>CM024756.1:50314086-50391696 GCA_014218235.1 Colocasia esculenta
TAAACTCATGCAGTTGTGTTTCCTTTCATATATGCACAATGTTCATGTTGTAGCTCTCATGTCTTGGTCCTTCAAAACAGAATTTCATGAGTAAATTGAATAGAGAGCATGTGATAGGTAAAGTTTTATTCTTAGAATCTGAAGCATGATCCATGTCAATTTGTAAAACTTTCATGATAGGTTGAAACCTTCAATGATTAGCATGCCATGTGTTTAAATTTTGAATGTGCATGTAGAAACCCCTTGACTTATACGTGTAGGTATGAGTGTGTTGCTTGCGAGTCTTTGGACTCACTCCTTGCTTCGGCGTACAGGTTAGTTTGGTGACTTGGCACCGTTGGAGGAGACAGTGGAGACGGACTCCGAGCGCGGAGATTAAGACTTGGAGTTATTTGTGACTTGTGTATTTCATAGTATGTAATTTTGAACGTTGTATTAGAGTATCATGAAAGGAATGTATAAGTGTGGACATTATGTATTTCTATTTCAGCAATTTAATTATGTGAACTTTTAGTTCTTTATTGTTAACTTTCACAACTTCATGTATTTAAATGTGGATCTGAATGAATGGAGACAGTTGTCTTTTACTGTCCGCTCTCTGTTGTATATTCGCGTGTATCCCAGCTTATGTATCGTTTGGTAAATGTCCCACTGTGAGGACTCGTCGCTATACCGACCGTGGTTGGTATAACCCGTACCGGTATAATGAGGTCGCACAAACAGACATAGGAGAACCGGACATCCCCTACGAAGAGGGAAGGACGGTAGATGAACTCTGGAGGGGCACCTGCCTAGCATTCACCCGTCGCTTCTGGACTCCCTGCTTCCAAACCTCGTTCCTTCCTCTCCTCCTCTCCTCATTCAGCTAACTCACCAACTCTTGGCAGCCGCACACAGCCTCCTCACTCTTGAGCTCCCGCCTGCAATCCTCTCTGCCTTGCACACTGACCCGGGCGACCACGAGGTCACTCTCTCCTGCTGCATGCTCTTTACTAATCTCCAAAAAAAAAATGCCAACCTTCAAATGCACGTTGAGGTCGAGGAGCCGACATACTTCCTTCACCCTTCTGATCAGGGGCACCCCTCGACTGGGCTTCCCCTCCCGCTCCTTCACTAGGAGCCATTCTCTTCGAGGACGCCATGTCCTCCACCAGTCCTGTAGAGTCATCTAGCCTAGAAGAGTCTAGAGTAGAAGAGTCTAGTCTTAGTTTAGATAGGCCTAGTTAGAGAGTCAGGGCAACCCAGCGCCCACCAGTCCAGCTCCCTAGGAAGCAACGGGGCAAGGTTATTCCCATAGATACCTTCAAGAGCTAGCTCGGCGGTGTCAAGCATTACTGCTGATAGAGGAGTTCACAAGAGAAGCGCTGGTGTTCGAAGAAGAATTTGTGCAGGATGGGGTGCTCATAGATGACGGATTTGGCGTCTACGAAATCATGAATGACGAGGACCCAATCGATGAAGAGGATAGAGAAGTAGATGATGCTGCCGAAAAGTACGCCAGTGGCGTAAGGAGATTCGACGAGCCTACCACGGCAGTGGATGAACCTACTAAGGAAGTCAACCTCGGAACAGAAGAAGATCCTAGGATTGTGATAATTTCGGCAAACCTCCCTCCTGATGAAGAAGAGGAATTGGTGCAAATTCTAAGGGAGTACAAGACACATTCGCCTGGTCATATGAGGACATGCCCGGTCTAGACCCCTCACTAGTGGAGCACCGACTCGTGTTGAAAGAAGGGCAAAGGCCATAAAACAGAAGCTCAGAAGATTCCACCCACTCATGGCCCAAAGATGAAGGATGAAGTAGACAAACTCCATAAGGCTAGATTCATCAGGTAGTGCTTTATCCGAACTGGGTGGCAAACATAGTCCCTGTCATGAAGAGGATGGCAAAGTCAGAATCTGCATCGACTTCAGGGACTTGAACAAGGCATGTCCAAGGACGACTTCCCGCTTCCTCATATTGATGTGCTGATTGATAACACTGTTGGGTACGAGACCCTCTCATTCTTGGATGGTATTTCAGGTTACAACCAAATCCGTCTAGCTCCTGAGGATCAAGAGAAGACATCCTTCACCACGCCCTGGGGAACATACTGTTATGTAGTCATGCCGTTTGGGCTAAAGAATGCCGGCGCTACCTATCAGAGGGCGATGATGGCCATCTTCCACGATATGATATATGTCTATGTAGAAGTATACGTGGACGACATCTTGGGAATTCAAGAACCAGGAAGGAGCACCCCGAAATCCTCGCCAAGGTGTTGCAGAGGTCAAGGGAGTATCAACTGAGAATGAACCCAAGAAATGCGTGTTCGGGGTATCGTCAGGGAAGTTGCTAGGCTTCATAGTCAGCAAGCGGGGTATTGAGATTGATCCAAATAAGGCCAAGGCTATAGCATAAATGCCACCTCCGAAGAATCTCGCAGCTAAGAGGATTAATAGGGCTTTGCAATTCATCAGAAGATTCATATCCCAGCATTCACAAAGATGCCGCCCGTTCTATGATCTCTTGAAAGGAGGGGCAAAATTCGAATGGAATGATAATGTCGAGCAGCCTTCGATGATTTGAAGAGCTATCTCATGAATCCCCCAGTTCTGCAGCCTCCTGTACCCGAGAAACCACTTATCCTATATCTCTCGGTCATTGAGGACTCCCTAGGTGTTTGTCCTTGCACAACACGATGAATCTGGTAAAGAAAGGGCAGCATACTACCTCTCTAGGCTCTTCAACACCACTGAATCCAAGTACAACCACTACGAATAGACCTGTGCCGTGCTCGTGTGGGTAGTCCAAAAGCTCAAGCACTACTTCCTGCCCACGAGGTCAAGTTGATCTCAAGGATGGACCCACTCTGATACCTTCTAGAGAAGCCTGTCCTCTCTGATCGGCTCGCACGCTGGCAGAGCTTTCTCTCCCAATTTGACATTTCCTTTATGGTCCAAAAGGCTATCAAAGGATATGCCATCGCCGAGCATCTTGCCCATCTTCCACTCCCTCATAGAGACTCTATCCAGGAAGAGTTCCTTGACGAGGAACTCTTAGTCATCATCAAAGACCCCTTATGGTCCCTCCATTTCGATGGCGCACTCAACTCTCAGGGACAGGGCATTGGAGACGTGCTGCTTACCCCGGAAGGCATTACCATCCCCATTGCCTATCAACTCACCTTCCCCGCCACTAACAACATGTCTGAGTATGAAGCTCTCCTCGCTGGCCTCAAGCACGCTTACATCTTAGGTGCATCCCACCTCAGAATCATCGGAGACTCTCAGCTTGTTCTGTGGCAGGTGCTCTCAACTTACCGCACCCGTGACCCAAAGCTCAAGCCATATCAAGACCTGGTCACGCTATTGGCAAGGCAGTTCCGCAAGCTTATCTATATCCATACTCCTCGCTCGCAAAACATCCTGGCAGACGCTTTGGCGTCGCTAGCTTCCTCTCTATCCTTCCCTCTGAGTCGTCGGACCGAGACAATCGTCATCCAACGACTCGATGTTCCATCTATCCAGGATCCTTGGTTCAACAACCTTAGGACAACCTTAGAAGAGAGGGCTAAGAAGAGAGGAGCACAGCAAGTCATGCTAACTGAGCTTGAGGAAATCCTAGATGAAGAGGAGCTGCCTTGGTATTTTGAGATCGAGCAATACTGCAAGGATGGGACATATCCCAAAGGGGCAAGCGCGGAAAATCGTAGGGCCATAAGAAGAGCCGCCCTAAGGTATACAGTCGTTGGAGAAGTCTTGTACAGGCGGGCTCTCAATGGAGTTCTCTTAAGATGTCTGAGCGACGATGAAGCTTGGAGAGTGGTGGAAGGAGCCCATGCTAGTGAATGCGGAGGGCATGTCAACAGTCAAATGCTCGCAAAGAAGATCATTAGGCAGGGCTATTACTGGCCAACCCTAGAGGAAGACTGTGCCATCTACGTCCGTAGGTGTGTCAAGTGTCAACTCCATGCTGATAAGATCCATGCTCCTTCCTCCTCACTTCATCCACTATCCACACCTTGGCCATTCTCCATGTGGGCTTTCGATATTGTTGGCCCTCTTGGTGACCCTAATGCTCAAACCAAACAGAAATCATTTATCCTAACAGCGACTGAGTATTACACCAAGTGGGGCAGAAGCCGAAGCATCCACAGTGTGTCGCTTTATCATGAGGAATATCATCTCTGGTTCGGAGTGCCAAGCAGCATCGTCATGGACAACGGACCACAGTTCATCTCGCAAGAACTTCAGGACCTCTGTAAGAAATATAACATCACTCTGCATCATTCATCTCCATATTACCCACAAGGCAATGGCCAAGCTGAAGCAACAAATAAAACCCTTCTTAAAATCTTGAAGAAAACCTGTGAGTCGCACAAGTTCGCCGATTGGCCAGAGAAGCTAATAGAGGCTCTATGGGCCTATCGTACCTCCGTCCGTACTCCCACGGGACAAACCCCGTATGCCCTCACCTATGGGATGGAGGCGGTAGTTCCATACGAGATCCTAATCCCTTCACTAAGAGTCCAATTAGACAAAGAACTTAATCTTGACGAACGTCGAGAGGCGTTGCTAGTCCAATTGGAACTCTTAGATGAAAGGCGGCTTATGGCACTAACCATGTGCTCTCTTATCAAAGGCGAATCTCAAGGTCTTTCGAAAAGAAGGTAATTGAGCGAAAATTCCAAGAGGGTGATATGGTCTTGAAATGCATTTTTATCAAACCCGGAGGTCCTAGGTCCAAACTGCAACCTAATTGGGAGGGTCCGTACGTTGTGAGGGAAGTCTACCCAAATGCTTATCGCTTAACTAATGCTGAGGGCGTTGAGTGTCGCATCCGTGGAATGGGTTGTACCTCAAACGATTCTATCCTTAGGCCTATAGGTGTGAGGCCACAACACCTAGATCGGGGAATAACCCCGTGTTGAGAGTCTAAAGTCCCTCCCTAATCGTCAAGGGTCGCTCTAAGTTAGGATTAACACACACACCGGCAAGCCGGGTAGCTGCACTGGTAGATGTCGCAACTATGTGGGTCCTACTCTAGCGATGCGTCGGTCATTCTCTTCTAATCGGTCGAAGTGTAGGGGCAAGGATCGAAAGGGCGAGGTCGTCAACCTAAAGCATATCCTGACAAGAGGAAGTCTCAACAGGGACGGTCAAAATAAAAAGGGGCAAAGAAACAAAGAAAAGGAAAAAAACGAAAGTCCATAACATGATAGGGGCATGGCAAAGAGTGGCAAAGTCCCCGCGGGACGCTCATGAGCCGGTCGTACGCATGCCCAAACAATGCCCCAACAATGCAAGCCCATAAGAAAAGACCATAAAGTCCCTTCACAACAGACCCAATCTCTGAAGGTATGCTGTAGGAAGTAGCCGAACCCGACATCCTTGAACCCACATGAGACTTTCCTTAAATATCTTCCATCTCTCCCTATAAGACCGAGTCATCTCTTAGGTATGGTTTAACTAGTCGCATCGTCAACTAAGGGTGATCTACGGAGGCAATGTCACCCCTCGACGCACGTCCTAGCCTAGTGAGGTCCGTGGCGAGAACTAGAGGTGATCAAGACTCCAAACCAGCGGCTCAAACCGGTCTAAGTGTTGTGGCCCAAAGGGGCGAGTACCTTCCGTCTCGCGCGTCTTATTTCAGGAAGGGCTAACGCCGGCTTTAGGCGTCTTTCAAAACTCCAAGAAAATCAAATATTTTAAGACTCCAAAAAATCAATATTTTAAAACTCAAAAAAAATAAATATTTCAAACTCCAAAAAATCAAATATTTCAAACTCTAAAAAAATCAATATTTCAAAACTCCAAAAAAACAAATATTTCAAAACTTCAAAAATCAATATTTCAACTCCAAAAAATCAATACTTCAAACTCAAAAAAATCAAATATTCAAAACTAAAAAAAAACTGAATATGTCAAAAACTCCAAAAACAAACATTCTAAAAATTCCAAAATGTCTTTCAACCACTCCACTCACCCGCTTATGCATGTTATTTATTTATGTCTTTTGCCTATTTATAAGGCTTAGCCCCTTGACCATTTATCAAGGTTGATCAATCGTCGCATTTTAAGGCAAGGGCTACGCCTAAGATGGATAACCTGTTTCGTGTTTGTCTAAGTGTGCAGGGCGCGAAAGAAAGCGACACTCGTACCTCACTCGTCACCCTCACTCAGTCGCAAATCATAAAATAAAAGAACCATTCCATATCATACATGTACATAAGGGGCAAAAGTACAAGCCCTCAACCGCTCTCCCTGTACCCTCAGGCGGGCGGGAGATGGAGGGGCCATGACCCTCGGTCCTGTCTCACTCCCCTCAGGTGCCCTCTTCGCTGTCGCGCCTCCTCCTCGTTCCTCCGTCGTCGGAGGAACCCGTCAAGTAATGTCCGGCAGACCCGCTCGGAATACCGCTCCTGCTAACTGACGAGCGGCTGCGTCCAACCAAGGCCAGGGCCCTCTCGAGGCCCTTCATCTCGGACCACAATAGCTCACAGCGGTGCCTCTCCTCTCCCAGCTGGGTGCGAAGGTCGACCACCTCGGTGCGCCACCTCGTCGCCTCCTCGGCCTCTTGGCGCCACCTCGACACCTCCGCTGCCTCTGGGCGTAGGCGCAGCTCTGCCATCTCCGCCACTAGCGCGGTCATCGCGCTAGAGAGTCTCTCAGTTCTGCGCCTCCTGCAACATCAAATATCTTGTCAAAACACCAAAAGAAACAAAGAGCCAAGGGGCATCTAGTTGATAACTTACCCGCTCCTGCACCTGAGCGAGAGCATCCTCTGCTCGGGCCACTGCCGCCGCCAATTGGCCCTCCAACACGGAGCGGCCAGGGTCCTCTCGGGAGGAAGAAGTGCCTCCCACCATCTGCTGAGCCCTATCCAACTCCTCTCGCTGCAAAGGAAAACAAGAAGAGTCAGTCAACCAAAGCTAGAAGTAGAAGGGGTAGGGTATGAAGTACTCACCAGCTGGGTCACGACCGCCTGGAGGTCATCCCTCTGTTGAATGGTAGAGTGGAGGATGCCCTCGAGCGAGGCAATCCGCCCCTCAGGATCAAACTGCAAACACAAGTCAAGTCAATCATGCAATCAATTGAGAACTTAAAAGAGATTAAAAGCAGTAAAACTCACCGGTCGTCGAGACCCCTTATAAACCTGGGCCCCGTACCTCCGTGCATAGGCACGGAAGTAATCCTCATCGCTCATGGCCTCTAAAGCCACCTCTCTCCCCTCGCTGCTCCAGTCTGTGAGCTGCTCGCGGACCCAACCGTCCAGTCAGTCTCCTGCTGGATCCCACGGAAGCTCCGGCCTGGTCTCTCCCATGGCCTCTGTCGAGTCGGGAACTCCACCACCGCCTGGTGAGTCCCAGGTGTGCGCAACTAGCCGGTGGTGGAGGCGCACCACGGTGTTAAATGCATGAGCCAAATGTCCCTACCGAAGTAGGGACGGCCCCGCTCCACCCACGGCTGTGCGGCGTCATCCTCCCCGACATAGGGTCCACTCAACCTGCACACCACAAGCAAAAAGATCTGTCAGTCGTCTGTCAAATAAGCAAAGGAAAAGGTGCTAAGGCTAGAAGTACTTACATGGCCGAAGGAACCGTGTCCAGTGCATCATGAATCAGCGTCACCTGCAGGCGCAGTGACTGCTCGTCTCGGTGGAACCGCCAGCGCTGTAGAAGGGGCACAGCGCCGGTCGCCTCGTACACCGCGACCCAAGGAGGGGAGGTGGTAGTATGCCTACACCTGCAAAACAACTCAGTCAGTACCACATTTAATCAAAATAAGCAGGAGAAAAGCAGTAAAGGGTAAGGGAAAGGAGCATACCTGAAGGAGTGGGAAGAACCCGCTACCCCTCTCCCTACTGGAGGTGCCCAGACTGTCGAAGAGGTGGGCCAGGAGGGCCGCACCCCATGCGTACTGCCTACGCTGGACAAGTCCTCCAGCAGGGGCAGGCATCTGCAGCTGACTGGGTCCCCTCTCGACCCCAGAATCAACTTCCCGATCACAAGGATCAGGAAGCGCCTCAGGTCGCAGTCTGCTGCCGCTCCTCCTCCTCCTCCACCAGCTGCTCTGGCATCCGCTGTCAGTCAAGCCATATACTCTGTCGGGCCCTCTCCAGTCTGGTGGCGCACGTCCGCCACCCCGAGGCTCGCCTGTAGCCTCATCCTCGCTACCAGGGAGGATCTCTCCCTCGTCACCTCCAACCCAAGGAGCCTCTCCGCCAACTCCTGGTAGCTCGTGTAGGTGACCCCGGTCACCGCCTGGCCATCCACCCGTAGGCCAGTGATCCGTGCCACGTCCTCTAACGTAGGGATCATATGACCCCACGGAAAGAGGAAAGCATGGCACTCGGGGTCCCACCTCTCCTTTAATGCCTGAATAAGCGCCACGTCGGGCGTCAACTCGTCCAATCGTAGAAAGGGGCCGAACCCCATCTCCTCCACCGGGCCCTCTGGAAGTCCGGCAATCCCCGATAGATTGCCCGGACGACGGCCCACCCAGTCGGGACCAAACTCACTCTCTCTGCAAAGCAAACATCAAAAGCACGAAAGTCATCCAGGAAAACCACAAAAGGTCCTCAGTCCTGTCATCGCGATAGGGCCCCTGTCACCTTCTGAAGGCGACGAGAGGTCCGTCGCTTTCAGACTCCTGAAGGCGACAGGTCGACTCGTCGCCTTCTGAAAGGCGACAGGGGTCTGTCACCTTCCCACTGGTAAGGCGACAGCCATGTTGTTGCGTTACCAGGGTGACCGAGGACGGCAAAACCGTTTCCCAGCCGTTTCACTTCGGACAAAAGTCCTAGACAAGAGTGCACAGCACTCTCCCCATCCCACACACATGGCTTAAGGTCTTGGAGACCTACCTTTTTGGTCCAATCACTTCATCCTCACCCGGCGCCGCCGCCGCTATGTCTTCCTCCATCGGCACGGCCGGGGGGTCCTCTTGAGCCACGTCCGCTTGGCGACGCCGTATGGTCTTCATCGTGCGTCGCCTACCGCCGCCGCCGTCTCCACCTTGCCCGCCTTCACCACCTTCCATCGCGCACCACCGGGAAAGAGAGGGGAGAAGAGAGAAGGAAATGGGGGAAGAGGTAGGAGGGGCCGCCACCGCCACTGTCGCCGGCGATCGCCGGAGGGAGGAGGCCGAAAGCAGTCGGAGAAGAAGAAGGGGAAACCGTCGCCAGAGAAGGGAGAAAGAAGGACAAGAGAGAAGAGCGTGAAGGGAGAGAGAAGGGGCATTGGGCCCCAAATTCAAACCCCTCTCGGCCCTGTCAACGCGACAAGGGGCTTGTCGCCTTCTTATCAGGTCGCGACACCCTTTGTGTCGCATTCACTTTACAGGTCGCGCCTGTTGACCTGTCGCCTTCCAGGTCGTGACACAACTATGTCGCCTTCTTGGTCAGAGAGCATAACCCTTGGAAAATTCTATTTCCATTGCAAATCCTCAATGCTTACACCAAAAAAAGCCATAAAAGAAAAAGCAGCATGTCTCTCGCTTTCACTACATCAAGTCCCTCCAAAACTCTCAAAAATACAATCAACTCTCTCTCTCAGCTCACGGCCCCCCAAGTGGCCGGATCTTCTCATGCTCTCGAAGGTACGCTTGGTACGTCTCCCTCTCCTCCTGTAGCGTCGTGGTAGTACGTGAATCGCGCACGCCCGCCGTAAGGCCAAAGCACTCCGCACGGCTTGCTCGTCCTCCGATCTCCCAAGCGCCGCTTCTTCATCGGAGGCAATGAGACGGTGGGAGTACCTTGGTCGTGGTTTCCCAACCTGAAGGTAGCACCGTTGTGGGTTGTAGAGCACCGTCGCCATGTTCCCCACAAGTTGTAAGTCCAATCCACGTCCAAGTGGAGTCGGCTTCTTCCGCTCCGCCAGCGCCGCGATGTCCAAAGTGAAGTGTTCCACCGGGAGGGTGCTGAATAGTGCCGCCATGCGCTCCTTGTCTTCTTATCCGCTGTCTTGCACATAACTCTAACGGGGAATTTGGCCGCCCCGCCAATGAAGCACAGTGGATGGCACCCGAAGATCCGGCTATCGGTAGTGGGGTTGTCTACGGGCTTAAACTTTATCCTCACTCCCAACACACTCCAAAAGGATCATAGAGCCATAGAGAAAACCCCCTTGTAGAGGCCGAGGTAAGACCCGCATAGAGGTAAGCCAAACCGCATGGGAGAGGGAAAGACCCTGCCATACCCCGCTTATAGCACTCAGCTCGCGTAGTCTATGAGGTGATCTCCGGACGGGAAGGTACTACCCCACACAAGCAAATGGCTACGTCCTTAGCAATTTCTCAGTGGTCCACGCTCCTGTTCTTACATTGAGATATGACCATTTAGAAAACGGCACGAGATGGATGGATTGTGGGCTAATCATGGTGTGCACGTCACCGGATTCGTCATGAATTCACACTAGAACAAGCTTAGGGTTGATAGGCTCCATGGTAAGCTTATGTTTTGCTCATCCCCTCGCTTGGTCTTAGGGAGAGCTAAGAACGCCTCAACCTCCTCAAGAAGGACGGTCGCCTCAAATTTGGGGAAAATAAAGGTATGGTTTTGCGGGTGCCAAAGCTCAACTAAGGCCGTAATACTATGCCAATCAAAGGAATCTTGTGGTAGTTGTGGGCCGCTATCAAAACCCCTCCCAATCCCCACTCTCTCAAGAATCGGATCACAAACGGGTAAGGCCTTGATCATAGGGGTTATCCACGTGAGCTTGGAATATCGGCGGGAGTCGGGGAAGAGCTAGAGAAGAGGAAAAAAGGAAAAAGAGAGGAGAAGAAGAAGAACAAAGATTTAATGAAGAAATTTGGAGTGAAAATTCATGAAAAATTCAAAAACAATCTACTTACCTCTCTCACATCCTTGTTCTTGCTCAGGTGGTTTGGGGACGTCCGTCAACCTCAAAGAGCACCATAGATCATCCGAGCGCACTTCGGACCTTCATAAGCTGCCTCCTTCCCCATGAGAGCACTTGGAGCTCTCTTCATGGCCATGAAAGCTTCAAAACTTGAAGAGAAGAAGAGAGAGAGGTGAGCTACGAATTTGGAGCCTCTCATCCCCTATTTATAGAGTCATAGGACTCCTATTCATGGTTGGAAAGGGTAGAGAAGAACTAATAGAAGTGGGACATTGATTAGAAGGCACTAAGAGTCCAAGTGGGAGTCAAAATCAATTATGGGTTGCTGTTTGAGCTCTGGCCGCAAAATTATGTGGTCGCGACACATCGACATATCGCCTTCTAGGTGGCGACACAGGAAGCATCGCCTTCTTGTCAAAAGGGTAGCGACCTACCTTCTGTCGCGTTCTGGCCAGTATGCAGTCTCCCACCCATTTCTTTCAATCATTGTTGATTGCTTCTCTATTGCACTTATGCTTTAATGCTTTTCACTTGGTGCATTTCAATTTGTATCATGCTGATTATTTGAAAATCCATAAAAATACAAAAAATCAGAAAATTAAAAAGGACGGCTCGCCAGGTAAGTACAGATAAGTATTTCTAACCCTGATCCCTCCGCATTACTATATGGTATCTACGCATTATATCATCTCAAGGACTGCTGGTTCTCAGTGTTCTGGGATCTGAGTTCCCCTTTACCAAAAACAAGGATGATCTAGGTGCACACTGCTAATCGCTGGATAGGCCGTTGGGTGGTATGACTCGGGGACGATGGATTCTATCGCACGCCGGGGTTGCGAAGTATCTTGACCCTTGCTCATATTGTCTACAATATTATCCTTGAGTATTTATTATTTTCTCCTTTTTTTGCATTCGTTTTATGATTTCTTTTCTTTTAGCCAGCATGCATCATGTAGGACTTTGAGCTTCATGCTTCATGATTTGTCAAAGCCAGATTCCCAATGATGTTTTAACTCAGAACCTCATTCCCCAAGACAAGAATTTCATTTCATTCCGAATTTGAAAGTTTTCCTCGAGCTAGCTGCTCGGTCCAGTTTGTGAGTATGGTTCCTATTCAGGATTCCTCTCATCCCCATTCATTATGGCAGCCATCCCTTTTACCCCCCCCCCCCGATCCGATCATTAGCGTGAATCGCTCAAAGCCAAGTCGAATCGACCCGCCGGGCAGCACCAATCCCTAATGAATGAAACCTGCACGCTAAAGATAGCCAGGGTACCTCTGCAATCAAGAGGTTGATCATTTCTTTTCTTTTGATCTTTATTCATCCCAATTGGAACATCCTCACATTCTGTCCCTAGCCGTGTTCGAAGTTAGTCGGAGAATTCTCGCTGCTTATTCTTCGTCAGAATGGGTGTCTCTTTACCTTGATGCCCACTTTTCATCTCATTTCGCTTCATTCCGCTACATCTCATTTCATGTCATCTTCGCTCCACTATACTCCACTCCACTCCTTGCAAAGCAAGCATCAAGGATGGGCAATCTGTAGACACCCATTTTCTGACCCATAATTCGAGCAAATTTCTTGTCATATCATCGATGCCCCACGTTGGCTCATCATCGTCAAGCTGCTTTCTCCGATCATGACATCCTTTTCATCAGTTCATCGCCCTGGTGGGGTCTTCCTGGTCAAAATCAATCCTCTTCATCATCATCTTGTAGCTCTCTGAGTCAAGAGTCCGGCGTTTTGAACCATATGTCATTCTGATGGCCGCGCATGGAGATCGGACACATTGCATAGCCGCATAATGAAAAGGCCCTGAAGGCGACAGCCCCCCTGTCGCGTTCAAGAAGACGACACCGCGATATGTCGTGTTCATAAATAGCATTTTAATTCCCTAACAATCGCCAGAAATGACTTAAAGTCACCTTCCATGTAAGGAAGGTGACGTATCGAGGCGTCGCCACCCTGATAGCGACTGGAGGCCCGTCGCGTTCTGGACCCCATGCAGGGACTCCTTTCCGAGCATGACTTGGACACATGCCATACATGGATATTCCCTCTTTTGGTTGTTCAAATCGCCTCCAAATCCTACCAAAACTCGTGGAGGCCTTCCTTAAAACCTCCTTTCCGAGTTCCAATCGCCCATTCACGACCATACACACCCAAACTACCCAAACTCGACTCTTGCCGTTATTCCTCTCACAGCCCTTCCAAGAATAATCACCTATAGCTATCTCAATACTCTGTCTTTCTGAGCAGGCGGTGTCTGCTTCTTCCCCTGCAAGAGAGCTCGACACTGAAGAAGAGAGCTCCCTCCCCAGATGACCAGGAACTGCCCCCCAGGGCATTTTTTCCCCCCAGCTGCACTTTCTCTCTCCCTTTCCCTTCATTATTTCTCTTCATTCATGCATGCATAGATCCTTTCTTTTCGTAGATTTGCATTAGAACACACACCACCCACCTTCTTTAATCACCCAAAGGGGTTAAAAACCCCACCCATGTGAGTTCTTTTCATGATAGTGCATGTTCACTTGTTTTCTCTTGAATAGATCTTGAATAGATCCGACATCTCTTTCTAATGGTTTTCTTGATGTTTCCATGACTTTGGCAGGTGTTTGAAGACAAGGGAAGCGTGAGGCTCTTGCCCCTTGGCCGGCTGAGGAGCAAGAAGAAAGAACCTGCAACTTCATCCTGAAGAAGAAGGCGACCACAAAGCTATCGCGACCAGAAGGCGCCGCTCTTCGCGTCGCGTTCAGGTAAGAGAAGGTGACCACCATCTTGTCGCCTTCCCAGAAGAAGGTAACGCCCTTTTCTTCTCTTCCTTTTCCAACGTAGTCAGCCGTCCTTTCATCCATAGATCCTTTGGTGCTACTTGGTGGCGATCACGGTACGTTTTCCTATCCTTCATACATACACTTTTGGGGAGCACAATCCCATGATTACAGACAGTTCCTGAGTTGTTGTACCTTTCGTTCTAGTATCTTGACTGGCTTCTCTTCATATGTCACATCCTTGTTCAAAACCGCTTCTCATGGTGAATGATGGGTGTAGGATCATATACATATTTTCTGAGCATGGAGACATGAACACATTGGGTACACATGCCGATCTAGTGGTAACGCCAGTCGGTATGCACTCACCAATCTTCGAGGACTTCAAAGGATCGATAAATCTAGGACTGAGCTTTCCTTCACACCAAATCTTTGGATGCCCAGGTAGGTGACACCTTTAAGATACATGATCACCGATTGGAATTCTAAGTCTCGCCTTCTTTTCTCGGCATAGCTCTTTTGTTTAGACTGAGCAGTCTTAAACAGATCTCTAATCACCTGAATGTCCTTTGTTGTTCATTGTACCATATCCGGGCCTAGCCATTGTTGTTCTCCCACCTCATTCCAGCATGCAGGAGATCTACAATTTCTTCCGTAGAGTGCTTCGAATAGTGCCATCTTAATACTCGCCTGATAACTATTGTTATAGTGGAACTCAATAAGGGATAGGTGCTAGTACCAATATCCTTGGAAGTCTATAGTGCACGCTCTCGACATGTCTTCCACTATTTGGTTTTTCTTTTAGTTTGCCCTCAGTTTGTGGATGAAGGCGGTACTAAAATTGAGCTTAGTACTAAGCGCACCTTGCAGTCCCTTCTAGAAGTGAGATGTAAACCTCGTATCTCGATCTGAGACAATAGATGATGGGACTCCATGTAGTCTTACAATCTCCTTGACATATAAGGTAGCTAGTACCTCCACCAACCACTTCTCTTTATAGGCAGAAGTGGGCGGATTTTGGTTAGTCGGTCCACAATGACCCATATGGCGTCGAGTCCACTACGAGTCTTGGGTAAACCCATGATGAAGTCCATGCCAATGCTTTCCCATTTCCATTCCGGAATATCTAGTGGTCTGAGTACACCAGTAGGGCGCAGGTGTTCCGCTTTTACTTGTTGGCAAGTAAGTTAGTGTGTGGCATGTTCAGCTACCTCTCTCTTCATGTTCGGCCACCAAAACGTTCTTTTCATGTCTTGATACATTTTGGTACCTCCGGGTGGATAGTGTACTTTGTCTTGTGAGCTTCATCCATTAGCTTGCTCTTCAGTTCTTCATTGGGGACGCATGTCCTCCCTTGAACACCAGTCTTCCATCCTCAGTCCTAGCAAAGTCCGGTCTTTCGTTAAGTTTCCTTGATGCAAACTAAGAATGGATCATTTCTTGTTGGGTTTTAATCTCTTCCACAAGTCAGATTGAATCTTGATATTGGCATCTAGACTCATCATCTCTATGTTCAATAGTTAAGTCTAAACCTTGCATTGTTCTAGTAGTTGCATCTCGCCAAGGACTAGACTTGAAACAGATGTCATTGGCTTTCTACTAAGAGCATCAGCCATGCGTTTTCCTTGCCTGGATGGTATTGGATGTTGAAGTCGAAATCCTTCAGATATTCTAGCATCTTCTCTGTCTCATGTTGAGTTCTTTCTGGAGAATAAGTACTTCAAGCTTTTATGGTCTGAGTAGACAGTGAATTTCTCACCATACAAGTAATGTCTCCAGATTTTCAAGGCAAAGACCACGACAGCCAACTACAGATCATGCACGGGGTAGTTGACTCATGAGTTTTTAGTTGTCGGGAAGAGCAGGCGATGACTTTCTCCTTTTGCATTAATACACACCCTAGCCCAATTCCCGAGGCATCGGTGTAGACAGAGAAACCTTCTCCCTCTATTGGCAGAGCGAGAATAGGTGCTGAGGTAAGCAATCTTTAAGAGTTTGAAAACTTTTCTCACACTCTTTACTCCAGGAGTAGGGATTCTCCTTTCGTGTCAGACACGTGAGAGGAACGGTGATCTTTGAGAAGTCCTTGATGAACCGCCTGTAGTAGCCAGCCAGTCCTAAGAAGCTTCTGATTTCTGTTGACATTGTTGGTCTCTCCCATTGAGTACAGCTTCACTTTGGAGGGATCAACTGAGATGCCGTCCTTTGAGATGACATGGCCCAAGAAGGACACTTCTTCGAGCCAGAACTCACACTTGCTTAGCTTTGTGTACAGTTTGTTGTCTCGCAAGACTGCAGTGCAATCTTCAGGTGTTCTTCATGCTCTTCCTTGGTCTTGAATAAATAGGATGTCGTCGATGAAGACGACAACGAACTTGTCAAGGTATGGCTGATATATGCTGTTCATGAGTTGCATAAAGGCTGCAGGGCATTGGTTAGACCAAAAGGCATAACGACGAATTCATAGTGTCCATACCTACTCCTGAAAGCCATTTTGAAGATATCGTCATCCTTGATCCTCATTTGGTGATAGCCAGATCGATCTTGGAGAATATTGAGCTCTAAATATTTTGTCGAATAGTTTGTCGACCCTGGGCTATGGGTATTTGTTCTTGATGGTGAGCTGATTGAGTTGACGATAGTCGATGCATAGCCTCATCGATCCATCTTCTCTTCTTGACGAATAGCACAGGTGATCCCCATGGGGAAGTACTTTGTCTAATGAACCCTTCTCTAATAGCTCCATCAGTTGCGCCTTTAGTTCCTTGAGCTCGGTAGGTGACATCTGTACAGTTGACGCAATACCGGGCGGCTCCAGGATCAATTCAACGGCGAAGTTAACATCACGTTCTGAGGGAATCCCTGGCAGATCTTCAGGAAACACATCGGGGTAATCCTGAACTATATGGATGTCTTCTATCTTAGAACCCTTCCTTTCAACAACTACGGCTGCTAGGAAAGCAATGCAACCTTTCCTTATCATGTTGTGGGCTTTTATGGCGAAGATTAGAGACATCCGTCTCTTATGTCTAATCCCAAAGAATGTCAATTTAGGAAAGTCACTAAAGGTAACCCTCCCTTTCTTACAGTCAACACTTGCCTCATAAGTGGACAACCAGCCGGCTCCCAAAATTACATCATAGCCTTCCATGGGCATGCACACCAGGTCGGCTTTTCGGTTATGGTCTCTGATCATTACATCGGCAAATGGAATGTATTTATTTAATTTCTCCTTTTCACCTAGTAGCGTTGTGACAGAGAACTCACAACCCATGGATATAGGTTTAGCATTCAAGGTATCAGCAAAGTTTTGAGATATAAAGGAATGAGTGGCTTCAGTATCAAATTAACAAATGCTGCTAGGGAGAAACTTGTAGAGTACCTTCTACCAACGCCACCTTCCTCAGTGGGCTCTTCATTGTGCAGGGTATACAGTCGGCCCTGTTTCTTAGCGCATTAGGGTGCCTCTCATTCTCTTTCAATAGAGGGCACTTGGGGATGCGGTGCTCGTGACTTCCACAGCGCAGACATGCGCAGACTTTCCTCCAGCATTCGTCAGCATTGTGACCTAGTTAAGGAGAATGGGGTGCATAGGGAAAGGCTACAAGCTGCCTTCTAGAAGAATAAGGCATAAAGTTCGGCCAAGATGGGCCATATGGCTTATTTAAGGGGTCTTTTGTCCCATCTAGAACCCTTTCTTTGTTCCTATAGAAGGGACAAAAGGGCACTAAGTCCAACTGGCCATAGATAAGCCATGCTCAAACCATACCCTGCCATACTTAACATTGACTTCTTTTGCAAGAAGGATGGACACACCAAGATCTATCACAGCTCAGGCCCTATCCTTGCAATACTTATCCTTGACTTGGTCTGAAAAAGGACAGACCCACCATGCCAGGGCCATGTCTATGTTGACTTATTTCTGAAGAAAGGACAAGGGTAGGTAAAAACCACCCATGCCTTTTTAGAATTCTTTGTCCCTTTTTCTGACATCGATTAGAGACCAGGCTTCCTATAAGACCCGGCTTCCCGGCTTTCCATCCGTGTATGGGATGACTGGCCACTAATGTCCAGGCTGGGTGACATGTTAGTGTCGCGTCGTGGGTGTCCCACGCGATAGTCATCCTTGTCGCGACGAGCTCGTGCGTCGCATTCTTGTCATGCCCGGCTTCTTTGTCGTGTCTTCGTGTCGCGCCCGGTCAACGGTTCACGACAGTTTCTATCGTTTCGGTCGTCCGATGCTTGTCAGGGTGGCAGGCATGTCAGTACGACCTGTCGCATGTCACGGCATCCTTGGGGGACGTGTTCTTGTCGCGGTGCGTTGACCCATTCCGTTAAGGTCTTCAATGCGATGTGCCGCCCCATCGCGTCTTGGGTGCTGAAGGCATAAGGCCTTGGTCGGAGACCCCTTCCCCCTTTCCCCCTCTTTACCCTCTCTTCTTCCCCTCCGTGGTGATCCGCCTCCATCTCTTCCCTTTGTGTGTTTCAGGTGAGGATGAGGCCGTGAGTGTGTCCCGGCGTCGTGAAGCTTGCGTGGAGCGAGGAGGAGGTGGCCAATCCAACGTGAAGGGCCCTATTGGGGTTCGTTCTTCATTTAAGGTAGGGATTGCTTAAACTCTTCTCAATCTCGGTGGATTGGGAGCCCCTCGGGGCTTGTAGTTAGTGTTTACTGCTTCTCCATGCTCCCCTCCCTCGTATGGTATGTGTGTGGCTTGTGGGCAGCCCAAGAGTGGAGCATCCCGTCGATCTGCCTCTCTGTTGGTGTCGCGACTGTGGTGTGCGTCGCGACACCAGAAGAGGCATCTGCCTAGTCGGGCGCGACCTTATCACGACGTGTTTGCCTGTCGCGATGTGTTTTCCTGTCGCGACATGGTTTGATGTCGCGACGCTCTACCCCGTCGCAATAGGGTTACTATCGCGGTCCCCTTCCCCGTCGCGATGGTATCGCGACAGCCTAGGGGGACGCGACAGTGCCTGTGTATGCCTCGGGTGTTCCGTGGTTCCAGTTGGGTGTCAGCATGTGCCCTAGGGTAGGCTTGCCCTTAGGACCTTCAGGTTGGGAACGCAACAGGTTACCTGGCTGCATTGAGTGACAGATGGTGACACCTTCATGGCCGTGTCCTGGCGGCAGTGCCAGGAGGGTCGCGTCTGTCTAATAATCGATTGGCCGGCGGTTAATTGATTATTAGTAGAGCAACGGGTTTTCCGTACTGTCTGGTGGTGTTTCGAGGTTCTATTTGTTTGTGCATGCCTTGGTTGCCCGACGGTCCTCATGAGGGTACGTGCATGCCGCTCGCTTGCTGGGCTTTTCGTGGGTTACAAGCCAGAGGTTTGGTATGGTTCTTGTTGTACTTGACCCGCATGTTCGCCCGATGCTTGGCACTTGAGCGCTTGTCCCGTTCAGAGGTTGTCTCGTTACCTAGGACCCCCATCCTCAGGAGCCTTTGAGGGAGCATTCGGGGCTACAAGCATGCTCGAGTTGGCAGCCGAGTTGGCAGACTCTAGAGCTGAGGGGAAAATGAGGTTTGGACAGTGGCACTGAGTGTTTGTAGAGCTCCGTTGTCTGGGGCGGGACACTGAGGTTGTCAAGGTGTTTTCTTCCCGGCATGGCCCAGTAGTCCTTTGTCTCACTACCTCTCTCTGCATTGGTTCCGGAGCCACGTAGTGGTGCTAGGCATGGGGCCATAGCTTGGCTAGGCTGCGGTGTTTCATGCGATTATGTGTTTCTGTGGCGGCTCTACCTCGCTCTTCCATGGAGGGGAGCAGGAGCTAGGCTGGTGAGCGGAGGGCGTGGACGGCGTGTCCCCCTCTTGGCTGCTAGCGGCGGCGGCTTGGTTGCTGTTGTTGTGACGATGTTTTCTCAGGACGCTTCCAAGTAGACTCGTTGCCCGAGCTTGCACGGCAGTTATAGCCTGGCTATGTCTAGTTTTCGTGGGTGTCGTTGGTCTGCCTTGTGTGGACCCATGCTTCTGGTGGTTTTTGCTTCAGTGTCCTCTCGGTTCTGTAGTCCCGTTCTTGGGCGCCAGTTCATGGTGGCACCGGCGCGTGTGGCTTCCCCACTCGTCGTGTGCCCGGGGTTCGGGGTGGTTCTATTTGTCGGCCCTCGACCTTATGGAGGTCTGAGGTGGTCGTTCTTATGGTGAGACGTCGTTCTCTCCTGGTTGTTGCGTGGTCTCGGTAGGTGTGCCGAGGGTTGCTTCTGCTTTGTGCCCGACTCCGTTGGTTTCTGTGGTAGTCATGTGTGTGTCACGACCTTGTTGGAATCGTGACGTTGCACTGTTCTGTTCTGCTGCTTAGTAGTACCCTGCTGTAGGTGTTCCTCGCTTTACAGCTTTATAAGGTAGTTTCCTATTTTCGAGTTCCTACTGCTCTGGTCAGTGAGGGACTGGTAATCCCTACTGGGCCTTGTTCACGAGGCACACCCCCCTACTTCCTTCAGTTAGGGGCTCGTCGTCACGGGAGCTCGGTGTCAGACAGGTTGCGGAGGCAGCTTTGGTGCCGGTGTGTTGTCAGCAGCAGTGAGAGCAATTGTTGTAAGCTCTTGTACCTGAGTGAGTTGAGAGTTGTGCTTTGCAAGTTCTCGGGGTATGCCCCTTAAGGACTGCACCATTCTTCTTGTACCTATGCTTTTACTTGGGACACGTTGTGCAGTTGTTTATATTATTATAGTTATTTAAATTCAGTACATATCTCACTAGACTATTTCTTGTAACCCTTTCAGGTCTTCGTATCCTGGGTGGCGACACGAACTTCAGGGTCCCTAGCGGGGGTCTCGGAGGTCGGTCGTTATAGTTGGTATCAGAGCATGGGTCTACCAAGATTTATAAGAAGTAATAATTGTAGCTCTCCCAAAGAAAGGTACTAGTATGCTACTGACACCGTCTGACTAGCGTTAGCCTTGTGCTTTCAATTGTTTTGCAGGTGTGCGGCTTCCCTGCAGATTCGTGTGTGCACTGTAGTGGGTTGCAGTTGTTGCTGCGTCGCGTGCGTGGCGAGTGTGGTGGCTCAGTGTGTTCATACCGTGGTGGCGCGGTTGGCGCTGGACTTGTTGGTAGTGATCTTCCCTGTATGGAGGACGGTTGCAGGCAAGTCCAAGTGCGGTGCTCCTGGTTGTCTTTGGCGCATTGGTGTGTGTGCCGCTGTGGCTGAGAGAGCCCGCGTGTTGTGTGGCCTTCACTGGTGCAGGTTATTATCTGTGGAACCGGTCGAAGTGTCCTTGCCTTGTCGGTTGTCCCCTGTTGTTGGGGTGTGTGTTGCGTTGGTCTTGTGTGTGGTCTTCTGTCTGTGCACTGTGCTCTACTTGGTCGGCGTTGTTGCTTGGGCTAAGTAGATGTTCTGTGTGCCATGTTGCATTGTTGGTTGAGCGTTGCGACCCTTGTCTGTGGTTGTTGTCAGCTTGGTGCTGGCTGGTTGTGAGCTCTGGTGAGGTGCTTCCAGAGTCTTTCTCTGTTGGTTCTGGCTGAAGTGAGGTTTCCCCAGAACTGTGTTGTGCTTGGTTTCTGGTTGCTATTGCATTGCCCTCTAGTTGAGGTGCATCGCTTAGTTGCCTTTTATTCTGGTGAGGTTTCCCAGAACCATTTGTCGTTGTCTTGGTGAGGGTTTCTCCCAAGACTGTTTCGTGCTCGTTTCTGCTATTGCTGTGCTACCTCAGGGTTTGAGGTAAGCTGTTGATTTGGCTGGTGCGTTCTGGCGGGTTTTCCCAAAACTGTGCCTTGGTGGTTCTGGTGGACGTTCTCCCAGGACCGGCTTGCGTTGTTTCTGTAGTTCTGCTTGCTGCAGTGTTCTCTCTGATGGTCCGTGTTGTTTGGTCATTTGGGTTGTGCATTCTGGTGAAGGTTCTTCCCAGGATCGCCCTTTGTCGCTTCTGGCGGAGGTTCTTCCTAGGAGTGCTCCATGTTCATTCGGGCCACCGTTGTGTTGCCCCTGTGGTTCGAAGTGCGCCAGCTTTGGTTGGGCTGCATTCTGGTGAGGTTCTCCCAGGATGTCTCTTGGCGCTTTGGTTGTGGTTCTCCTCAAAGCTGCCCGGTGTTTATTTTGCTTGTCACTGCTTTCTTTCTCTCTGTAGAGATGAGCTGTCACTGTTGCCGGTTGGACTGTCCGTGTTACAGTCTGCTTGGGCATTGTCGGTCAAGGTGTGGTGCCTCGACCGTGTGTCCAGCCATTGCGCTAGCCAGGTTGCCTTGATTTTCGTTTCAGTGTTTCTCGGCTACGCTAGTGAGACTTCGTGTGTCCCCGTGGTTCGGGTGATTTGCTTCATTCCCTGCGCCCGGCGTGCTCTCGCAGATGGTGGTCTGGTGAGTGCAGTGGGTGTTTGGCTGGATGTGCTTCTTGTAGAAGTGTCAGTCTTGCGTTGTGGATTTTCCTCTTGCGTGTGGAAGAGACTCGTTGTGTGTGTCTCCTTCCTCTACTTTCCGTTGGTTGCTCGGGTTGGCGATGCTCCACTGTGGTGTTGTGTTGCTAGGGTGAGCATCATTGTGACCTTCTGGTGGAGTCATCTTCCTTTGAGTTGTTTTTGGGTTGAGCTGGTTGCTCCCCTCGTGCTGTCGTTTCCTTGTGGCACCGTGGGTTGGTGGACCTGTTCGTGTCATTTGTCGTTGTGATTGTTTCTTGCTGCCTGCCTAAACAATTTGGGGCATTGGGTCCCTATTGGTTTGGTGTGAGATAGTACCATTTTCCTGTTGTGTTGCATGCATGAGCGTTGCTTTGCTATGCACCGGTTTTCTTGTTTGGCTTGCTCGTGCAAGCGTTGTTCCGGTGTGTGCTCGATTGTGCCTCGGCTTATGCCTTGGAGGTTTTTCGTGTCATCATTTTGGTGTTTGGCCTCTCTATCAGTTGCGATAGAGGGGTGCTTGTTGTTCTTGTGCGTCAGGGAGTTGCTGCACTTTTCGCTCTCCGTGCGGCAGAGTTGGTGCTCCGTGTTCTGTGTGCTTTTTGGAGCCGACGTGGTTGTTGCGATCTTGAAGTTGTCAGTTTTCGTGTGCTTCTGTTGTGGTCTCTGGTGGAGAGTCCCCTTCGATGGGCCCTGTGTCTTTTCGGGCCGTTGTTGCGGTTGTGTGTGCTGCACCTTGAGCATTTTTTGATACTTCGTGTCCTTGTGCCTTAAGGGCTGGGGCCGGCGTGGCCTGTTGTGCCCTTTCAGGCTTGTGGTCCTTGCATGTGGCTTTTGGAAGGTCTTCTGTGGAGAGTCATTATTTTTAGCCCATGTTGTTTCGGTCGCTGGTGCACCTGTGTTGCACTTTGCTTAGTTTTGGTGCTTGTGGTAGCACTGTGTGCTCGTGCTCGAGTGTTTCGATTTTGTGACATCAGGAGCCTTGGTGCATTGTGTTGTACCTTGGGTGGCTCATGGTGCTAGGTTTAGCACCATGTGTTGTGTCGTGTGCTTGTTGTGAGATTTGAGTGTCGTTTCACAACTTCGCTCAGTGTTGGAGGCGTTGGGCTTTCCGCCTCTAGGACACATGTGCTAGCCTGAGTCTTGTGGTTGTACCATTGCCGCTGTGGGGTGGCTACTTTGCCTTGTCTAGGTAGCCCTATCGGTGGTATGCCAGGCTTTGGTCATAGCATGTGTCTTGGTTTTCCCTCTCACTTTGGGAGCGAGTGTGTTCGGTTGTGGTACCTCTTCGGTCTGGGTCCCTCCGAGGTCGATGTGTTGTTCTAGACCTCTGTGGTTGTTTTGGTCCTGTGTGGTTGTCAGTCTTTCTGGTGGTTGGCATGTTGGTACCCGCACTGAGCCCTATGTGCACGTGGCGGGTGTGCTACCATTCCTCGTTGGTTCTACGTTGTGCGTGGTGTTGTGAGTCTGGAAGCCGATGGCGGAGTCTCCTATCGGTTCGTCTGGTGACAGTAAGGCCTATCGGCTTGCTAGTACTCGACTATGTGGTTTGTCGACGTTGGGAGGTGTCCGGTTTTGGCTTAACCTCAGAAGTCTTCCGTATTTTCATCACGGTGTGCCACATTGTGGAGAGTGTAACTCCCAGTTTTTGTGGCTCCACATGTGTTTTGTGTCCTTGTCGGACCATGAGGAAGGTCTGGGTGAGGCCTAGTGGTGGCGGTGGATGCTGTTCCTTGTGTTGAGGATTCTCCACGGGCGTGTTGTGGCTGTGGTTCTCGTCACTCGTGTGGCTTCTTGGTTGGGCTGGTGACCGGTGCTAGCTGCTGCTAGTAGCATGAGGTCGTTCCCCTGAGACTTGTGGTTGGTTTCAGGTGTTTCTCTTGTTGTTGTCAGCAATGGTGTGCTCTGTCGGGTTTTGCTGACGATAGAGTGAGTTGCTGACCAACGTTTCTCGTGTTGCTGTCGGCAACTATGTACTCTGTCGGGTTTTGCTAGTGACAGAGTAGGTTTCTGATTGGTTGGCCCAACAGCGTGATCTGTTGGTGGCTGCAACTGTGCGGTTCTCAGCTGGCGTTTTTTTTCGGCCGTTCGGTCGGATTTGGCATTGCTCAGCACCGGTGAGGTTGTCGTTCTGTTGGGACACCCCACGTGTGCTGGAGTGAGCTGTTGGTATCTCAGCTTGGTGTCCCCCCACGTTTGGAGTGTGTTGTGAGCCGTTGGGTTTTCAGTTGTGTGCTCCCTGTGTGTTTGGAGCCCGTTGTGTGAGACGGTTGTTTTCTGACTTCATGTGCCCACGCGCGTTTGGCGGTGTGGTTGTTGCCACGAGGCGGTCATGGTGAGACTTAGTGGCTCTTCACACTCACGCTTCGTGTGCTCCGCACGCGTTTGGATGCGAGATTGTCACCACGAGGAAGTCGTGTTGAGACTTAGTGGCTAATGCATTGGTCTTACATTTACTCCATGTGCTTCGTTTCGTTCCTCAGGATCTTTTAGGTGTGCCTTAAGTTTCGAGGATGAAATTGTTTTAAGGGGGGTAGGATGTAAGACTCGGCTTCCCAGCTTTCCATTTGGTGTCTGGATGACTGGCCACTAACGCGTCCAGGTTGGGTGATGCGTTAGTGTCGCATCATGGGTGTCCCATACGACAGTCATCTTGTCGCAACGAGCTCATGCATCGTGTTCTTGTCGCTCCCGGCTTCTTCGTCACATCTTCATGTCGCACCTGGTCAATAGGCCATGACAGCTTTCTGTCGTTTCGGTCGTCTGACACCTGTCAGGGTGGCAGTATGACTTGTCGCGTTGTCGCGGCATCCTTGGGGGATGCGTTCTTGTCGCGGTGCGTTGACCCGTCGCGTTACCGCATTTAATGCGACACGTCTCCCCATCGCATCTTGGGTGCCGAAGGCATAAGGCCTTGGCTGGCGACCCCTTCCCCCTTTCTCCCTCTTTCCCCTCTTTTCTTCCCCTCTAGCAATGCTTCGCCTCCCTCTCTTCCCTTTGTGTGTTTCAGGCAAGGAGGATGACCGTGAGTGGTGTCTCGGCGTCGTGGAGATTGCGTGGAGCGAGGAGGAGGTGTCCAATCCGACGTAAAGGGCCCTATTGGGGTTTGTTCTTCGTTTAAGGTAGGGATTGCTTGAACTCTTCTCGATCTGGGTGGATTGGGAGCCCCTCGGGGTTTGTAGTAGTGTTTATTGCTTCTCCATGCTCCCCTCCCTCGTTTGGTATGTGTGTGGCTTGTGGGCGTCCCGGGGTGGAGCATCCCGTCGGTCTGCCTCTCTGCTGGTGTCGCGACCACAGTGTGCGTCGCAACACCAGAAGAGGCGTCTGCCCGGTCGGGTGTGACCTTATCGCGACGCATTTGCCTGTCGCGATAAGGATCGCAATTGCGACGCGTTTTCCTATCACGACATGGTTTGATGTCGCGATGCTCTACCCTGTCATGATAGGGTTGCTGTCGCGATGCCCTTCCCTGTTGCGATGGTATCGCGATGGCCTAGGGGGACGCAACAGTGCCCGTGTGTGCCTCGGGTGTTCCGTGGTTCCGGTTGGGGTGTCGGCGTGTGCCCAGGGCAGGCTTGCCCTTAGGACCCTCAGGTGGGGAATGCGGCCGGTTACCTGGCTACGTTCAGTGACTGAAGGTGACACCTTCGTGGCCGTGTCCTAGCGGTGGAGCTAGGATTAGCATAGCGATGGGTTTTTCATACTATCTGGTGGTGTTCCGAGGTTCTAGCTGTTCGTGCAGGCCTTGGTTGCCCGACGGCCCTTGAGGGTGCGTGCGTGCCTCTCGCGTGCTGGGCTTATCGTGGGTTACAAGCTAGCGGTTTGATGTGGTTCTTGTTGTGCTTGCCCCGCCTGTTCACCCGGTGCTTGGCATTTGAGAGCATGTCCCATTCAGAGGTTGTCTCCGTTGCCTGAGACCCCCATCCTCGGGAGCCTTTGAGGAAGCATTCGGGGCTATGAGCGTGCTCGAGTTGGCATCCGAGTTGGCGGACACTAGAGCTGAGGGGAAAACGAGGTTTGGACAGCGGTGCTGAGTCGTTTGTAGAGCTCTCTTGTCTGGGGCGTGACACCGAGGTTGTCGAGGTGTTTTCTTCCCAATGCGGCCCAGATAGTCCTTTGTCTCACTACCTCTCTCTGCATTGGTTCCAGAGCCACATAGTGGTGCTAGGTGTGGGGCCGCAGCTTGGCCAGGCTGTGGTGTTGCGTGCGCTTATGTGTTTCTGTGGCGGCTCTGACTCGCTCTTCCACGGAGGGGAGGCAAGAGCTAGGCTGGTGAGCGGCTGGCATGGACGGCGTGTCCCCCTCTTGGCTACTAGCGGCAGTGTCTTAGTTGCTATTGTTTGTGACGATGTTTCCTCATGACGCTTCCAAGTACGACTCGTTGCCCGAGCTTGCACGACGGTTATAGCCTGGTTGTGTCTAGTTTTTGTGGGCGTCATTGGTTTGGCCTTGTGCGGACCCGTGCTTCTGGTGGTTTCCGCTTCGGTGTCCTCTCGGTTCCGTAGTCCGTTCTTGGGCGCCAGTCCGTGCTGGCACCGGTGCTTGTGGCTTCCCGATCTCGTGGTGTGTCCGGGGTCCGGGGTGGTTCTGTTTGTCGATCGTTGACCTTGTGGAGGTCTGAGGTGGCCGTGCTTGTGGTGAGACGTCGTTCTCGCCTGGTTGTTGCATGGTCTCGGCGGGTGTGCCGAGGGTTGCTTCCGCTTTGTGCCCGACTCCGTTGGTTTTTGCGGGAGTCGTGTGTGTGTCACGACCTTGGTTGGCAGTCGTGACGTTGCACTGTTCTGTTCCACTACTTAGTAGTACCCTGTTGTAGGTGTTCCTCACTTTACAACTTTATAAGGTAGTTTCCTGTTTTCGGAGTTTCTGCTGCTCTGGTCGGAGAGGGACTGGTAATCCTTACAGGGCCGTGTTCACGAGGCTCACCCCCCTACTTCATTCAGGGCTCGTCGTCATGGGAGCTCGGTGTCGGACGGGTGCGGGAGGCAGGTATGGCATCGTGTGTTGTCAGCAGCAGTGAGAGCGATTTTTGTGAGCTCTTGTACCTAAGTGAGTTGAGAGTTGTGTTTTGCAGGTTCTCGGGGTATGCCCCTTATGGACTGCACCTTTCTTCTTGTACATGTGCTTTTACTGGGGACACATTGTACAGTTGCAATATATTGTTATAGTTATTTAAATTCAGTACATATCTCACTAGACTATTTCTTCTAACCCTTTTGGGTCTTCGGATCCGTGGGTGGGGACGCGAACTTCAGGGTCCCTGGTGGGGGTCCAGGAGGTCGGGTCGTTACACTTCCAATCGATAGGTGTTCAAGGGCTACATTGATTGCCGATGAAGCCACCAATCGGTTGTGGAAGGGCTTCATTCAATTGGAGAACAAAATCCTCCATCATTGGTGTTTAATAGGCCATTTTAAAAGGGCCAATCGGTTGGCAAACAAGGCCAATCGATACACAGACTCGTATCGATTGCTGAGTAACAGGGCAAACAATTGTGGAATAACCAAACAATTGATTGTCAAATAACAAGGCAATCGATTGTCATAAGGGGCAATCAATTGTTGACTAACAGGGCAATGAATTGAATAAAGACAATCCATTGGTGAAGGAAAACATCGATTGCTCATTTAGAACATCGATTGCTAAAGAAAAATATCGATTGTGCACCTGAACATTGATTGCTAAAGGACAAACATCGATTGCTCTTTAAAACATCATTACTAAAGAAAAACATCGATTGTTCACTTGAACAGCGAATGGTCATTTAGAACATTGATTATAGAAGAAAAACATCGATTGCTCATTTAGAACATCAATTGCTGAAGAAAAACATCGATTGTTCACTTGAACATCGATTGCTAATAGACAAACATTGATTGTTCACTTGACCATTGATTACATAGAAGAGAATCGATTGGTACTTTCTCATATACGAAGTTTTGCTTCTACTGATAGTGTTATATTTTTACCAGTGTCCCATTTTCATGAATTTCTCACTCATCCCAAGACTTCCTTTCTTTGCTCCTTAATTATCCTGATGAGGCCTAACTCAATCTTGTCCATAAATTTGTCGCCATTTATTTGGGATTTAAAAACCCAGGTTGTTACCACCCTCCCCCACTTAAAAAAATTTGGTCCCCAAATTCATATGATCTATTATATTGTGACTAGTGAATAGGGGTGTTCATGGTTTGGTTTGGTTTGGTTTATAGGAGATTTTTAAGAAACCAAACCAAACTAAATTTGGACCCAACCCGAACCAAACCAAACTGAAGTCCCTTGAAACAAACCTGGTTCAGTTTGGTTCAGTTTAACTCGAAAATAAATGGGCCTTTACATTCTCTTAGTCTTAAATAAGATTCTAATCACTGTTTCTCTAATAAATCACTATCAAATAATATTTGAAATGAAGTATTAAATGTTGATGACCATATTAACCTCCATAATATGTATTTTTATGTAAATATACTAAAAAAAACTGATAGATATATACAAATAAATCTTATTATTGTAATTCGGTTTAATTAGTTTGGTTTGGTTTCTAGAGCTTAGAAACTGAATTTTCTTTTTTGGTTTGGTTTGGAACCAAACCAATTTTTTTCAATGTTCAAAACGAACTAAACCAACCGAATCGCTCGGTTCGGTTTGGTTTTTCGGTTTGAACCGAATAGTGTGAACAACCCCTAGTATTAATGATCGTCAACTCAACCCCCCCCCCCCCCCCCACCCACTCCCACCTTATGATTTAGACCCTAAGACTCCTTTCCATGGTAAGATATTTCTTGGAGGGGCATACATACATGCATATATCCTTCATCAAATATTACTCAATTCCATAGAAGATTCTTCAAAAGTACCAGATTTACATGTTTCTTTCTAATTAAGATTACAATTCTGAAATCAAATTATTCTAACTACTCAGGACTATTTGGTTCTTCTTTGAGGATTCTTTCCTTTTCATTTGCTGGCAATTATAGATCCTGTATGCACACCTCCAAACGTAGGCAGGCTCCATTCTTCCTCCAACACTCTTCAATCTTGTGTCTCATCGTCCACATTGGCTGTATTGACCAAGGATCCAAATACTAGTTACCACTAGTAACCAAACTCTGAACCACCACCCACGAGCCGAAACTCGGAAGGGTTAAAAGAAAGTGTCTGACAAGACATATAAAGAAATGTAGAAACCACAAGAACTAAAAAATATATATATATAAATATAACAATATGGTATAACTCAGAGTAGATACAATAAAAGTAAAGAGTACAGTAAGTACGTACACAAAAAGTACCACTCTTAGCAGCTAAGCAGGACTAGCAACCGAGTGACTCGACACCTCAGCACCTGGAGCCGATGACAACCACCTAAAAAGGAAGGGAGTGAGTCTCAAGAAGATACCTGTAGGGACACTAACCCTGACCAATAAACAGTACGAAAATAAGTGCAAGAAAGTAAAATGCAGTAAATAACATTGCACTAAAACACAAAGAACCGGTGGCGTGACGCCCAGCTCCTCGCAGAAGCACGTCGAAAGACGGAAACCTCGCAGGCTCAACAGCATACAGCAATAATCACACACTCACACAAGAAGATAGGACACAGCTAGGCCTATGGCTTGGCACCTTGACACCATAGAGTCCCAACCCCTAGCCATGTGTGCACACTAACGCTCTCCCTCACGTCTGGTCCTCGACCGATTTTCCCCTACACCGGACTCAAAAGGGGAGAAGGGGCCCCACGAAAACCGACTCATAACCACCACAAGGGGCATGCACTAGACGTAGTCTCACTCAACGCCCAAGCTCACCAGTGGAATATCTCAATGCCAGTCATCTCGACGGAGCCCGCTCAACGTCCGAGAAGAACACACACGACAAGAACAACAAACACAGATGGAGACACTCTCAACATCTGCACACTATGCCAAGAGGCAAACACCACATGTCCCAGCCTCACACCACAAGGGGGCTCACTGCTGGGACCTACCTAGAGGGTTGACGGCAACCCCGATTGATGTTAACCCAAGGTAAATAGCACAGGCCCTGCCATCTACCCCAAGTAGACGGCAGTGTCGACTGCCCTTAACATCACATTGACGGCAAGGAACCTTGCTGTCAAGTTCCTCTTGAAGAGCTTGATGTCAACAACCCTTGACGTCAAGTTCTTCAGCTTCCAGCAGCTAATATAGTCCTAGGCCACTTCGCAGGGCAATCCATCCCGAAACCCACACATCTGATGATCGAATCGCTTCCCCTCATCAATCAACACCAGTGTAAAGCTGGAAAACAACGATCCAACGCTTGGATTGACAATTACACCCTCAAAACCTGGCATGGAGAAACCCTCCCCAAAACCTTGATTTACACACAAATCACATGCATTTCATGCTCTCAACAAAGCCAAGAAAGGTTCAGGGGTAGGATCCCTACCTTACAATGCCAAAAACCTCAAGAAAAACCTCAGAATCACGTCGATCCCCCAAGCACACCCCACGAGTTTGATGCTTCAAAATTGTCATTTCCTCACCCGATCGAAAATCGCCACGCCCACCATGACTTCCCCACGAGCTCCCGTCGGCTCCCGGAAGAGGTGGAGAAGGAGAGAGGTGAAGGTGGAGGTGTGGAAGGGGAGAAAAGGTGGAAGAAGGTGGCCTCCAATTGCCTTATAAAAACAGGCCCGACACAGGTTGATGTCAACATAGATTGCCGTCAACCACAACCGTCTGGAACTTGACATCAACATCGATTGTCGTCAAGTTCAACACTAAAAAAATGCCAGAAACGTGGTACATGGCATCCGTCAAGACCAGGTTGACGGCACACAATGCCGCTATCAATACAATGTTGATGTCAAGTTCCCTTGACGACAGCCAGCCACTATTCCAGAAAGGCCCATTAAGGGTCCAATAAGGCCCGTGGCCTTACAACCTCCCTCCTTAAAAGAATTCCACCCCCAAATTCGAACAAGTACAAAGAAAGAGAACTCACCAAAGAGGTATGAAAACTACTCGCGCATCTTGTCCTCCCTCTCCAAGGTTGACTCGCCACCCGAGTGTCGCTGACATGCAACACGAACCAGTGGAATTGCCTTGTTCCTCAACCTCGAAAACCTGACGATCCTCGATGTATCGCAGAAAAAACTCTAGTACTGTAAACACTGGTGTCACCTCAGTCACTCCGAGCTCAGGATAATGTGAGACTCATCTGCAAGGTACCTTCGCAACATCGACACATGAAACACATCATGGACCGCTGCCAACTCTGAAAGTAACTGAAGCCGAAATCAGGCCTCCAACTCGCTCAATGATGGTGAAGGGTCCGATATAGCGGGGACTCAACTTCCCATGCCTCCCAAACCTCATCATGACCTCATAGGGGAAAACTGGACAAACTGGGTCCCCCACTTGAAATTCAAGTGGTTGCTTGCGGACTGGTCTACATAACTCTTCTGCCAGCTATGTGCTGTCTGAAGCCTTTTCCTGACAAGTGCACTACCTCTACTGACTGCGGAACTATAGACACCACTGATGGATGACGTGTGGTCCACAAAGAGGGATAGATGAACGGGTGGGGTGATCGTGATCACCAGGCACGCGAGCGTGCCGAATGGAAGATGCACGGCGAGGGGTGCGAGATGGAAGAGTGATCGCGAGCGTACCTTTTGGAGCGGGGAGATTGCGCGGGGGATGTGGGTCCTTTCTTCCTCTATGAGCACGGCCGGCCGTGGTAGAGGGCATTTCCTCGTTTGATTACCCTGACAAAAAAGAAGACAAAGAAAAGAAGAGGGGATTAGGCAAATAATGTGTAGTATGCAATTCCAAAAAATGAAATAAAAGAATGAACGGCAAGGGGAACGACTTACGGATGGTAGCTTTTAAAACCCTAAAATAGGTGTGTGTGTGTGTGTGTGTATGCATGCATATGTGTGTAAAAAGAAAAAGGGGGTCCATGTGGGGCCTGGAGGAGATGGAAATATAATGAGCCACGTGGGGCCCGGAGGAGATGGAGACAAAGGGAAAGAGAAAAGGGGAGGGGGTGCTTCCCCAAGTGGTGTATGGCACGTCGGCGCCGCGGCGTTGCGGTTAGATGGACGGAGGAAGACGAGGAACGAGTTTCCGCACCGCTCTGCTCCGGTACACGTGCAAGAAGGCACCGGGGACGCTGACTGGACGTCGAGGAGGGAATCCGGCAGAGGTTCGCCGTGTTCTGGAAACCCCCCCCTCTTACAAATGACCCTCGGGGGTCAATTTATAGAGGTGAATTCATTGAATCGCGTCGGGTACAGCCGCCACGACAAGAAGCCCGTATCACGTCTGGGCGGCAGGCCGCGATTAGAATCGCGTCGGACAGTGCGCCGCGACATGGATTGAATTGCGTTTCGGGCGGCAGGCCACGATTCACTAGGTCAAATTGATGTGATAGGCGCATGATGGACCGTAGCCCTAGCTACTCTTGGAATCATGTCGGGTAGGCGCCGCGACTTGAAACGCGGTGGCTTGGCCCGACGCGATTACAACTTGCGTGATTCCGAGGCAATCAGCTCATAAATGCACGTCTGCTAAGGTGGGATTTCGATTTGACCTTTAAATCGCGTCTGCTGACAAGGACACGATTATAGGATTTTCTCAATGATTACGGGCCTTGCGCGCGACGACTTTCTGAACTGAAAGCCGGCTCTGAATCGCGTTCCGGTCGGCAGACGCGACTATAAAGTGAATTGCGTCTGCAGGACACGACGCAATGAGCTTTCGAATTTTATTTATGAAAATGCTGCCAATAGTGGAATTGAGATTACGTCACCCATGGCGGACGCGTTCATGGAAAAGGGCAGTTTCCGTAAATAAATAAGAATTCATTATCGCGTTGTGCAGGGCCGATGCGTTAAGCATATAATCGCGGCCGACTTTCCTGTCGCATTAAGGTTGCGCCCATGAAGGCCATCGTGTTAAGCCTGAATTGCGTCTGGGATACTGGACGCGTTTAGAGAGGCGGCTGCCATACCTGTTGCGACTCGAATATGATGCCTATAATTCCTAAGGGGCCCTAAAAATGGAGGGGAAGCACCTGGGAAGAAGGGGGTGAGGTCTAGAAATATCAGTAAAACACTCTTGCAAGGCAAAATGAGGGTCATTTGTGGTATTATGGCGCAATATGAAATTTGCCCGCAGTGGAGCCAAATTCGCGTGTCTACAGCTACCACGCCTTAACGTCTGCTTTGTGTAGGGGAGCGAAGCGGTGGGACCGAAGTGGAGTGTAATGGAGTGAAGCGAAGTGAAGAAATATTAGCGTAGCGAAGTGGAGTGCAACGGGAGCGGACTGAAAAGTAGACGCCAAGGTGAAAAATAGACACGCCGTGAGCATTGGTGACTGCCACCGGATAAGAGTCTTTTCCCAACACCAAGGAGTCACCACCGGAGAAGAAGACCTAAAAACAAATGCTTGGACAAAGTAAGGGATAAGAAAGAAAAAGGTGTGCGCGTGGGCACGAAAGGAAAGAAAAGATCAACTTCCAGTGTCGGGGAAGTACCTAAGGACACAATCCGTTAGGTTTCACCATTGGGGGCGTCTGCCACTGCCGCAGGTGAATCTCTGGGAGTAAAGACGAAAAATAAAAGGGATAAGTCCAAACAAAGGTTCTGAAGGGAATCAGCCTGGAGGCGGCAACAAAGGGAGTTGGGTATTCAACCAGAATGGAATATTTCAAGGCTGCTTTTGAATTTGAGGTGCGGATGGCTCTCAAATTGCATTGCAAGAGTGGTTTTCCACAGAGATCTTAACATGCATGTATGCTGGGCTACAAGAAAAATAAGATTAAAAGAGGAGTAGAAAATGACCAAGGATAATATTGTCACGCCGGTGAGTCAGGACCGGGGTTTCATGCATGGGTCGTTGTCCTCACATGCCAAGCGTAACGGCCTATCCGTGTGGCTAAGGATCCTCTGGGATAATCATTATTTTTGATAAAGGGGAACTCAAATCCCAGATTCCTCAGAGCCACAAGGTCCTGGTGTGCGGTCGAGGTATACTATAAATATAGATAAGAACTGATGGTGAAGGCAGTAGCTGCAGTCTGATGTAGCGCCAGATGAGGTAGTTCGAATCCTGCACTCAAAAACTCATTAGCCAAGAAAACACAGATATCATGGAAAAACATCATTCATGGCCTGGAGCATTAATAAAGCATAAACAAACAACTCATTTAGTTAGTTTGTTTTTAACCATGAGGATAAAGGGTCTTGGATGAGGGAGTTTGGAGTGCAAGAGATGAGTACGATGATTGAAGAACTGATGCGAGGCATAGACAGGATCTGCTTGCCATGTGCAGTACCATCGAGAATTTTTTTTTTTGAATTTTGAAAGTATTTGATTTTTATGGGTTTTGAGAAATATTTGAATTTTTGTGGTGTTTTGGAAAATATTTTGATTTTTTGTTGGATTTTGAAAGTATTTGGATTTTTTGTTGATTTTGAAAATATTTTGATTTGTGTGGGTTTTGAAAGTATTTGATTTTTTGTGGGTTTTGGAGATATTCAATTTTTTGTGGATTTTTGGAAGTATTTGATTTTTTGTGATTTTTTATCATTGCCATGCCATGGCGGCATTAGAGTTATAAAAATTGATAGGCAAGGGGTCTTTGATACCTCCTATTTCATTAAAGAATGCCTAGAGTAGGGCGTGCGTTTTAACGTGGCGCCCACGGGCTAATTGCACTTGGTTGACAGTGCACTACCAAAGCCATGACTGAAAAGGCGACTGAGTCTGGTAGGGAGAAGGGAAGAAAGCTTGGAGATAAGCTTGGTATGGGTATTGAGGAGTTAGGTTTGACTTCCTTCCCTGGCACAACCGTTAGAAGGTTCAGTCTCATTTTAAGCGCTGGGGCTGTGGAATTATCTTGGAATCTTGAGTGATGACCATTTGATTGTAGGGACATGCGTACGATCGGGTCCATTGGATCTCCGCGGGGACTTTGCCACTCTTTGCCATGCCCTATTATCTTGATTTGATTTTGACTTTTGCATGCACACGACTAGGTCCATTTGGATCTCCGCGGGGACTTTGCCGCTCTTGACATGCATTTGACTTTGATTTTTTTTATTGGTCATTTGATTTGCTCGTTTTTTGGGACATTCTCTTATGACGGAGTGCTTTGGGTTGGTTGCCTTGCCCAGACTACCTCTACTACCCATACTTCGGCTAAATAGGAGGAGAAATAGACATTGGCGCCTTCCAGGTGTGGCTGTGATGGTGACAGTGTCTACCGGGGACAATCGGCTTAGGGCGCCGTGAAATGTTTATAAGTGCCCATGCTAAGGGAAAACCTTAATGACCCGGGAGGGAATTTCAGACTCCTTGCTCGGAACTCTCATAATGAAAATGTTGTGATAGCATGGCAATGCTGAAATATTCATCTTTTAGGATTTTCAAATAATAAGAATTTTAGTAAGGTAAAAGGGGAAGAATGCCCTGCGTTGGGGTGAGACTCGGGGGTCTACAAAGAATTTACGATTTTATTTGAAAATCTAAAAGACAAGTGGTGTTGAAGCCCCAAAAGAGGGTAGAGAGAGGACGAATGTCCTGCGTCGGGGCGAGACTCCGGAGACTATAGGAATTTACATTTTATTTTTGGAAATTATAAAAACACATGGGGACTAAAGCCCCAATAATAGTGCAAGAAGGTCGAAGGACCCGATTGAAGATGGAGAGGAGAGAGTGGAGGAAAGATTTTGGAGACTCCGGTGGGGCTGGAGGGGTTTGCAGAAGAAGGAGGGCGCGGTGCCCTGAAAGAAGAAAAGAATCTGGCGGGGCTGGAGGAGAGAAAGGAAAAAGCGGGCCGCGAGGGGCCAAGAAAGAAAGTGCACAGTGCGGGCATAAGATAGAGATGTGCCACATGAGGCACTGGATGGAGATGTGCCGTGTGGGGCATAGGATGGAGGTGTGCCGCGTGGGGCACGGGATGGAGGTGTGCCTCGTGTGGCACGGGATGGAGAATAAGGGATACAAAAGGGGGCGCGATGCCCCGTATAAGGAAAAGGATTATACAGAAGATGAAAATAAAATGCCTCCCATGGGGAGAGAATGTGAAGAACCCATGAGGAGGTGCTAAGCAGAAAAAAAGATGATTCAAAAGAAGAGGGAGATGAAGGTCCCCTAGCCTTTTGCCTTCCGGCATTTTGGCTTTTGCTTGGGGGGCGGCATTCTGACCCCCAAGTACTTCCTCATAAATTTTGTCCAGCGGATAGATGGTCATGCCCTCTCCGAGGGATTGAGCTCTCGATGATTGGAGGGCTGTTTACTTCCGTCGGAGAGTTTCAATGAATAGTAGTAACCCCCTTGGAATACAGTTGAATGAAAGGGTGGGGAGTTCCACCTGTAGACTTGGAAGCAACAATGAGGGGACCGTGCCCAAAGATTGTAAAACGCATGATATGGAAGGGGGCACGTCCCCTTCAATAATAGATTGTACCAATGATTTGGCGTGGAGTGCGTGAGCACAATCTGAGAAGCTGACCCCTTCACTGGAGTGGGTAGGTTCACAACAATGGTGTGAGGGGTCATGAGAGCTTGGAGAGGGAGATTCCCTATGACTATTTTGAAATAAAAACCAGTTGGCAAAGGTATGAGTGGCATAGATTTAGAAGGCCTCTTGACGGCCATGATTGGACAGGAGGACTCCCGCTCGGTAGATGTGCCTGGTATTTTGACAATGACCGGAATGCGAGGAATGTAATCTTGGGTTTTAAAAAGCATGCCCAGTCTCGGGGCTTCCTTCTTTTGCTGACGCTTGATCTCCTTAAATGTTTGCACCCGCTCCGTTGGATGGGGGTGGATATGGTGGGTGTAATGGGAGGTTGTATGGCCTGTGGAGGCGCAATGGGTATGAAGGGGAAGATTTGCTCAGGTTCGGTTGCCAATGGTGTCAGCGCAATGGGAGGTGTAATGATGGTGTAATGGTGGGTGAAGGCTTAATTATGGAAGGTTTAATGACAATGGAGGGTAATGCGGGAGGTGTAGGTAAATGGCGTACGAACATGACCTCGGAAGGTTCATCATCGTAACACCAAGTGGTTTTGCAGATGGCTGGCACTGGCAACTTCGGCCCGAGCAACAGGCTGAGGTGGCAGTGGGGGTTGTTGTGCTTGTTGTGGTGGAGGCATGGGAGTTGGCATGGGTGCCGGAGCAGGGCAAAGTAGGGCGCAAGAGCTTCTTCTTGTATAGGGGCATCGTAGGGCCCGATTGGAGGTTGCTGAGTCCGAAATGGACGAATCAGTGGATGCCTGGGTGGCAGCATGTTGTGGTAGATGGGTAGTGTATGCGTAGGGGTATGTGATGTGGATGTTGTAGGGTGGCGAGGTGGAGAGTGAATGGCATCCACTGATCCATTCTTCCTCGGATTAATTTGATTAAAAAGCTCTACGATCGGGGAGTCCGTTAGATGGGCTTGGATGTAACGTCCCCGCTCGTAGAGCTCCTTCATGGATGCAAGGCCCTCGAATTTTATTGCATTATTTTAATTTCGTGTAAATAATTCATGTTGTGTATGCATAGATGTACATATCTACGTATGTATTAACTATTTATACTTATGTATGCATGTGTATAAGTTAGTTGTAAATAATGTATGAATGGTATGATGGTAGTGTGTACATGATAATACATACACATGGCATAAATATAGGTATAAGTTGTGCATGGTTTATGCATGTTTTTGAGTTCTGGCCGAAGGCCAGCTTGGCGTCAATATCAATGGACATTGTGTTGTGTAGGCGTCAACCATATGGACGCCAACACTAAGTCCAGCGTCCAGCGATGTGGACTCTAATTCTCTGACTGCATGCGTTGCAGAGCCGGATTTCGGGGGAGCAAGCTAGCTCACCATTGGGGAGCTATCCCTAATGGTCTGAGAGGGCTCACATCAACCCTGCGGGATGGGAGAGGCCTCTCTCCTATATCTGAACCCGAATGCAACCCTAAAACCCCTCTCTTGACCTCTTTTGAGAGATAGAGAAAAACCCTAGCTGCTATGAGAAAAACCACCTTTGCAACCTTAAATCCGGCGATCTGAAGCTCATTCCGGCCATCTACCACGACAAGGAGGTAGCTGGAACATCGAGGAAGGCATCCCGACCCTGACTGCTGTGGAGATTGCTCAAGCCCGGAGGAAGGCTTTCTTGGGAGCTTCTTGGGACTGCCCAAGGAGAGCTTCACCGCCACCTTGATCCTTCTGGAGATTTTTGGAAGGCAAGTAACCTACCCCTATCGTCCATGTAGATGTCTAGTAGGGTTTTATGATTTTATGTATTTTTTCTCGTGTCCTAGATCCCCATTCACCCCTTATTTGGAGTTCGGTCTGTGTTTCTGCACAGACAGGAACTTGGCGTCAATGCCTTGACGCCAAGATTCCCCGTGCGCGTCCAGCGATCTTGCCGTCCACTCCTGAACGGCCAGAGACCGCCGTTAAGTTCGTCTGGGCAGAACAGTGAACTGTTCTCCCCTATATGATTACTTTCGATGGGTTTTGCGATGAGGATATATTGTAAACCTATTATACTACGTAATGTGGATGTTGGAATGTGTGGGAGAATGGTTGGACATTTATTTTGTGGATGGTTGAGTTATTATTTATTTAAAATGCATGTGGAAGAATGGCCATGTATGTTCACCCATGATCCTAATAATCCGTGGGAAATTAGGATGCCGTAATCCTGTTGAATCATGTCTATATACGTCAGTCCCTGCTCTGAATTTTCTGGAATTTTCCCATGTCAATGTGATTTACTGAAAATTTATACTTGGGAAATAGAAAACATGTGTAGGATTGTTAAATTTCCAGTAAATCGTGTGTTGTGAAATAAATCCCTGGGAAATTCCTGTGGTGTTGTGTATATTGGGTTCAGGTTATGACCTGTTAAACTGAAATTTCATGTTACGCACCATGGTGGATTGAATCACGAATGATATGAAAAATGATGTTGATTTTCTGTAATTGCATCATGAGTCAGAAAAATCCAGAATTTGTATGTGAGGTCATGAACCCGAAATCAGCATGTGGGTAAATTTTCAGGTCGTTTGGACAACTATATAGTGAAATATAAATTTTTCCTTGCAAAGATGTAAATAATGCATGTTAATGTGGGAATAATGTGACATGTGTGTGATCTAATTTATGCAAATTACTGAACATGTGATCCATGTTAATTGTAGAATCATGTTAGGAAAACAGAGCCCTTGTGTGAATGAGAAAATGAATGAGAGGTAAGTGACATGTGTAAAGATATGCGTTAAAATCGGTAAATGTGTAAATCGTGCCAAGTGTGACACTGCTTCCATAGAGGGCAGTGGAACCGTATCAGGGAAAAGTCCCCCTGAGAAGGTTCAATGTGTTGTGATCCTAAGGGCATTAGGATGAAATCCTGGAGGTGGACAAGTACCACTGGTTAGGGTGGAGACTGTTCTCCCGGTCTGCGCAGTCCAAGAGTCGTCACTGTATTGCCTAGGTGACGTCTATGTGTATGTGATGTGATGTGTCCTTCTTATGGTGGGGACTATGTGTCACGGCACTAAAGTGTAAAATGTGAAATGTGATTGTGATCATGTGCAAATTGTGTAGTGTGAACAATGTGTAAATGTGCATGTGTAAAGTGTAAATTATGTGAATGAAAATTGTGTAAATATGTGAAACCAAAACGTGAGGGTGTGAATTTGTGATCCATGTTGTGGTAATCTGAAATCATGATAAAACAGCAAACTAAATGTACTTATGATCATGCTTTACATGTGTAAATTGCCTAGAATCCATGTTAGAAACGATTCTTAGTGTGTGTATAAGTAATCCCATGCTTGTTGCCCTCATGTTGTGATTTAAATTGATTAAGTATCTTGTGTGTTGGGTTATGCTTTCTAGTCCATGTAAAACCAGCAAGCTTAAAGCATGTAAAATGGTTATGTGCATGTAAGAATGAGAAGAACCATGTTAGCAATGTCTTCTTTCATGTATGTAAGCTATTCATGCTAAACTGCTTTCATGTTTTAGTTTAATTGAAAGTAGACCTTTCATGTGTGAAGTGATTAGAGAGCATGTGATAGGAGATTTTGATTTAGAAAATCTGAAAGCATGAATCATGTGTTTAATGAGTAGAACTACCATGATAGGTTGTTAATTTCAATGACAAGCATGCTACATGATTGTGTCTTGTAAATGTGTATGTAAAACCTGCTATGACATGTACATGTATGGTATGTGTAGTGTTATTTGCTGAGTCTTTTAGACTCATTACTTGCTTCGGCGTACAGGCGTAGTTGGTGACGACACACTTGCGAGGAGGCAGTGGAGACCGACTCCGAGCGTGGAGATTAGATCGTTGGTGTACTTTGCGATATTTTGATTTTTAGTATGTAATTGCAACATTGTACTAGCATTATCATGGAAAAATGTTTAAGTGTGGACAATTATGTATTTGATTTTCAGCAATTTAATTATGTGGACTTTTAGTTCTTTAAATGTTATTGCAATCATGTATGTTAAATGTGGATGATGAATGAAATGAAGACAGTGGTTCTTTTACTTCCGCTACTCTGTTCTTATATTCACGTGTATCTCAGCTGAATGTTATTGTTGGGTAAATGTCCCACTATGGCAACGTTCACTATACCGACGTGGGTTGGTATAACCGTACCGGTATAATGAGGGTCGCTACAGAGATTGGTATCAGAGCAACCGGTTGAGATTGCACATGAAATATATACATGTCTTCATCCCCATTACATGTAAGTCTACATAGGAATGTCCACATGTGTAGAATTGAATAATAATGAATGAAAAAATATAACAAAATGGTTGGAAAACTTAGTAACCTAGCTCTAATGGTGGCTGAAATTTATTACAGCCATGGCTTCGAGAAGTAGGCGTGGCGGAGCGCCGGCCGTGAGGATGAGCCAAGACGTGACGAGCGGGCGGAGCAGCAGGCCCCGGCACCGCAAGGTCCTGTACTTCCCCACCGCCGCCTGTGGATTATGGAGTATTCATGCAAGGTCTGGTGCAAGCCATGCAGACGCAGGCTCATACCAAGGCAGCACTCCAGGCACAGTTGGAGGCTCAGGTTAGACTAATAAAATGATTTATAGTCTGTTTTATTTAATTATGCGATATTATGTTGATTGTGTATTGCTTGCTGTGTACTGTAGCAGGCTCAACTACCAGCTCAGGACCAAGGAGGACCTTCTACCATAGAAAGATTCAAGAGGATGCTGCCACCCTCTTTTAAGGGGGAGAGTGACCCATTGTTGGCTGAAAGCTGGATGAGGGAGATAGAAAAGATCTTCCGAGCCATCAAGTGTGCAGATGAGGATAAGGTCACATTAGCCACCTACATGCTACAGGTATGCTTTAGTTTATATGCTTGTATGTTTTGTTAAGTTAGATTTGTTTAGATGGTGCTTATAAACGGTGTACTGCAGGAAAGAGCTGATGTATGGTGGGCTTCATTACTGCGTACCCGGTTTGAGGATGGAGCTATTGATGTTGCTTGGGACGAGTTCGTGAGGCTCTTTCGGGCCAAGTTCGTCCCCGAGCATGTTCAAGATCGGATGGAGCAGGAGTTCCTCACTTTGGCTCAAGGCTCCATGACCGTGCTAGAATATGAGGCAAGATTTTATGAACTCTCTAAATATGCACCTCATATCGTGGCAGATGAGCGCAGGAAGACAAAGAAATTCGTGATGGGCCTGAAGCCATCACTGAGGACGAGGCTCGTGGCGTTTGACCACCGCACTTTGGACGAGGCCCTCAGCGCTGCTTGTAGGTAGGAGGGTGAGATGGAGCAATACCTTGAAGAGAAGAAGGCTTCGCAGAAGAGACCTGCAGCTACGTTACAGCGACAGGACAAGAAGAAAGCGGTGTACCAGACACAGCGATCAGTGGCAGTCGACAGTTCTCAGGTACCTTCTGTACGTTCCCCTGGTGTGAAGAAAGAGTGTCCCCACTGTGGGAAGACACATGGTGGTACCGATGTTGGATGATTACAGGAAAGTGCTTGAAGTGCGGAAGCAGCGACCACAAGATCAAGGATTGCCCAAGACTTCAGCAGGGAGTCAAGCGCGGAACGCCAGCCCCAGCAGTAGCGGCAGCAGCGCCAGCTACAGGAAGACCAGGAAGGCCTCGAGCCCCAGCTCGAGTGTTTGCTTTAGCGCGCGAGGACGCCGAGCAGGCGGAGCATGTCACGAAGGTACGGTTTTACTTTTAGGTGTGCACGCTCGGGTTTTGTTTGATACGGGTGCTACTCACTCGTTCATTTCGAGCGGTTCGCTAGGCAGTTAGCCCTAGAGTCAGGTGTAGAGTCTGAGGATTTAGAGGTCCTTTGTCTGTGCACACCCCTGGGGTACGGTATCGACTAGGAAGTGCATTCCGTCGCTACCTGTGTGCATTGAGGATAGAGTCCTAGAAGGGTGTTTCTTCTTGCTAAAGATGAAGGACTATGATGCTATTCTTGGTCTGGATTGGCTAGAGGAGCACTATGCGTTAGTGGATTGTCGTCGGAAGAGGATTGTTTTCCGCATTCCTGGTGAGGACGAGTTCTCTCACCCTTGCCAAGGAACTTGGCGGGAAAGTTAGTCATCTCTGCCATGAAGGCGATGCGCATGGTAAACAAGGGTTGTGACGCTTTTCTTGCCAGCGTGGTGTTAGTGCCAGAGGCTGATGAGTCACCTACTCTTGCAGAGATTGAGGTAGTGCAGGATTTTCCAGATGTCTTTCCTGATGACTTGTCTGGATTGCCACCGGATAGAGAGATAGAGTTTACCATAGAGTTGCTTCGGGCACCTCTCCTATCTCGAAGGCTCCATATCGGATGGCACCTGCGGAGTTAGCCGAGTTGAGGAGGCAGTTGCAAGAGTTGCTTGATAAGGGATTTATTCCCGAGTGTTTTCCCTGGGGGCGCACCTGTATTATTCGTCAAGAAGAAAGACGGGTCACTTAGGTTATGCATTGACTACAGAAAGCTGAACCAAGTGACTGTGAAGAAAGGTATCCCTTACTCGTATTGATGATTTGTTGACCAGTTGCGAGATGCATCAGTTTTTCTAAGATTGATTGTGATCCGGTATCATCAGTTGAGGATTCGGAGTGAGGATGTGTCCAAGACGGCGTTTAGAACCGTTATGGACATTATGAGTTTTTGGTCCTTCCTTTCGGATTGACCAATGCCCCTGCAGCGTTCATGGATCTCATGAACAGGGTGTTTAGGCCTTATTTAGATAGCTTTGTGTAGTGGTTATTGATGATGTGTTGGTCTACTCTCCGGACGAGGCCACACACCGTCAGCATTTGAGGGTAGTGTTAGAGGTTCTTCGTGAGCACAAGCTGTATGCTAAGTTCAGCAAGTGCGATTTTTGGTTGCGCGAGGTTCATTTCCTCGGGCATGTTATCTCCGGTGCTGGGTTGCAGTGATCCAGCAAAGGTCCAGGCAGTTATGGATTGGGAGATTCCAAAGACCCCTCGGAGATTCGTAGTTTTATTGGTTTAGCTGGTTACTATCGGCGATTTATTGAGGGATTTTCATCCATCGCGCCCTTGACTCAGCTCACCAGAAAGGGAGTGAAGTTTGTTTGGTCCGAGAAGTGTGAGAGTAGTTTTCAATTGTTGAAGACTAAGCTCACGACAGCCCGGTGTTAGTCTTACCGAGCGGTGTAGAGGGTTTTGCTATCTACAGATGCGTCTCGGATTGGTTAGGCTGTGTGCTAATGCAGCAGGAAAGGGTAGTGGCTTATGCTTCTCGTCAGTTGAAGGAGCATGAGAAGAAACTATCGACTCATGACTTGGAGCTCGCAGCAGTGGTTCATGCACTAAAGATCTGGAGGCACTATCTTTATGGTGTCAGATTCGAGGTGTTTACCGACCACAAGAGCTTGAAGTATCTTTTCTCCAAAAGGAACTAAACCGAGGCAGAGAAGATGGATTGAGTTCTTAAAGGACTATGACTTCGACCTTCAGTATCACCCTGGAAGGCGAATGTCGTAGCGGATGCTCTGAGTAGAAAGAGGCCATCTCTCCAGCAGGATTGGAAGATGTTGGAGGATGCGGCTTGCGCGTTGACTGAGTTAGAGCCATCGCTATGCCAGGCTTTGTAGCTCAGTTATCTCTTAGGTCCTCGGTTGGATGAGGTGATCGAGCAACAGAAAGCCGACCCTAGACTCTTAGAGTTAGTGGGCAAGGCAGGCATTGCTCGTGATGAGGACGGTGTGATTAGATTCATCACCGTGTTTGTGCCTGATTTGGTAGATGTCCGTGAGCATGTGTTAGCGGAGGCTCACAGATCGCGATTCTCTATTCATCCGGTAACACTAAGATGTACCAGGATTTGAAGAGATCATTTTGGTGGTCTGGCATGAAGAAGGATGTAGCGGATTATGTGTCTAGGTGTTTGGTATGCAGCAAGTAAAGGCCGAGCGACAGCGACCATCCGGCCTTATGCAAAGGATGGAGATTCCAGTTGGAAGTGGGAAGCTGTCACTATGGACTTGTTTCGGTTTGCCTCGATCTAGAAAGGGCAAGACTCGATTTGGGTAGTTGTAGATAGATTCTCGAAGACTGCTCATTTCTTGCCTATGAAGAAGAAGCAGTAGTAGAGAGTTTAGCTAGATTGTATGTTAGCAGTATCATTAGATTGCATGGTGTGCCGAAGTCGATCATTTCGGATCGAGATCCGAGATTCACTTCGAGGTTGTGGAAGGGTCTTCAGGATGCTTTAGGTTCGGAGCTGAAGCTCAGTTCGGCGTTTCATCCCCAGACTGGATGGACAGTCCGAGAGGACTATCCAGACGCTCGAGGATATGTTGAGAGCATGTGTTTTGGATTGGAAGGATGATTGGGCGTCATTTACCTCTTGTGGAGTTCGCATACAACAACAGCTTTCATGCGAGTATTGGTATGGCTCCTTTGAGGCGTTGTATGGTCGGCCCTGCAGATCTCCTTTATGTTGGGAGGAGGAGACGGTGATAGGCAGCTGATCGGTTCGGAGTTAGTGCAGGAAACTTCGGATAAGATCCAGCTTATCAGGAAGAGGCTTGTTGCGGCTCAGGATAGGCAGAAGAGCTATGCCGACAACAGGAGGAAGGATTGGAGTTCGAGGTGGGTGATCATGTCTTCTTGAAGATATCGCCTACTCGAGGTGTTGTCAGATTTGGCAGGCATAGTAAGCTGAGCCCTAGATTCATTGGCCCATGAGATTCTCAGACGATTGGGCAGCGTGGCATATGAGCTAGCATTACCCCAGCTTTGGCTAGTGTTCATCCGTCTTCCACGTTTCGATGCTCAGGAAGTATGTCCGAGATCCGTCTCATGTGATTAGTCATGAGCCAGTGGAGATTCAGCCAGATCTGTCGTATGTCGAGCAACCAGTAGCTATTCTTGACCGGAAGGTTCAGCATCTCCAGAACAAGAGTATTGCGTCGGTGAAGTTCTCTGGCGGAACTTCTCGCGAGAGGAGGCTACTTGGGAGCTTGAGGATGCGATGAATAGAAGTATCCCTTTTGTTGAGTAGTGTCGTTCTAACTTCGAGGACGAAGTTTCTTTAAGGGGGAGAGGGTGTAAGGCCCTCGAATTTTGTTGCATTATTTTAATTTTGTGTAAATATTCATGTTGTGTATGCATAGATGTAATATCTACGTATGTATTAACTATTTATACTATGTATGCATGTGTATAAGTTAGTTGTAAATAATGTATGAATGGTATGATGGTAGTGTGTACATGATAATACATACATATGGCATGTATATAGGTATAAGTTGTGCATGGTTATGCATGTTTTGAGTTCTGGCCGAAGGCCAGCTTGGCGTCAATATCAATGGACATTTGTGTTGTGTAGGCGTCAACCATATAGACGCCAACACTAAGTCCAACGTCCAGCGATGTGGACGCTAATTCTCTGACCTGCATGCGTTGCAGAGCCGGATTTCTGGGAGCAAGCTAGCTCACCATTGGGGGCTGTCCCAACGGTCTGGAAGGGCTCACATCAACCCTGCGGGATGGGAGAGGCCTCTCTCCTATATCTGAACCCGAATGCAACCCTAAAACCCCTCTCTTGACCTCTTTTGAGAGAATAGAGAAAAACCCTAGCTGCTGTGAGAAAACCCCACCTTTGCAACCTTAAATCCGGTGATCTAAAGCTCGTTCCGGCCATCTACCACGACAAGGAGGTAGCTAGAACATCGAGGAAGGCATCCCCGACTCGACCTGCTGTGGAGATTGCTCCAAGAACCCGGAGGAAGGCTTCTTGGGAGCTTCTGGAACTGTCCAAGGAGAGCTTCACCGCCACTTTGATCCTTCTGGAGATTTTTGGAAGGCAAGTAACTACCCTATCGTCCATGTAGATGTCAAGTAGGGTTTTATTATTTTTATGTATTTTCCTCGTGTCGTAGATCCCCCATTCACCCCTTTATTGGAGTTCGGTCTATGTTTCTGCACAGACAGGAACTTGGCGTCAATGCCTTGACGCCAAGATTCCCCGTGTGCGTCCAGAGATCTTGCCGTCCACTCCTGGAAGGCCAGAGACCGCCGTTAAGTTCGTCTGGGCAAACAGTGAACTGTTCTCCCCTTATATATGATTACTTTCGATGTGTTTGCGATGAGGATATATTGTAAACCTATTATACTACGTAATGTGGATGTTGGAATGTGTGGGAGAATGGTTGGACATTATTTTGTGGATGGTGAGTTATATTTATTTAAAATGCATGTGGAAGAATGGCATGTATGTTCACCCATGATCCTAATAATCCGTGGGAAATTAAGATGCCTAATCCTGTTGAATCATGTCTATATACATCAGTCCTGCTCTGAATTTTCTGGAATTTTCCCATGTCAATGTGATTTACTGAAAATTTATACTTGGGAAATAGAAAACATGTGTAGGATTTCTAAATTTCCAGTAAATCATGTGTTGTGAAATAAATCCCGAGAAATTCTTGTGGTGTTGTGTATATTGGGTTCAGGGGTATGACCTGTTAAACTGAAATTTCATGTAACGCACCATGGTGGATTGAATCACGAATGATATGAAAAATTGATGTTGATTTTCTGTAATTGCATCATGAGTCAGAAAAATCCAGAATTTGAATGTGAGGTCATGAACCCGAAATCAGCATGTGGTTAAATTTTCAGGTCGTTTGGACTACTATATAGTGAAATGAATTTTTCCTTGCAAAGATGTGAACAATGCATGTTAATGTGGGAATAATGTGACATGTGTGTGTGATCTGATTTATGCAAATTACTGAACATGTGATCCTGTTAATTGTAGAATCATGTTAGGAAAATAGAGCCTTGTGTGAATGAGAAAATGAATGAGAGGTAAGTGACATGTGTAAAGATATGCGTTAAAATCGGTAAATGTGTAAATCGTGCCAAGTGTGACACTGCTTCCATAGAGGGCAGTGGAACCGTATCAGGGAAAAGTCCCCCTGAGAAGGTTCAATGTGTTGTGATCCTAAGGGCATTAGGATGAAATCCTGGAGGTGGACAAGTACCACTGGTTAGGGTGGAGACTTGTTCTCCCGGTCTGCGCAGTCCAAGAGTCGTCACTGTATTGCCTAGGTGACGTCTATGTGTATGTGATGTGATGTGTCCTTCTTATGGTGGTTTGGACTATGTGTCACGGCACTAAAGTGTAAAATGTGAAATGTGATTGTGATCATGTGCAAATTGTGTAGTGTGAACAATGTGTAAATGTGCATGTGTAAAGTGTAAATTATGTGAGTGAGAATTGTGTAAATATGTGAAACCAAAACGTGAGGGTTGTGAATTGTGATCCATGTTGTGGTAATCTGAAATCATGATAAAACAGCAAACTAAATGCACTTATGATCATGCTTTACATGTTAAATTGCCTAGAATCCATGTTAGAAACGATTCTTAGTGGTGTGTATAAGTAATCCATGCTTGCTTGCCCTCATGTTGTGATTTAAATTGATTAAGTAGCTCTTATGTGTTGGGTTATGCTTTCTGGTCCATGTAAAACCAGCAAGCTTAAAGCATGTAAAATGGTTATGTGCATGTGTAGAATGAGAAGTAACCATGTTAGCAATGTCTTCTTTCATGTATTAAGCTATCATGCTAAACTTGCCTCATGTTTTAGTTTAATTGAAAGTAGACCTTTCATGTGTTGAAGTGATTAGAGAGCATGTGATAGGAGATTTTGATTTAGAAAATCTGAAAGCATGAATCATGTGTTTAATGAGTAGAACTACTATGATAGGTTGTAATTTCAATGACAAGCATGCTACATGATTGTGTCTTGTAAATGTGTATGTAAAACCTACTATGACATGTACATGTATGGTATATGTAGTGTTATTTGCTGAGTCTTTTAGACTCTTACTTGCTTCGGCGTACGGGCATAGTTGGTGACGACACACTTGCGGAGGAGGCAGTGGAGACCGACTCCGAGCGTGGAGATTAGATCGTTGGTGTACTTTGCGATATTTTGATTCATAGTATGTAATTGCAACATTGTACTAGCATTATCATGGAAAAATGTTTAAGTGTGGACAATTATGTATTTGATTTTCAGCAATTTAATTATGTGGACTTTTAGTTCTTTAAATGTTATTGCAATCATGTATGTTAAATGTGGATGATGAATGAAATGAAGACAGTGGTTCTTTTACTTCGCTACTTGTCTTGTATTCACGTGTATCTCAGCGAATTTATTGTTGGGTAAATGTCCCACTGTGGCAACATTCACTATACCGACGTGGGTTGGTATAACCGTACCGGTATAATGAGGGTCGCTACAATGGAGGTGATTTGGTTCAAGGCTAGGTGTGCTTGAACCTCGGAGTAGAGTTGGAAATGATGATCTTGACTTGCTCTGACTCCGAGAGCTCATGCTACATTCTTGTGACCATTGACCTCCAACGATCAGCAAATTGTACAAAGGCCTCGTCGGCCCCCATCTTCTCAGATGCTAGATCCGTGATAGACAGATAAGTGCTGACACTATATTTGTACCTCTGAAGGAATTTTTATGCAGGGGGCGGAAGTCTCCTGCCTCACTTGGTTCTAGGGAGTTGAACCATTCGAGTGCAGGGCCGTCAAGAGATTTTCTAAATAAATATGCCAAGGTAATGGGGTCTTGTTGCCAACGAGAAGACTCATAATGGAATTCCTTGACAAGAAGGGAGGGATTTCCTGTGCCATTGTACAGTCGGTACGACGCATCTCCGAGGATGAATGTAAATCTGTGGGAGAGCCAGCATTGTCACGCCCCGATATTTAGCAGCGGAATAAATACCGGGGGACGTGAACGATACAAACAGACGTATCACAGTTGAATAGCGCAGAGTCACGATTGAAAAAAGGACGTATTAAGACTATAATATGGTCACCAAAAATATACTTTATTCATTTCCATCCACTAATACAACCTACATAGAGAATCAACTGAAAAGAGGTTCATATTCAAATAAAACTTCTAGAAAAGTTCACTATTACATGACTACTCAAATATTTATTCCAACTGTCACTACTCATATGGCGGGTGCTCATCACTCTTGCCCTGCCCCATCGGACTCCACTGGTTCTTCATCACTTCCTGAAAAAGGGCAGGATGATAGGGGTGAGCGAACTAGCTCAGTAGGATTTACATCTCAATATTGTGCGGGCACTAGTATACATGATTACATTTTAAAAGGCAAGATATGAACATGAACATGATGACAATGCATGCAATACTAACAGATCGAATAGCAGAGTAGAACGGATATCATTCAGATCAAATGTCGAGTTGCATATACATTGACAGATATTTCAAGAATAGAATCGTATCAAAAGAGATGGCCATATTCAGACAGATATCATGCGTTCACATGATCAGACGTATCATATCAAATCATATCATATCAGATCAAATCAGACTTATCATATCAAACAAAGGCACATTCACACTAATCTTGCTTATTTGTTTGTGCTATGCAAGCACCGGAAGTCCATACTCCCGCAGTTAATAAGTACGTTGGGGCGCTCCACCCCAGGACCGGACCAGGCCCCTATTGCACAGGCATGGATCAAATTTGGACCGGAGTCCCACGTTTGTACCGAACAAACAGATTCATATTATGGCCACAGAGTTTCAATAACAAGTCGAGTAAAAGGTACATGATCATTCATAGAGTTAAGGTATGACAAATAGCTCAAGAGAACAAGGCAGGATAATGACGTATCTTATGTTCATAATTCATTAATGTCTTGACATGAGGATGTTTCTAAAGATAGATCATATGCAGAACATGTGCTCAATTTCCCCAAGGAGGGTGTGCCTATTCGTGCAAAAGTGAAAGTGATGAGCACGGATCTTTCCTACAGGTATGCAATTGACAAATAATAATTGAACACCGGAAAGCATGTAACTATTGAAACTCATATGCAAATCATGACATTAACACCACTAACAAGTCCATACTAACATGTATTCATCCCCACATTCATATCATATTCTTATCTTATCAATTGACAATAAGTAAGATCACAAGATAACCTAATGGACATAAGATCAATCACAATTACACATTAGAATCGTATTCATATCATTACTATTTTCAATGGGTTGATTTATTTTAGGTCCACGCATACTATATAACATCATGCACATGCTAGTAGACATCATGAAATGATCAGACCCAAAATATACAATTTTTTTGTAAGGGTAGTGTCGACACACCCCTTACTGGTATCGACACAATGCTTCAAACACAAAGCAAAATAATGCAAAACTGGTCAAGTAGTGTTGACACTAGATCAAGTAGTGTCGACACAATACTTCAAATACAGGCAAAATGATCAAGTGGTGTCGACACAGGATCTAGTAGTGTCGACACAGTGCTTCAAATTCAAGGCAAAATGGTCAAGTAGTGTCGACACTAGATCAGGTAGTGTCGACACCAAAGACCCTTCCCAGAACACCTTCTGGGCCAATCTGGGACAGTGTGTCGACACTAGATCAGGTAGTGTCGACACTAGAGACCTTCCCAGAACACCTTTGGGCTGTTTTGGGACAGTGTGTCGACACTAGATCAAGTAGTGTCGACACTAGTGGCCCTCCTAGAAAAAAAATATAAGTCAAGTGTAACAGAAAACACGTCTCATGCAGCGATTCATTTTCCCCTCTTGTAACTCTCTAATGAATGACATTTAAATGAAATGTTCAACATGAAATATGATGAGGACAATTAGTAGAAGAACTTTGATGTTGGGGGTTTGATCTAATTTGGTCTCTAATCCCAAAAACATATGCAGAACATAAAGCTAAGTGCATCCCAAAATCGCAGTATAGTATCATGTAGTGACTCTCTTAACACACTTATAACTCTCTAACGATCGACTTTTGGACAAAACGTTCAACATAAAATTGATCGTGACTACAATTAGAAGAACTTTCATGAAGGAAGTTTGGGCTAATTCGTTATAAATCACGTGAAAAATAAGAAGAACGGGAAAACCCTAACTGTGCGCGACTTAGGGAAACACACGAATACGCAATGTATACTCCATGAAATTGAGTCAAACCAAGTGCAAATGATCCTAGACTAGGAAATACATGATGGTGTTGGTTCTTTAATCTTGGCCCGAGAACACCTACCTTCGAATGCTAAGAACTCTCTGCAGATTTCTGGGTTGATGCAGAGCGAAGTTGAGGAAGACCACGATTTCCCAACCGTTCTCCACTTCCCCAGCGCTCCAAACTTACTACTCTCGACCCCAAATTGTTGCTAAACCTTCTCAAGAGTTAAGGATGAGTTCTTATAGATTTAGGGGTGTAGTTATGAGTCCTAACGGGACTAGGAAGGAGGCTGTGAATTCTGCTTCCTTCTTTCCAAAATCTGGGATTCTCACCCAAAGGAGGTAGCAACGGTTTAGGAAACCACCAATTGGGGTTGGGTTCGGTTTTGGCTTACCTTGCATGACTAATTACCTAATTTAAACCCTAACTTGCCCTCTCTAATTACGGCATAATTAAATACACAAATTTCGGGTAATTTTCTATCCCAATTTATTTATATCCTTGGGCCAAATGTGCTCCATTGCCCAATCTTGTTAATGGGCCATTAACACATGGTGTTGTAAGTCTCTCCAATATGGTATTAATTTATTCTCCTTTATTTTCAAACTTTTTAAATCACTAAATTTCGGGGTGTTACATCCTCCCCACTTAAAAAAAAAAATTGGTCCCCAAATTTACATGTAATGGTGTACTTCGTACCTGAGAATAGTTTTGGGTGGTTTTTCTTCATTCTTTCCTCTGTTTCTAGGTAGCATTGGCAACTCTCTCTTGACTCCATTGGATCTTCACCATAGGTATGGTATGATTCCTGAGTCGTGAATCTTCCGATCCAACAGTTTGATCGGCTCTTCATAAGTCAGGTCCTCCAAAATCTCCAAGTCCTCAGGGTGATTACATGGTCGGCATGAATAAGTACTTCCTCAGCATGGATATATGGAAACATTATGCACGTTCGCCAGCTGTGGAGGTCGTGCAAGTCTATACGCCACCTGACCAATCCTTTCTAGGATTTCAAATGGCCCTATGAATCTGGGACTAGTTTTTCTTTGATCCCAAATCTTTGTATTCCCCTGAAGGTGAGACCTTCAAGAAAACATGTTCGCCAACCTGAAATTCTAGTTCTCTCCTTCTCTTGTCTGCATAACTCTTCTGCCTAGATTGTGCTATCTTTAGACGTTCCCAGACAATTTGAACCTTTCTGACAGTCGCCTCAATTAAGTCGGGCCCAACCCATTGGTTCTCCCCAACCTCTTCCAGCAGCAAGGGGTGATCTGCAACTCCTGCCAATAAGGCTTCAAACGGAGCCATCATGATACTTGCCTGATAGCTGTTGTTATATGCAAACTCCATTAGGTACACTGATCATCCCATCAACCTCTAAAATCTAGCACCAGAGCACGAAGCATATCTTCCACAATTGATTGGTCCTTTCGGTTTGTCCATCGGTCCGAGGATGGAAACAGTACTAAAGTTCAGCTTAGTACCCATACTGCTTGTAAACCTTCCAGAAGTGTGAAGTAAATCTAGGGTTCCGATCCGATATTATGTTAGATGGAACCCCATGCAATCTAACTACTTCCTTAACATATAGTGCAGCCAATACATCCACAGACCAGGTACTCTTAATGGCAAGAAAGAGCCGACTTAGTCAAACGATCAACTATTACCCAAATCGCATCTATACCACCTCTAGTCTTGGGCAATCCCATCATAAAGTCCATGCCGATACTATCCCACTTCCATTCTGGGATTTCTAGTGGTAGCAGTCCACCAGCTATACAGAAATGCTCGGCCTTGACTTTCATGCATGTCAAACAGTACGATACATGATCGGCCACATCCTCTTCATGTTTGACCACCAGTACGACCTTTTTAAGCCTTGGTACATCTTTGTTGATCCAGGGTGGATCGTGTACTTAGATGATGCGCTTCACTTAATATCCTCTTCTTGAGCTCTCCATGATCAGGAACACATGTTCTACCTCAGAATAGTAATCTTCCCTCAGCTGATAGAGTAAAGTCAGGTCTTTGTTCTAGTTTCTCCCTGATCTCAACTAAGAAGGGATCCTTTCCCTGTTTCTCCTGATTTCGGTCAGTAGATCGGATCGTATTTGGAGATTGGAAATCATTACTTGTTTTTCCTTCTTCCATGTCTAAGTTCAAGCTTGCAAATGCTCCAGTAACTTCCATTCGCCCAGCATCATACTAGCTAGCATTGCTCCTGGTTGTCTACTAGAGCGTCTGCCACTACATTGGCTTTCCCAGGGTGATATGAATGGAAAAGTTCAAAGTCCTTAAGGTACTCTAACCACCTTCTTTGTCTCATGTTAAGCTCCTTCTGTGAGAATAAATATTTCAAGCTCTTGTGGTCAGAAAAGACTTTAAATTGCTCACCATAGATATAATGCCTCCAAATTTCAAGGCGAATACTACAGCTGCTAACTCCAGGTCATGAAACGGGTAGTTCACTTCATGATCTTCAACTGTCTGAGGGCATAAGCTATTACTTTCCCTTGTTGCATTAAGACGCATCCAGACCTGTTCCAGAAGCATCTGAATAAATTTCAAATCCTCCCTCTCAGTGGGTAAGGCGAGGAGGAGCAGTAGTCAGACACTTCTTCAAGTTGTTAAAGCTTTCTTCACATTCATCGGTCCACACAAATAGATTTTCCTTCCGGATCAGCTTGGTTAACGGCACTGCAATCTTTGAGAAATCCTTTATAAACCTTCGATAATATCCCGAAATCCTAGAAAGCTCCTGATCTCTGTGACGCTTGTCGGTCTTTCCCATTTCAGTACAGCCTCAACCTTTGATGGATCAACAGCGATACCATCCCTGGTTACCACATGCCCTAAAAAGGATACCTCCTCAAGCCAAAATTCACATTTACTTAGCTTGGCATATAATTTATTCTCCCTTAAAATCTATAATGAAATCCACAAATGCTCCTCATGCTCTTCCTTGTCTTGGAATAGATCAATGTATCATCGATGAATACCACCACAAATTTGTCAAGATATGAGCGATAAATGCTATTCATCAACTGCATGAAAACTGCAGGGGCATTTGTTAGTCCGAAAGGCATAATAATAAATTCATAATGCCCATACCTGCTTCTTCAGCAGCTTCAGATTCCTGAATAGCTTGCAAGCGGCCTTGCGTCTTCTGTCCATTCGGACGCTTGTCCTGAGGGGCTTGTTCTTTCAGTATTGGGCAGTCCGAGATCCTATGGTCACGACTACCACAGCGCAGGCATCTCCCTTGCGCTCTCCAGCATTGTTCAGGACCGGTGACCAGCTTTGTCACAGTGTTTGCACCTTTCTCCCGTTGTCACCACTATCTGCTTACCTAACTCCTTTGGCTTTTATCAGCTGGTCATTTCCTCCGCCACTGGGCCTTTTCTTCCCAATGGTCGGCTGATACCTTCTTGTGGAAGACACTTGCTCCCTTTTTACGGCTTTTCCCTTATTCTTTCGGCAGTCTCCATGGCATCTTCTAGTAATTGAGCCTTCTTTACCATGTCAGCATAGGTTTGAATGTCCATTGGCGCCAGTTGAGTGATGAACTGGGGCCTTAAGCTATTCAAAAAGCGTTTTGCCTTTATCCTTTCTGTCCAATTAAGTGAACAGCATATCGGGACAGACGAGAGAATTGGGCCTCATACTCAGCCACATTGAGTCCTCTCTGCTTCAAAGCCGCAAATTCGGCTGCTTTCCGTTTCTGGACCCTCTCCGAAAAGTATTTGGTGTTGAATCGCTCAATGAACTGAGCCCATGTTAGTTGTTGGCCATTCAGTGTTGCTTCTACCGACTCCCACCATGCCCTGGCATCCTTTTCCAATTGGAAAGTCGCCAGCAGTACTTTGTTCTGGTCTGTGCATTCCATGACCCTGAATATCTTTCAATTTCCTAACCCAGTGTTCAGCCAATCTGGGTCCGTACTCCCTTCAAACCTAGGCGGATCCATATTCTGAAAATTCCGATGGAGATCACCGGCTCCGCAGTTACCCCCACCCTGGGTGGCTTGCAGGATAGCCTGAGTCAGGTTCTGTAGTGTTTGTTGCATGCTCCTAGCCTGGGCACGATCAGCGGCCATTGAGGTAATAAATACCTTCAAGATAATAATATAAGTCAGTCATCTAAATATATCACATGTGACTTCTATTCCCATGGCTCTACCCAAGCTCACATTAGGTACGACAGATTTTGACTCGTGTAATCTAGTTTCATTCTATGTTCCTAATCCCTTGGACCCTAAAGTTCAGGCTCTGATACCAACTGTCACGCCCGATATTTAGCAGCAAAATAAATATCGGGGGACGTGAACAATACAAACAGACGTATCACAGTGAATAGCGTAGAGTCACGATTGAACAAAAGGACGTATTTGAGACTATAATATGGTCACCAAAAATATACTTTATTCCATCCATCCAACTAATTACAACCTTACATAGAGAATCAACTAAAAAGAGTCATTATTCAAATAAAACTTCTAGAAAAGTTCACTATTACATGGACTACTCAAATATCTATTCCTAACTGTCAACTACTCATATAGAGGGTGCTCATCACTCTTGCCCTGCCCATCGGACTCCATGGGTTCTTCATCACTTCCTGAAAAAGGGCAGGATGATAGGGGTGAGCGAACTAGCTCAGTAGGATTTACATCTCAATATGTGTGGGCACTAGTATACATGATTACATTTTAAAAGGCAAGATATGAACATGAACATGATGACAATGCATGCAATACTAACAGATCGAATAGCAGAGTAGAACGGATATCATTTCAGATCACATGTCGAGTTGCATATACATTGGACAGATATTTCAAGAATAGAATCGTATCAAAAGACATTGGCCATATTCAGACAGATATCATGCGTTCCACATGATCAGACATATCATATCAAATCATATCATCAGATCAAATCAAAATATCATATCAAACAAAGGCACATTCACACTAATCTTGCTTATTTGTTTGTGCTATGCCAAGCACCAGAAGTCCCTACTCCCGCAGTTAATAAGTACGTTGGGGCGCTCCTCCCCAGGACCGGACCAGGCCCCTATTGCACAGGCATTGGATCAAATTTGGACCGAAGTCCCACGTGTGCCAAATAAACAGATTCATATTATGGCCACAGAGTTTCAATAACAAGCTCGTAGTAAAAGGAACATGATCATTCATAGAGTCAAGGTATGACAAATAGCTCAAGAGAACAAGGCAGGATAACGACGTATCTTATGTTTCATAATTCATTAATATCTTGACATGAGGATGTTTCTAAAGACAGATCATATGCAGAACATGTGCTCTTAATTTCCCCAAGGAGGGTGTGCCTATTCGTGCAAAAGTGAAAGTGATGAGTCACAGATCTTCCTAACAGGTATGCAATTGACAAATAATTAATTGAACACCGGAAAGCATGTAACTATTGAAACTCATATGCAAATCATGACATTAACACCACTAACAAGTCCATACTAACATTTATTCATCCCCACATTCATATCATATTCTTATATTATCAATTGACAATAAGCAAGATCACAAGATAACCAATGGACATAAGATCAATCACAATTACACATTAGAATCGTATTCATATCATTACTATTTTCAATGGGTGATTTATTTTAGGTCCATGCATACTATATAACATCATGCACATGCTAGTAGACATCATGAAATGATCAGACCCAAAATATGCAATTTTTTGTAAGGGTAGTGTCGACACCCCCTACTGGTGTCGACACAATGCTTCAAACACAAAGCAAAATAATGCAGAACTGGTCAAGTAGTGTCGACACTAGATCAAGTAGTGTCGACACAATGCTTCAAATACAAGGCAAAATGATCAAGTGGTGTCGACACAGGATCCAGTAGGTCGACACAGTGCTTCAAATTCAAGGCAAAATGGTCAAGTAGTGTCGACACTAGATCAGGTAGTGTCGACACTAGAGACCCTTCCCAGAACACCTTCTGGGCCAATCTGGGACAGTGTGTCGACACTAGATTAGGTAGTGTCGACACTAGATGTAACGTCGCGTGCTTTTCGGATCCATGCGGATCATGTGTGTTGTGGTTGTGGCGGCCGTTGTGAGGCCAGTGTGAGTTGGTTGTGTGGAATGTGTGGTTTGGATGTGTGGTTTGTTCAGGTGAGGTGCAGGTTTGGTCCTAAAATGAAATAGGACCTGCTGCTGTTGAGTTGGAGTTGGCGGCCAGGGGTGGCCGTTGACTTGTTGGCGTCCAGATCGGGTGCCGTTGACTGCATGAACTTGGCGGCTTAAGATGTGGACGTTATGGTGGCGGTTGCTCTAGGCGGCAGAGGGGTGACACCAACCTATGAATTCTGCAGGTTATAGGGTCACCCGAGAGCAGGTTTTCCACCTGGTTCTCTCTTCCCCTGCCCCAGCTTCACGCCCCTGCATCCCTAAAGCTTCCAACAGGTACAGGAGAGTGGTTGGAGGATCGTGGGACGTGTGGCATTTCCGAATTGCGCGAGGAAACGTCGTGGCGTGGTGCAATTCCCGTGGGAGCTCGCGGAGGGTTCGGTTGTGAACCGGAAGATTTCGGAGAGTTTAAGCATGTTCTGAGGTAGGGAATGACCCTTGTAATTCCTATAGGTCGTGATATGTAATTAGAAAACATGAATCTGCATGAAATGGCAATTTTGGGTCATGGTATCCATGCGGGGGATAATGGGTGGTTTGATGAATTCAGGTGGTAAAGCATGCTGTTATAGTTTAATTATAGTGCATGGATGTTAGAAGAACCAATTTGTATGTTTTTCCGTTGTTTTAATGGTTGTAAAACCTGTAGGATCGGTTAGGGTTTCTGCAGAATAGAGGCTGAAGATATTGGCGTCAACATCGTTTGTCGCCAAGATCATCAGCTGGGATATAGACGGCCAGAGCCATTGCCGTCTATTTCCTGTAAGCGGCAGTCGATGTGGCCTCTAACTTGTGTATAAACAGAAATAACTGTTTATGGTACTTATTGATAATGAATGGTGCGTTGGCACCTGAGGTGCACTGAGTGCACATGGTTTTTGTGTTTAGCATACGGGGTATGCAGTTAGTTACTCGCTTTCGAGGCTGCGTGTTGTTCGCGTGAGACAGTTGAGTTCACGTGTAGTGGAACCGTTGTTATTTGAGGTTTACGTGAGGTTTCACGTGGTTTGTGTGTGACGTGCATGTGGTTTTGTGTACGTGGCGAGTAGTACGACACCTACCGTGGTTACCTCTCCAGTTGGGTGCGCCAGGTTCTTTGTGAGCCAGGCTGTTAGCTCGGGGCTTTGTCCCGGTACTAGTGTTCTACCGTCGAGGTCTGTGTCGTCTGACCTGGACACCCTCACTCTTATGTTTGAGTTGTACGTCCGGCTGAGGGAAAGACGACAGTGGGACAGTGACACTTGTGTTTGTCTTTAGTCACTTGTAGAGCACTCGTAGTTGGGGGTACGGACACCAGTAGACGTACTGGACCCCAGCTAGTCCTTTTCCAGTGCCTCACTCTAGAGAGTTCTGGGCCAGGATCTCTAGAGGTGCTAGGCATGGGCATGTCACCGTGTGGTCCACAGGTGGTGGTGTTTGGTTGGTCTCCACAGTTGCTTGACTTTTCACGTGGAGCGGCAGCTGGACCTTTCGTTTGTGGCTGCGAGACTGAGAGGTAGACCTGTGTTAGCTTGTCCGAGTCAGTTTCTGGTGTCGCGAACCAGTTCACGTGGCTCGTGTTTGGCTGTCTCTACTTTAGCTTGTACACCTGTACTAGTTTGCCGTTTAATTATTACAGTTGTTTTTGTAGTCGGCAGACGGTGAGTACTTTTACAGCCTTTATATCTTGCTTAGCTGTTCTATAAATTGTTGGTACTGTTTTTTACTTTTGTACCTGTGGTTTTGGTTTGCTCAGTTTTAGGGGAGTTCCCTACTGAGCCAGTGACTAGCGAGGCTCACCCCTACCCCCACAGGTGAGAGCGAGGAGGAGGTTTCACGACCGTCGTCCAGTTCAGAGCCGCGCCGTAGCGGTGCAGGGTCGGTACCTCCAGCTGTGTAGTAGCAGCTCCAGCAGTGTAGTGTAGTTTTTGTTTATTTTCTTCAGTTGTATCTCGGGGTATGCCCTAGGCTCTTGTACTTCTTTTCAGTTTTGTGGAAATATGGCTATGTAACTTGTGATATATATATATAAAATGTGGTGTGTTTCTTTGTGTTTACATGGACTGTGGTTTGGTATCCCTTGCGAGGCTTCGGCCCGTTCGCGAGAGGCGGACTCGGATCAAGTATGTTATCGGTTTAACGGGCTTGGCCGAGGCGTCCGCCACAGTTGGTATCAGAGCAAGGTCCGTGTTAAATAAAGAAACTAGAAAGATGCATAGCCTTATTTCGGTCTTTGTACACTGCTGGTAGGGACCCTGGTTTCTGATAATTGTTGTTTTGATTTTTGCTTGGTGTTTTGTTTATGTAGAAATTCTGGAATGGTCGATAGAAGAGATTGGGGTGGTGGAGGAGATGATCCAGAGGAAAGTACTCAGCATATGATTGAGAGGATTTGGGAAAGCCTCACGGATATTCAGGCGAGGATGGATCAGCAGGCGCCGGTACCAACGGTTGCAGTGCCACCTGGGGATGGAGAGACTGTACCTGTAGCTCCAGTCCCGCCAAGAGTAGAGGTGCCTTTTGCAGCACCTGTGCCACACCACCACCAGTGTTATTAGCAGAAGAACCAGTGATGCAGGTTGAAAAGTTTCTGAGATTGCAGCCACCTACTTACTCAGGAGGGCCGAATCCATATACAGCGGAGCATTGGGTTCATGAGATCGAAAGAGTCTTTACAACTATGAGGTGTCCGGCAGCAGATAAAGTTGTGTAGCTGCTTATCAGTTGAGAGGTTTTGCTTTGGAATGGTGGCGACTGAAGATGCAGACCACTTTTGCAGGCAGGACAGAAGAGGCTATTACTTGGTCGGAATTCTCGATGTATTTAACGATACATTCTTTCTGATTCAAGTACAGCAAGTGAAAAGAGAGCAGTTTCGGACGCTCCAGCAAGGTAACTCTTCAGTTTTAGAGTACCAGATGAGGTTTATGGCACTTAGCCGTTATGTACCTTATGTAGTTTCAGATAATAATATGATGGTTGAGTATTTTATTAGAGGTTTGAGAGTGGAGTTGCAGGATGCAATAGTACCTCTCATGTGCAAGGTAGTGGAAGAAGCAGCCCAGAGAGCAGCTACATTGGAGAGGTCTATTCAGACTCGTCAGGTGGGCGAGTCAGGCTCAGGTAGTTTTCGGCTACCGCAGCAGTCAGTAGGTGCAAGTAAGGGTAAAGCACCAGCAGGACCTTCTTCATCAGGTTTGGTAAATGGGGTCAGAAATTAAAGCAAGCATTTAAAGGCAAAGGAAGAGGATGGGGAGGTCGTCAGCAGTTTCAGCAAGGCCGAGTAGGCCTAAGGTGGAGGAGTCGCAGCAGAGTACTGCCAGGCAGCCTATTACTCCACCAGGGTATCGGTGTTATAATTGTAATCAGCCGGGGCATTTGATCCGAATTGTCCCTCCTATCCGAGAGAATATGGGTATGGAAGAGGTGTGCAGCAGCAGCAACAGCCTCAGCAGTTTCAGCAGCCACAGGCAGGTCATGGCAGAGGAGCACCGCAGCAGCGGGGAAGAGGCCGGGTTATGGCTATCACCTGAGCCAGGCGGAGGCATCGAATATAGAAGGTACTTACCTCTTTATAATTATTCAGCAAGAGTCTTATTTGATTCGGGTGCCTCTTCTTCATTTCGAAGAATTTCTGGATTGTATAGCTCATCCTTTAGAGGAGAAGTCTTGTGAGTTAGTAGTGGAGGTTCCTTCGGGTGAGTTCCTACTCACTTTATCTATATAGATGAAGCTCCTGTTATGATTGAAGGGAACCAGATGCCGGGTCGGTTGTATGCCCTGCAGTTGTCAGATTATGATTATTTTGGGTATGGATTGGCTTGAGATGTATGGAGCAATGTTAGATTGCAGAAAGAAAAGGATCAGGTTTTGTCATCCTAATGGTGCAGTATTTGAATATCAAGGTATGCCTTTTTATACTCTAAGTTTCTAATTTCTGCAATTAAAGCTAGAAAGTTGATAAATGCTGGATGTGTGGCTTATTTAGCCTCGGTAAGTCTGGTAGAAGCTAGTCAGCCAGTGGAAGCAGTTCCCATGGTTAGGAAATTTGCTGATGTTTTTCTTGAGGATTTGCCTGGTTTAGCTCCACATAGAGAGGTGGACTTTACCATTGAGTTGCTGCCAGGTACCATGCCGATTTCTAAAGCTCCATATCGGATGGCACCAGCAGAACTTAAAGAATTGAAAAAGCATTTAGAAGAGTTGTTGCAAAAAGGGTTATTAGACCGAGTCATTCCCCGTGGGGAGCGCCGGTTTTATTTGTGAAAAAGAAAGATGGAAGTTTTCGGATGTGTATTGATTATAAAAAGTTGAATGACGTGACCATTAAGAATAAGTACCCGTTGCCGAGGATAGATGATCTGTTTGATCAGTTGCAATCAGCAAAGTATTTTCTAAAATTGATTTGAGGTCCGGGTACCATCAGTTGAGAATCAAAGAGGAGGATATAGATAAGATAGCTTTCAGAACCAGATATGGTCACTTCGAGTTTGTGGTTATGCCATTTGGGTTGACCAATGCTCCTGCAGGTTTTATGGATCTGATGAATAGAATTTTTCATCCATATTTAGACCATTCATTGTGGTCTTTATTGATGATATTCTGATTTATTCAGCATCTGAAGAGGAGCATGCAGCTCATTTGAGGTTTACCTGCAGTTGTTAAGAGATAACCAGTTGTTTGCTAAATTCAATAAGTGTGAATTTTGGTTGAAAGAAATTCAGTTTCGAGGCCATGTTATCTCAGCTAAAGGAATATAGTGGACCCGAGTAAAGTGGAAGCAGTGATGAGATGGGGAGTGCCTAAACAATAACCGAGATTAGAAGTTTTCTGGGATTGGCAGGTTATTATAGGCGCTTTATCAAGATTTTTCTAAGATTGCAGCACCTATGACTAATTGACTAGAAAAGGGGTGCCATTTGTGTGGTCCGGTGAATGTCAGAAAAGTTTTATGGAATTGAAGAAGAGACTTACATCAGCACCTATATTGACATTACCAGTAGGGAGTGGTGGTTTTGTGCTGTATACTGATGCTTCAAGAAGAGGACTTGGCGCAGTGCTTATGCAGCATGGTAAAGTGATAGCTTATGCGTCCAGGCAATTGAAGCCGGCAGAGGAGAATTACCCCACTCATGATTTGGAATTGGCAGCAGTTGTGTTTGCCTTGAAAATGTGGAGGCATTATCTGTATGGCGAGAGATTTGAGATCTTTACAGATCATAAAAGTTTGAAGTATATTTTCTCGCAGAAAGATTTAAACCTTCGTCAGCGCAGATGGATTGAATATTTAAGGATTATGATTTCAGTTTGGCTTACCATCCGGGTAAGGCCAATGTTGTAGCTGATGCCTTGAGCAGAAAGGCATATGTAAGTTTGATGATGATTAAAGAATGGAAGTTGTATGAAGAGGTAGTGGAGAACTCCTTATATGTGCCCAGTAGTCAGCGACGGGCAGTACTAGCTGCTAGTGCTGTAGAGCCGTCTTTGTATTGGCAGATTATTGAGCTCAGAGAAGATGTAAGTTTAGCTGAAATTGTGAAAATGGAAGGAGTTACCATTGATGATAATTGTTTGGTCAGGCTCAGGGGCAGGTTGTTTATTCCAGCTGAAAGAGAGGTGAAGCAGCGAGTGTTGTAAGAGGCTCATAAATCTAGATACACTATCCATCCGGGTAGTACTAAAATGCACCATGATTTGGAAGCATTTCTGGTGGCCTCATATGAAAAAGAAATAGCAGAGTTTGTTGCAAGGTGTGCTATCTGTCAACAGATTAAAGTAGAGCATCAAAAGCCTGGAGGTCTGTTGCAACCGTTGCCCATTCCACAGTGGAAATGGGATGATATTGCTATGGACTTTGTGGCAGGTTTACCAAGATCGAGTTCCGGGCATAATGGAATATGGGTATTTGTTGACAGATTAACCAAAGTGTGCATATTAGTGGTAGTAAGTATGTCTTGGATAGTGGACAGATTAGCAAATATTTATGTTGAAAGAATTGTTCCACTGCATGGTATCCCGAAGACTATTGTGTCTGATAGAGATCCAAGATTTACTTCTGGTTTTTGGAGAGTCTGCAAAGAGTAATTGTACTGAGCTGAGGTATAGCTCCGCTTATCATCCCCAGACAGATGGTCAGATAGAGAGGACTATCCAGACGATTGAAGATATGTTACGGGCTTGTTGTTTAGTTTGGGGAGGTAGCTGGGAGCATCATTTGGGAATGGTTGAGTTTGCCTATAATAATAGTTATCATACCAGTCTTGGGATGGCACCGTATGAAGCTTTATATGGAAGGCCATGTAGAACCCCATTGAACTGGCATGAAGTGGGAGAAAGGCAATTAGTGGGTCCTGAATTGATTCAGCAAACCACAGAAATATGAAGCTTATTAAAGAAAAATTGCAGGCAGCTCAAAGCAGGCAAAAGAGTTATGCAGATATCCGGAGGAGACCACTTTAGTTTGAGGCCGGATATGACTATGCCAGAGTATCCGGTGCAGATCACAGATCGAAAGATAAAGAAGCTGAGAAATAAAGAAATTGAGCTAGTTAAAGTAAGATGGGAAAATAGGTTAGGTGGTGAGGATACCTGGGAGTTAGCCGAGAGATGGCTAAAGGTATCCTATCTGTTTGAATAAGTCTTTGTATTTTCTTTTTAGATGATAGTGCTTGTAAAGGTGTGTATGTTTAAGAAGTGTTTAACTTTGAGTTGTGTTATGAATTTCGAGGTCGAAATTTTCTTTTTAGATGATAGTAATGTAACGTCGCGTGCTTTCGGATCCATGCGGATCATGTGTGTTGTGGTTGTGGCGGCCGTTGTGAGGCCGGTGTGAGTTGGTTGTATGGAATGTGTGGTTTGGATGTGTGGTTTGTTCAGGTGAGGTGCAGGTTTGGTCCTGAAATGAAATAGGACCTGCTACTGTTGAGTTGGAGTTGGCGGCCAGGGGTGGCCGTTGACTTGTTGGCGTCCAGATCGGGTGCCGTTGACTGCATGAACTTGGCGGCTTAAGATGTGGACATTTATGGTGGCGGTTGCTCTAGGCGGCAGAGGGGTTGACGCCAACCTGTGAATTCTGCAGGTTATAGGGTCACCCGAGAGTAGGTTTTACACCTAGTTCTCTCTTCCCCTTGCCCCAGCTTCACGCCCCTGCATCCATAAAGCTTCCAACAGGTACAGGAGAGTGGTTGGAGGATCGTGGGACATGTGGCGTTGCCGAATTGTGCGAGGAAACGTCGTGGCGTGGTGCAATTCCCATGGGAGCTCGCGGAGGGTTCGGTGTGAACCGGGAGATTTCGGGAGGTTTAAGCGTGTTCTGAGGTAGGGAATGACCCTTGTAATTCCTATAGGTCGTGATAATGTAATTAGAAAACATGAATCTGCATGAAAATGGCAATTTCGGGTCATGGTATCCATGCGGGGGATAATGGGTGGTTTGATGAATTCAGGTGGTAAAGCATGCTGTTATAGTTTAATTACATGCATGGATGTTAGAAGAACCAATTCTTTATGTTTTCCGTTGTCTTAACGGTTGTAAAACCAGTAGGATCGGTTTAGGGTTTCTGCAGGAATAGAGGCTGAAGATATTGGCGTCAACATCGTTTGTCGCCAAGATCATCAGCTGGGATGTAGACGGCCAGAGCCATTGCCGTCTATTTCCTGTAAGCGGCAGTCGATGTGGCCGCTAACTTGTGTATAAACAGAAATAACTGTTTATGGTTCTTATTGATAATGAATGGTGCGTTGGCACCTGAGGTGCACTGAGTGCACATGGTTTCTGTGTTTAGCATACGGGATATGCAGTTAGTTACTCGCTTTCGAGGCTGTGTGTTGTTCACGTGAGTACAGTTGAATTCACGTGTAGTGGACCGTTGTTATTTGAGGTTTACGTGAGGTTTCACGTGGTTTGTGTGTGACGTGCACGTGGTTTTGTGTACGTGGCGAGTAGTACGATGCCTACCGTGGTTACCTCTCCAGTTGGGTGCCCCAAGTTCTTTGTGAGCCAGGCTGTTAGCTCGGGGCTTTGTCCCGGTACTTGTGTTGTACCGTCGAGGTCTATGTCATCTAACTTGGACACCCTCACTCTTGTTTTGAGTTGTACGTCCGGCTGAGGAAAAGACGACAGTGGGACAGTGACACTTGTGTTTGTCTTTAGTCACTTGTAGCGCGCTCGTAGTTGGGGGTACGGACACCACTAGACGTACTGGACCCCAGCTAGTCCTTTTCCATTGCCTCACTCTAGAGAGTTCCAGACCAGGATCTCTAGAGGTGCCAGGCATGGGCCTGTGACCGTGTGGTCCACAAGTGGTGGTGTTTGGTTGGTCTCCACAGTTGCTTGACTTTTCACGTGGAGCGGCAGCTGGACCTTTCGTCCGTGGCTGCGAGACTGAGAGGTAGACCTGTGTTAGCTTGTCCGAGTCAGTTTCTGGTGTCGCGAACCAGTTCATGTGGCTCATGTTGGCTGTCTCTACTTTAGCTTGTACACCTGTACTGGTTTGCCGTTTAATTATTACAGTTGTTTTTGTAGTCGGCAGATGGTGAGTACTTTTACAGCCTTTATATCTTGCTTAGTTGTTCTATAAATTGTTGGTACTGTTTATTGCTTTTGTACCTGTGGTTTTTGGTTTGCTCAGTTTTGGGGGAGTTCCCTACTGAGCCAGTGACTAGCGAGGCTCACCCCTACCCCCACAGGTGAGAGCGAGGAGGAGGTTTCACGACCGTCGTCCAGTTCAGAGCCGCGCCGTAGCGGTGCAGGGTCGGTACCTCCAGCTGTGTAGTAGCAACTCCAGCAGTGTAGTGTAGTTAGTTTTATTTTCTTCAGTTGTATCTCGGGGTATGCCTGTAGTACCCTAGAATTTCCTTGAATGTATTCTGTTCATTGTGTATTTATTCTGCATAAATTGAATGATGTTCTGTGTAGAACTAGGCGTCAAGATCATTTGACGTTAAAGCTTGTAAGCGGCAACATCGCATGCCGTTTATGGGATGTTAACAACGATAGGTATTGACGTTTAATATTTTTCTGAATTATTTAATTATGGGCAAGACAACGACATCAACGATGGACGTTATATTTGGCGTAGACGACAACCTATGTTGACGTTAAACTGACTTGCCTGTTTTTGAGCTTTCCGTTCCGGATTAAGGAGATCGCCCGTTTCAGGAAGGTTTTAATGAGCTGATCCGATGCGTTTAGATCCGAGGGTCAGGATTAGGTTGGTCTTTGCTTGAGAGGTCTTTATAAGACCAGATCTCGCAGGAAAAAAAGGGGGGTTTTGCCTTGGTTCTGGAGGAGAGAAAGAGGGCAGAGGAAGGGTTTTGCTGAGCGATCTGGTGCTGGTTCGTGCGGTTCAGAGGCCTCTACACCGAGGAGATACATAGGACTTCGTGCCCAAAAGCTCATCCAGGCAGAGGAACTTCATCGGAGGAGGTTTCGGATTGCTTGAAGACGGAGGAAAGAACTGTCTCCCTGGCGAGACGGGCTTCTTCGAGCTCGGATTCGACACTCCATTAGGAGGGATTAAGGCAAGTTGCATGGGGATTAGTTTAGGATATGTTATACTATGTATTTAACATTTTTCTGTATTTTTAAAGCATGTAAACAACCTACGGAAGGGTTAGAAACGTCATTATTGCATGCAGGTTTCTATGTTTTCTGTGTCTTAGAACTAGACGTCCAGGGTATTGCCGCCTATAATATGTAAACGGCAATATCGACTGTCGTTTAGTTCATTCGAAATATATATGTATTTTCTGTCCTTACTATATGTAAACGGCACTATGTGCCGCCGTCGGTTTGTGTTAACGGCGCTATGTGCCGCCGTCTATAATTACTTAACGACAACGTATATGGACGTCGACCGTAGTAAACGTCATACTAATTGACGTCAAGTTTAACAGAATCATATATTTTCAGAAATCTGAGTGAATTGGTTTTAAATGTATAATTTATGAATGTATGCATTTCAGCCATGTAATATTAGAGTATGTTATTGTTATGGACTGTCTATTGCTATAATGTGCAGGTTATATATATATATATATATATATTATATTATATATATATATATATATATATATATATATATATATATATGAATTGATGAACATGCATAATTACTGACAATGATCAAGGTTAATTTGTATAAGATAAGTACAATGATGTAAAAGAAAGCATGTTGATTGATGTTTAGATTACTGCAATAGATATGATATGTCAGTAATCCCTGTTCCGTGTGAAAATTGTGAGCTTTTCTCAATATTAAACCATGTTAGTTAGTTGATTTAATAGAGTTAATTCATGAAAAAAAAATTTGCAGAAATCAGAAAATTATGAAATTTGGCATGTGTGTTGTAGTTACTGATTTCGAATTTCTGTTAAAATTTCAGAATTTTCGGACATGTGTACGTTCTGTTATGAATTTCTGAACAATATATTACACATAGAATTGAATAAAAATGCATGAAAATACAGAATGAATATTAGTATCATGATAGAAATCTGTTGTACAGTAAATAGGATTTCAGAACTAAAAGTGTTGTACTTTGAAATATTGCATTGACACATGTTAAATAGTATGAAATGAAATGTCACTATCTATTATATACGTTAGTGTATGCATTATAACAATGATGCCATAAGACATTGCTATCTTAGAGATTCCTACAAGGAGCTACACCGTAGATGCCCCTATGGTAATGGTTCACCTACATGAAAAGAAATGAATCCGTGGGCAACGGATTGAAATCCTGGAGGTAGACTTGTTCTACTGGTCAAGGTGGGAAGGACTTTCCCCGGTTTTGCGCAAATACTATGACTTCATCACCGCATTGCCTAGGTGATAAGTGAATGTTAAATGACTACTGATCTCTAATTTAGTGTGGGCTATGTCTTGGCAACTATATGAAAATGACTACATGCTACAAGTTACATATCTACATGCTACATGTTACGTGCTACAAGTTACATATCTACATGCTACATGTTACGTGCTACAAGTTACATGTCTACCTGTTCTACATGCTACATACTACATGTTATATGCTTACATTCCTACATGTGAACTTGTTCAAAGGATTTCATGTTACATGTCAATGTTTTAGTATTACTACATGAAAATTGTTGTGTAAAAGAATAGTGCATGCATAAATGAGAAATTGATACATGAGAATGGTTGTAGGTCACATAACCTCGAATAGATTTCATGAATAAGTAATTCCATGCTACATGTGAAACATTTTATTTCCTTAATTGTTAAAATCACATGAAATGAATGATTGCCAATGGACTTAGAACTATAGTAAGAAAAGTATATGATATCAATGAATGGAATGCTAATGTACTACCATGTTTTAAAATAATATAATGTTAATATCTTGAACTGTCTTCCATGTGATTTGCTGGGTCTTGTGGACTCATACTTGCCTAACATTTCAGGAGAGCCAGAGGATATGGTGGAGTTAGTGCAAACTGACTCAGAGCGTGAGGACGCGGAGACTTAGCTTGTCTTAGAGAGTTTTAGAGTGAATCTTGTATGTGAGGATCTTATGTAATTTCTTTTATGCAACTGATCATTGGAATGTAATAAACTTGGACTATTGTTATCTTTTATGCATTAGATTTGCTTTTGAATAAATGCTGATTGCAAGTGTTTAATTCCATGTCCTGTTAATTATCATTGGAATTGAATAGTTATTTGTGTATATTTCAACCTGTATTGAAATTGTTGGATTCATTCCACTGTAATACCTCTACTAGATCCAATGTGAGTTGGTGTAACTGTACTGGGTCTAAGAGGTGCGTTACAATGCCCTAGGCTCTTGTACTTCTTTTTAGTTTTGTGGAAATATGGCTATGTAACTTGTGATATATATATATATCTATATATTATATATATATATATATATATATATAATGTGGTGTGTTTCTTTGTGTTTACACAGACTGTGGTTTGGTATCCCTTGCGAAGCTTCGGCCCGTTCGCGGGAGGCGAACTCGGATCAAGTACGTTATCGGTTTAACGGGCTTGGCCGAGGCATTCCGCCACACTAGAGACCTTCCCAGAACACCTTTTGAGCTGTTTTGGGACAGTATGTCGACACTAGATCAAGTAGTGTTGACACTAGTGGCCCTCCCAGAAAAAAATATAAGTCAGGTGTAACCAGAAAATACGTCTCATGTAGTGATTCACTTTCCCCTCTTGTAACTCTCTAACGAATGACATTTAGATGAAACATTCAACATAAAAGATGACGAGGACAATTGTAGAAGAACTTTGATGTTGGGGGTTTGATCTAAGTCGGTCTCAAATCCCGAGAAACATATGCAGAACATAAAGCTAAGTGCATCCCGAAATCACAGTATCATGCAGTGACTCTCTTAACACACTTATAACTCTCCAACAATCGACTTTTGGACAAAACGTTCAACATAAAAGATTATCATGACTACAAGTAGAAGAACTTTCATGGAGGAAGTTTGAGCTAATTCGATATAAAATCACGTGCAAAATAAGAAGAACAAGAAAAACCCTAACTGTGCGTGACTTAGGGAAAACTACGAATACGCAATGTATACTCCATGAATTGAGTCAAAACAAGTGCAAATGATCCTAGACTCGAAAATCTACATGATGGTGTTGGTTTTCTTTAATCTTGGCCCGAGAACACCTACCTTCGAATGCTAAGAACTCTCTGCAGATTTCTGGGTTGATGCAGAGCGAAGTTGAGGATGACCACGACTTTCCCTAGCCGTTCTCCACTTCCCCAGCACTCCAAACTTGCTACTCTTGACCCCAACTTGTTGTTAAACCTTCCCCAAGAGTTAAGGATGAGTTCTTATAGATTTAGGGTGTAGTTATGAGTCCTAACGGGACTAGGAAAGGAGGCTGCGAATTCTACTTCCTTCTTTCCAAAATCTGGGATTCTCACCCAAAGGAGGTAGCAATGGTTTAGGAAACCACCAATTGGGGTTGGGTTCGGTTTTGGCTTACCTTGCATGACTAATTACCTAATTTTAACCCTAACTTGCCCTCTCTAATTATGGCATAATTACATAAATGAATTTCTGGGCAATTTTCTGTCCTAATTTATTTTATATCCTTGGGCCAAATGTGCTCCATTGGCCCAATCTTGTTAATGGGTCATTAACACATGGTGTTGGAAGTCTCTCCAATATGTTTATTTAATTTATTCTCCTTTATTTTCAAAATTTTTAAATCACTAAATTTTCGGGGTGTTACAAGCATGGCGGCAACGGGTCACCCATGGGATTGGAAAGATTGTTTATTTGATTCTCCAAATTATTCAATTTGTGGAGAACAGCATTTTGGAGTGGAGTGGGTTGCTGCTAGGCATATGAGGGAGTACATGGGGGCGGCCTTGAATTAGTGGGCCCTCCCAAGGGACGGTCTATACGGATCGAAGCACGGGAGTGTAAATGGCCAGGGGGGCCGAGGTGATGAAGAATGTACAAGGGTATGTGGCGAAGTCGCCGGAATGTACAAAGGCGGGTGCTTGGGAGAAGGAGAGGGAGGAGGAGTCGCACCCTCAACTAAAGACTGAATCAAGTTGAGTTGTTGAGGGGTGAGCTGATCTAGTGCATGCAGGACAGTCTGCACAGTGGGATCATGGCGGGGGGAAGGCTCTTACCGGGTTTTGATTGGAGTGAGGTGTGAAGGGACATCAGATAGGCTAGTGCACGGTGTGCGCACATAACCATAGGAGGTGGAAGGTTTTCCCTCACGGTGGTGAAATGGTCGGACATGAGATTGGAAAGATTGGACGCTTGAATTATCCTCATAGGCCTCATAATAAAAATCGGCATGATAATATTGGTCCATTTTAACAAGGCAAGCAGACAAACAAGTTGAACAAAGATTACTCAATCAAAGATGGTTTAAACAACTTAGAATGCTTAGTGCTTGTTTTTAGGAGTTTCATAATTAATAATGGATTGAAAATTATTGTGTCACACCAGGTGAGATCCTAGTTGGGTAGAGTATGGAACTTCGGGTACAACTAGAATCACCTCTCACCGCATAATGGGATACCTAAACCCGGGTCAATGGAGGGGTACAACTAGCTCTGTCCGCCGTGAGGGAATCCATGGGGCACAGAAACTTACGGCGTTCTGGGAGAAGGTTCGCTAGTCCAAAGGGATGGAATGCCCAATGGAGAGCTGCCTTCACCGGAAGGGTGTGTGGAGCCTAGGATATGAGGGAAGGAGGTCCCCCGACCGATGCAATATGCCCTATATGCAGCAGTTTATAGCAAAAATGGCAGAAGGGGCGCATTTCTGTCAGCACTCTGAATCGCGGCGGGGACAGCCACCGTGACTACAAAATCACGTCCAGTCACCTAGACGCAGAACTGAGAGCCCCAGAAGGCTATCAGCGTCGTGCCTAGTCACTGTGGATGGACAGCAGGTAGAAACGCATCAGACTTCGCCGCTGCGAGAAGAACGTGTCGGCCTATGCGCCGCGACGGTAAAGTGAAATGCGTCCAGTGCAGGGGACGTGTTATAAACGCATCCTCTGTGTTGGTCGTGATTCCAAATAGGCTCCCGAGAATGAAAAAAGGAAAGCAATAAATAAGCAGCAACAGGGATTATGTACATGAAATAAAAAATTGAGATATACAGAGATGCGTCGGGTGTAGACGCCGCGACAAAAAACAGAGATGCATCTGGCTTACCGGACGCAACAGGAATGCGTCGGCCTCGGCCGCCACGACAGAGCTGTGAAACGCATTCGGTCAGGCAGACATGTTACCAAAACTGAAGAGTGTCCTTTGTATTGGACGCAATTCCAAAGGCTCACCCGAGAAAAGAAAAGAAAAAAAATGCAGGAAATAGCCAGATATATGTACAGAAAGAAGAAAAAAATGGAAAAAAATCAAACAGACAACATGATTTGCATGGTATGAAGGAAATATAAAGGAAGAGTGCCACGTGGGGCACTAAGGAGGGGGGTAATCAGATGGAAAGCGCAAAAAGAGGTCCACCGTGATCGCCAATTTGTAAACACCGCCGATGGACGACGTGTGGTCCACAAAGAGGGATAGATGAACGGGTGGGGTGATCATGATCGCCAGGCACGCGAGGGTGCCGAATGGAAGATGCACAATGAGGGGTGCGAGATGGAAGAGTGATCGTAAGCATACCTTTTGGAGCGGGGATATTGCGCGGGGGATGTGGGTCCTTTTTTCCTCTACAAGCACGGCCGGCCATGGTAGAGGGCATTTCCTCGTTTGATTACCCTGACAAAAAAGAAGACAAATAGAAGAAGAGGGGATTAGCCAAATAATGTGTAGTATGCAATTCCAAAAAATGAAATAAAAGAATGAATGGAAAGGGGAACGACTTACCGGATGGTGGCTTTTAAACCCTAAAATAGGTGTGTGTGTGTGTATCCATGCATATGTGTGTAAAAAGAAAAAGGGGGGCCACGTGGAGCCCGGAGGAGATGGAGACAAAGGGAAAGAGAAAGGGGAGGGGGTGCTTCCCCAAGTGGTGTATGGCACGTCGGGCCACGGCGTTTCCAGTTAGACGGACAGAGGAAGACGAGGAAGGAGTTTTCGCGCCGCTCCGCTCCGGTACATGTGGAAGAAGGCGTCGAGGACGCTGACTGGACGTCGAGGCCGGAATCCGGCAGAGCTTCGCTATGTTCTGGAAACCCCCCCCCCCCCCTCTTACAAATGACCTTGGGGGTCAATTTATAAAGGTGAAGTCATTGAATCGCATCGGGTACAGCCGCCGCGACAAGAAGCCCGAATCGCGTCTAGGCGGCAGACCGCGATTAGAATCCCGTCGGGACAGCGCACCGCGACATGGATTGAATTGCGTCCGGGCGGCAGGCCACGATTCACTAGGTCAAATTGATGTGATAGGCGCATGATGACCGTAGCCCCAGCTACTCTTTGGAATCGCGTCGGGTCAGGCCGTCGCAACTTGAAAGGCGGCGGCTTGGCCCGACGCGATTACAACTTGCGTGATTCCGAGGCAACCGGCTCATAAATGCGATGTCTGCTAAGGTGGGATTTCGAATTTGACCTTCTAAATCGCGTCTGCTGACAAGGACACGATTACAGGATTTCTCATGATTGCGGGCCTGCGCGCGACGACTTTCTAAACTGATAGCCGGCTCTGAATCGCGTCCGGTCGGCAGGACGCGACTATAAAGTGAATTGCGTCTGCAGGACACAACGCAATAAGGTTTCCAAATTTTATTTATGAAAATGCTGCCAAAAGTGGAATTGAGATCGTGTCGCCCATGTCAGACACGTTCATGAAAAGGATAGTTTCCGTAAATAAAATAAGAATTCATTGTCGCGTCATGCAGGGCTGCCGCGTTGAGCTTATAGTCGTGGTCGACTTTCCTATCACGTTAAGGTTGTGCCAATGAAGGCCATCGCGTTAAGTCAAAGTATCCTGAATCACGTCTGGGATCCTGGACGCATTTAGAGAGGCGGCTGCCATACCCGTCGCGACTTGAAAATGATGCCTATAATTCACGAGGGCCCCTAAAAATGGAGGTGAAGCACCGGGGAAGAAGGGGGTGAGGTCCAGAAATATCGGGAAAACACTCTTGCAAGGCAAAATGAAGGCCATTTGTGGCATTATGGCGCAATATGAAATTGCCCGCAGTGGAGCCAAATTCGCATGTCTACAGGAACCAACTCTGGTCCGGTGACAACACGCTCACCAGCCTCAAACCAGTCAAGAGGAGTACGACACAGTCGTCGATATAGGGCCTCATACGGTGCCATGCTGATATTGGAATGATAACTATTATTATATGCAAACTCGACCAATGGAAAGTGAGCTACCCACGATCCCTGCCACTCCAAACAACAAGCTCGCAGCATGTCCTCCAAGGTCTAAATAGTCTGCTCTGACTAACTATCTGACTGTGGGTGGTAGGCCGAGCTAAATGCCAACTATGTCCCTAAGGCACTCTGGAAGCTGCATTAGAACCCAGAAGTGAAGAAAGGATCTCTATGTAACATAATAGAGATCGGTACCCCGTGCAAAGGAACAATCCACTCTACAAAAAGTCTGGCCAACCTACTCACCTCCCAGTCAGCTCTAATGGGCAAGTCCACATGCACGAAAATACTATCATGACCCTTGGATGTCCTCGGCTGTCCACACAAAAAATCTATCGTTACATGGTCCCAGTTCCACATAGGAATCTCTAGCGGATGGACAAGCCCTCCAGGGAGCTGGTGCTCGACCTTCACCTGCTGGCAGACTAAACACCTCGCAACAAAAGTTGCTATGTCTCTCTTCATCCTAGGCCACCAAAACTATCGTCTCATCATGTCGTACATCTTGGTCAACCTTATATGAATCGAGTACCGGGACCCATGCGCCTCCTGCAACACTGCACTCCTAACAGACTCCTCAACCGGAATGTAGAGTCTACCTTGAAACCTAACAGGTCCCGTCGCTCTGCAACTGAACCTCTAGGAGTAGCAACACTCTGTGCAACTCAGGATCTGCCTGCTGTGCCTCAATAACCTACCATACAATGGTTGGTGCAACCAAGAAACTGTCAAGCAAACACTGCTGCCGCCTGGTGGAGACTCTAAAGGATCTTCTGCCGCAAACTGCCACAACTGCCGCTGTCTCAACATGAGATGGCTGATCTATGCCTTTCAGTTCAGTGCATCTGCCACTACATTAGCCTTCCCAAGCTAATATTCAATATTGAAATCATAATCCTTCAAGTACTCCATCCAGTGTCGCTGCCTCATATTTAAATCCCTATGTGAAAAGACATACAGTGACTCTGGTGGTCGGTGCTAACCACAAACCTCACATCGTACAAGTAGTGTCGCCAAATCCTCAAAGCAAATTCCACAACTGCCAGCTCCAGGTCGTGGGTCAGGTAACTCTCCTCGTGGGGCTTCACCTGACGCGACGCATAAGCCACCACTCTGCCATGCTGCATCATAATTGCTGCTAAACCAACACCAGAAGCATCCTTGTAAACCTCAAAAACCTCCAAGCCTGAAGGTAACACTAGGACTGGCACTGACGTATGCAGTCGCTTAACTTTATGAAGCTCTGCTCACACTGCTCCGACCACTCAAAAGTTACTCCTTCCTTATTAAACAAGTCAGTCAGGGGGGTGTAGCATCTGTGGAAAATCTCTAATAAATTTGCGGTAGTAACTAGCCAAGCCCCAAAAACTATGTATCTTGTCACTGTATGGGGCCTTTCCCACTACAAAATCACCTCAACCTTTGCTAGATCCATAGAAACTCCGTCACTTGAGATCACGTGTTCCAAGAAGTGAACCTATTTCATCCAAACTCACACTTGCTGAGCTTGGCATACAACTGGTGCTATCGTAGAGTCTGCAACATGATCCTCAGGTGTAGGATGTGCTCCTCCACTGAAGCAGAGTACATTAGAATGTCGTCGACAAACACCACCACAAACTAGTTCAGGTACTGGTAGAACACCCTATGCATCAGATCCATAAAGGCCGTTGGCGCATTGGTGAGCCCAAACGACATCACAAAGAACTCAAAGTGCCCATATCTAGTCCTGAAGGTTGTCCTCTCCACATCTGAATCTCTAATCTGCAACTGAGAGTAGCCTGACCTCAGGTCAATCCTAGAGAAAACTTGAGCTGACTGAAGCTGATCAAAGAGATCATCAATCGTAGGTAGAGGATACATATTCTTGATGGTCACTTGATTCAGCTTCTGTAATCAATACACAACGCAGGCTACCATCCTTCTTCTTTACAAAACATTAGACAAGTAGGAAAATATAGCTTTTCCCCAATAGCTCCTCCAACTACCTCTTCAGCTCCCTCAATTCTGCGAGTGCATGAGGTACGGTGCTTGTGCAAAAGGTGCAGTGCTAGAAATAAGCTCAATAGTAAACTCAATCTCTCTCTCTGGTGGTAGACAAGGTAACTCATTTAGAAAAACATTTGGAAACTTATAAACGATCGGAATGTTAAACGATCGGAATGTCCTCCACACCACGAGGCATCTGGTCAATAGTACTACAGTAGCAAGAAAACCATGGCACCCATAAGCCAACAACCTCTGCACTCTCAAAATAGAAATCAGAAAACGGGAAGAACGAGGTACTATACCTTGGAAGTAGAAGCAGCTCCTCTAGGTATCTGAAAGTACACTCTCTTCTTCCTGCAATCCACCACTACACCGTACTGCTTAAGCTAGTCCATACCCGATCACATCAAAGTCTAGAAGCTGCATAGCAAACAAACAAGTTGGCAAACACAGACCCTGAATTTGCACTGGTACCTTCTCAACACAGTACAAGGTAAACACAAAGTCCCCTGTCAGCAGCTCAACAACCAGGTCACTCGACACTCCCATATCTAGCTCTTTAAGAGAATCTAAAAACTCCTTGAAAATAAAAGAGTCGGAAGCATCGGAATCAAACACACCCTAGATGCACAACCAAAAACAGTCTCTTCTTCCACAAGTTGAGCCGCCTCTGCCTCTGCTCTGTTCATGTGCATGACACGATCCTGGTCCTAGGCCTACCTAAACTCATAGTCTACTAACACTGATGTAGTGTAGCGACTCTGGATACTTATGCCCAATAAGACTCCATATCTACACTGCCTCTTGTGAACAGATCGAATTCTTGCAAGGGATAGCTCACACAAGTGTCCAGTAAGAATATAAAAGACAACCACATGAGTACAAGATACAAGAAAGTACAAGTACTTATACTCATTTATATTGAATTACATTGTCCCAAACATTATTACATATCCAAAATAAAAGTACAACTACCTAGGGCATACCCCAATGGAGCAAAGCTCGCACAACTACAACTACAACTCTACTAGTGGTGGTACAAGCCTCCACAACGCTGCTGCAAGCCAAACCCTGGCTAACACCTGAAAAAGGACTGTAGGGGAGTGAGTCTCAACAAGTCACAAGCTCAGCAGTGTAACGC
>CM024756.1:50391796-50469911 GCA_014218235.1 Colocasia esculenta
AATTTTGAATAATCCAGAATTTATGTTAAATTTTCTGCGATTGCATTTTGGATCATAAAAATGTGAAAATTTTCATGTGGGATCCTAACGAAACCCGAATCAGCATGTGGTTAAATTGTCAGGTCAATGGACAACTATACCATGCAATATGAATTTTTCCATGCAAAATGGTTAATTAATGCATGCCATTGTGAAATGATTAATTTCTGTGTAATCCAACCTGATTAGTGAAATTCCTGAATGATAAATTCATATCATCTATAGTGGCATGATTAGGAAAAAACAGATTCATGTTGCGAATGAGAGAATGAATGAGATTGAGTGTCATGTGAAAATGTGTGTAAGAACCGATATGTGTAATGTGTAAAACTGTGCCAAGTGTGACACTGCTTCCATAGAGGGCAGTGGAACCGTATCAGGAAAAGTCCCTCTGAGAAGGTTCACATGTGTTGGTGATCCTAAGGACATTAGGATGAAATCTTGGAGTGGACAAGTACCACTGGTTAGGGTGGAGACTTGTTCTCCCGGTCTGCGCAGTCCAAGAGTCGTCATTGTATTGCTTAGGTGACGTCTATGTGTATGTGATGTGATGTGTCCTTCTTATGGTGGTTTGACTATGTGTCACGGCACTAAAGTGTAAAATGGAATGTGATTTGTGATCATGTGCAATTGGTGTAGTGTGAACAATGTGTAAATGTGAATGTGTAAATGTGCAATGTGTAAAAAGTGAGGTATGTGAATCGAAATTGTGTAAAAATGTGAAACCAAAATGTGAAGATGTGAAATTGAAATCCATGATATGATTCTGAATCATGTTAGAACAGCAAACAAAATGTGGTTTTTGATGATGTGTTATATGTGTACAATGCGTAGAATCCATGCTAGGGACATCCTTACTTATGTGTAACCATTCCATGTGTGTTTACTCTCACGTTGTGGTTTGAATGAGAACATAGCTTTCATGGTTTTAGATTGTAAAAAGTGTTTAATAATGTCAAAACAGCAAGCTTAATCATGTAAAATGGTTATGTGCATGCGCAAGAATAGAAGTAACCATGTTAGCAATGTTTTTCTTTCATGTATGTAAACTAGTCATGCTAAACTTGCTTTCATGTCTTAGTTTAATTAAAAGTAAACCTGTCATGTGTTGGAATGATTGAGAGCATGTGATAGGAGATTTTGATTTAGAAAATCTGAAAGCATGAATCATGTGTTCATTAATAGAATTACCATGATAGGAGTTAATGTCAACGACAAGCATGCTACATGATTGTGTCTTGTAAATGTGTATGTAAAACCTGCTATGATATCTACATGTATGGTATGTGTAGAGTTATTTGCTGAGTCTTTTAGACTCATTACTTGCTTCGGCGTAGAGGCGTAGTTGATGATGACACACTTGCGGAGGAGGCAGTGGAGACCGACTCCGAGCGTGGAGATTAATCGTTGGTGTACTTTGCGATATTTTGATTTCCTAAGTATGTAATTGCAACATGTACTAGCATTATCATGGAAAGAAATGTTTAATTGTGGACAATTATGTATTCGATTTTCAGAAATTTAATTATGTGAACTTTTAGTTCTTTAAATGTTATTGCAATCATGTATGTTAAATGTGGATGATGAATGAAATGAGACAGTGGTCTTCTACTTCCGCTACTCTGTTCTTATATTCACGGTGTATCTCAGCTGAATGTTATTGTTGGTAAATGCCCCACTGTGGCAACGTTCACTATATCGACGTGGGTTGGTATAACAGTACCGATATAATGAGGGGCGCTACATTGTCACTTGCAAGCAGTGGAGGACATTGATGAGAGGCAGACTGGTACGAAAATCAAGTGCCTTCGTACTGATAATGGTATGAATTCTGCTCAAAATATTTGATGAGTTCTGCAAGAACAAAGGCATTGTTCAGCATCGCACTACAGTAGGAACACCACAACGGAACGGTATTGTAGAATGGATGAACAAGACACTCTTAGAAATAGCGATAAGTATGTTGTCTCAAGTAGGTCTGTCAAAGACATTTTGGGCAAAAGCTATCAGTACAGCTTGGTACTTGGTGAATAAATCTCCATCCATAGCCATAGAGTTGAAAACTCCTGAGGAGGTATGGTCTAGTTCTTCTTCTGATTATTCTCACCTCAGATTTTCAGTTGTGTTGTATATGCTCATTTCATAGGTGACAAGTTGGAGCCAAGGGCAAAGAAATGTTTTTTATAAGATATGCACAACACACAGGGTGTGAAGGTGTATTGTTGTGGTGTATTGACCCTCAGTCACCCAATTTCATGATTAAAAGAGATGTGACCTTCGATGAGTTTAGAATGCTCCAGGTAAGAGGAAAATCAACTACAAGAAGCAAATATCAAGTAAGTAGCAAACAAGGAGAGCTAGAGGTGAAGTTCTCAACAGAAAGTGCAGTGAAAGAACAGACAGTGCAAGTCTCAAAAGAGGCAGTGGATACACTAGAGAGTAGTATAGCCCAACAGTAGGCCCCTAAAAGGCAGCACAATATTGCACTAGATAGAGAGCGAAGGGTGATCAGACCACCTAGTAGGTATGGTCACGATGACATGGTAGATTTTGCTTTATCTGTTGCAGATACTATTAAGGGGGAAGAACCTTTTTCTTATAAAGAGGCAATAGCATTAGAAGAGTCCTCCAAATGACAGTTGGCCATGCAAGAGGAGATTGAGTATCTACACAAGAGCAAGACATGGAAGTTGGTGAAAGTACCACCAGGTCAGAATATTGTGGGGTGCAAATGGGTTGTCAAGAGAAAATAAGGAATCTTTAGAGTGGAAGATGATAGATTCAAAGCATGACTGGTGGCAGAGGGTTTCACACAGCGAGAGGGTATTGACTTCAATGAGGTATTCTCCCCTGTTGTTGAAACATAGCTCTATTCGTGTGTTACTTGCTATAGTTGCTTTACTTGATTTAGAGTTAGAGCAACTGGATGTTAAGATGACGTTCTTACATGCTGAGCTAGAGGAAGAAATTTGCATGCACTAGCTAGAGGGGATTATGGTTTCTGGTAAGGAAGATCATCTGTGTCTATTAAATAATCTTTGTCTAGTTTAAAGAAAAAGTACATGGAGAAGGTGCTGGAAATGGTTTGGAATGAAGATTGCATAGCTGTAAGCACTCCATTGGCCCATTTCAAATTGTCTGCTAAAGGTTCACCAAAGACGAGAAGGAGATGGAATTGATGGCTAAAGTTCCATATGTGAGTGCAGTTGGTAGCATTATGTATGCTATGGTATATACTCGATTTGATATTTCTCATGTTGTTAGTGTGGTTATCAGTACATGGGAAATCCTAAGGAGGTCCACTGGGAGGCTATGAAGTGGATTCTTCGATATCTCAAAATGCTTCAATGTAAGCCTGGTATTTCAGAAAGAAAATAGTGATGGTTGTCAATTGGTGGCTACGTTGTTCAAATATGCTGTGAACAGGATAAAGAGATCCCTGATAGGTTGTGTCTTTACTTTGTTAGGCTATGCTATTAGTTGAAGGTTGTTTTGCAGTCCCTGTGGCTTTGTCTACTACAGAGGCAGAGTATATGGATGTGGCAGAGGAAGTTAAAGAAGCCTTGTGTCTGAGGTTCGGCTGAGATCTGGGTCATGTACAGGAGTCAACTCCAGTGTATTATGATAGTCAGAGTGCTATACATCTTGGTCAGATGTATCATGCAAGAACCAAACACATCGATGTCAAGTATCACTTTATTCGTGATGTTGTCTTGTAGGTGCAGTGACTATTAAGAAGATTCTTACAGCGGAGAACCCTACAGACATGCTGACAAAGCATATTCTTTCTGAGAAGCTCAGGCAGTGTCTCGACTTGATTAGCTTCATAGCACGTGAGGTGGCCCCAGCATAGGCATTGGCGACAATGATGATTGTGGTGGAGTTTGGCACTGGATGCAGCTTGTGAAGACAAGCCAAGAAGAAATTGTTATGCGGGGGTGTTGTGGACGATCCGTAGGCCACACTCCCGGTGACTTTGGGATCCTCCGGTAGTTCACGAACGGCGCTGCTCCCTCGTTGGCAATGAAGGGTTGTTGGTTCCCTCGTTGACTCTCCAGTTGACCGAGTTGACTAAGGAGAAAACAAAGAAAACCACAAAGGAAAGGGAGGTTGTGATCGCCAGGGCCTTACCTGTGCCTAAGGAGGTGTTGTGATCACGTCGGTGCAGTAGGCTTGCGTAGCGGTGGATTGTGGGACTCCAACTTCTCCTTCTTCGGACGGCCAAAGAATGAGAGCTCCATAGTCTTCTTTGATGTGTTCCTGCCACGAAAAGAGATTCTATTAGACTAAAGGAAGTGTAGTAAATGTCCTAATGAAAAGAAAATGCCCAAAAGGAGAGCCCCGTACCGGTTGCGGACTTGAGAAGAGGGGTGGCCAAGTGTTATGACCACCTTTCTTCCCTCCGTTTTTTTGGTTGCGAAACCCCTTTCTAGGTGTGTAGGAGGGTGCTCTACGTTCCTAGGGTGTATATGTGGGTGTGTATGACATGCAAAAACTAAACGAAAAGAGAGAGAGGGAGAAGGAGAAAAGAGGGTGATCCTCCTCATTTGGCATTGTTGACTCCTTGCTGGTCTCTCCTCCAGCTCGGGATGAAGCCTCCTAGATGTCCCAAAAAATGAAAGGAGAGAGAGGAGACAAGGTTTGAAGTTTAGGTGGATTTTCTCTCTCTTCTCTCACAAGTGGAAAAGCTGGGCGTCTAGCCTCCTCCCCCCCACTTAGAAGGCTAGAGAGTGAGTTAAATAGGTAGTGGGGGTCGTAGCTAGGGTGCCTAGGATGCTAAGTGTGAAGAAACACATTTGCACACTTGGAAATCCATGTGCTTAAGCTCCATCCAATGGGAGGGGACCACTTAGGATTTTTAACTGGGGTCAATGGGGTACCAAGTGGCCCATATACCCGTTGGGAAACGCTATATGCGTTGCATGGCTGAGAGAATGGCGCTAGTTGGTTGGAATCTCGGGTAGTTGCGCAGACCAGGTAAAACCAGGTTGACGTCAAACGATATGTCGCCGATCCCATGCAGACGTCAACATCGGTGGATGCCAACAGTAGTCAGCGTCTAGGGGGGTCGCCGCCAACATGCAGTCAGCAGCAGTCGATGCTGCCGTCTACACAGGATCCGAGGGAAGTCAACAAATGGTCAAACGGGCCTTATTGGGCCATGGAACCATGCGGGGATGGGCCAAATCTTGCGTCTACAAATGCCCCTCCGAGACATCCAGTCTTACATGGGAGCAGAGCGGACTAAAAGGTTGGTGTCTCAGTAAACAAAGGACACGAAGATTAATGGAGGGCCATCTCCGAGGATAGGAATTCTAGCAAGCCATACGAAAGATTTAGGCTAGAAGCAAATGACGAATTGTCTGAGAGACAAATGTGGATAAGAAGAGGGTGATCTTCTCGTATAACTACAACTGCAACCCGATGTTAGGGTCCCTGGCGTTGTCGTGTTGGACTTTGACTAGTTTCTGGTGTGTCTGAGTCAAAGGAGTTGTAATATGACGGTTGAATCGAGGAGTCTCATAACCGGAGCTCGTGTGGGCTCACTGACCTAATTAGGACGTCTGTCCAAATTTAGGAGGTTGTGGAGACAAGGGATTGGTTGATCTCTCAAAGGACTATCAAAAGATTCTAACTCAAATCAATGTTTGGAATGCCTGAAGTCTAGAATTAAGCTCATGACTGGCAAAGGTTCGCATGGACTCAACAACACTGGAATGATTATCTTGTGATTTGCACGGTGGGACAAGCTCCTGAAGGGGGACATCAAAGGCCTGAAATCAGCTCATATTCAAGAAAGAGGTGCTAACCTGGTAGTCCCCTGAACTGGGGAGCCACAGAGTAATTGAGGAACATCTTCAATTTTTTTTTTTGTTAGCAAGAAAGCGGTTAACAGTGCATGCTGGTGTGGGTTTCCTATCTAAAATGTAAGTTAGAACCAGAGGAAAATTCTAAGGACATACAAATACTGAGAGATCGCAAACCCATCATTGTTTTGGGTAAAGGGGAACTCGGGGTTCACGGTCGCCAAGTTATTCGCCTCTGGTGGGGTCCTATGTTAGACATACTTGTGTAACACTCACGGTCGCATGAGTGTTCCGTAGTTGGAGCGCAGCTTGTGCTTAAACATCTGCAAAACAACTTGAAGCACAGGATATAGAAATAACACCCATATGAACAATAAATCTTTAATGATTTAGGGGAGTAAACGTCCACTCCAATTGTCGCCGATATATAGTCAATGCCAATTGATGTTGCCGTTAACCGTAAACTGGCGTCCAACGATATGGACGTTTACTAGCCAGCGGATCAGGCCGAAAATATAAGTATTGGAAGGCCATGGGGACTCTATCATCTCCTTCCTCCGTCCTTTCCTTTCCCACTGCGAACCAGAGGACCCAAGGACAGATTGAAGTAGTAAAAATGGCCTCTTCGTCGACCAGAAAGTCCACGAGTGTGAACCTGGGGATTCTAAGCAAGGTTCCGGGACATCTAATCACTAGACTGGTGAATGGGGAGGTAAGTACTGTTCATTTCTGACCTTTTCTATACTGAAAACGCCCCAAACCTATTCTCATAGCACTTCTTGATGCAGGAGGTGCCTGCCTTCCCAAGCCAAGGTCAAATACGGGCCTTCTCTTGGCTCGTGAATCTGACGAATGCAATAACCCTGGACATGAGAAGCTTCATCGGGATATGGAATTTGAATTTCATGGTAGTGCTAGCGAAGAACATGAAAGATATGTGGTGGGGGTTCGACGCCCTGGGAGCGCTCGTGGAGAGGTGGCACCCACACACACATACGTTCGTGTTCCAGGGATTCGAAGCGAGCATGTTGCTGGAGGAGGTGGAATTGTTCCTGGGTGGCAGGCGGTGCCTGGAGTACGATGTGATGACGCCTCTTCTCATGTGGAAGAGATCCTGGCAGACATCATACGAGACAAGAAAGAGGTTTAAGAATGATGAACAAGCATGGGATCTTCCTGGACCGGCTGGCCTGGTGGTTGATTCAACATGCAGGGAGATTGGCGGAGAGAGAGCGACCCGGGGACTGACACTCTGCCTGGAAGGAGTGTTCCTGTTCCCCACCAGTGGCGACTTCCTCCTCTACGAGCACGTGGGAATCCTAACACTGCTGTGGCGTGAGCAGTCACTTGCCCCTGCAGTGCTGGCATACCTATACACCTCTCTGACCAAGATGAGTCTAGGCGGACGCACAAGTGGGAGCTTGTTCCTGCTTCAGGTATGGATGGAGGCTCACTTGAAATTTGATTTTGCTGAGAAGCAACCTACCCCTTCTAGAAACTTCCTTCGGAGTTCGGTGCACTGCAGCAGGTCATGGTATGAGCCAGAGGATGAGATCAAGTGTGTGACAGCACACTTGAAAAGTAGAGACACCTTCCGAGACTACCTGGGGTACTTCCCAGTGGAGGATTTCATTGTCAGGCCGTTGTTTATGAGGACTATTGAGTTCAGGGTGCAAACCAGGGAGGATAGAGATTTGTGGCTGGCGGGTGCAAATCAGATGGTGGTGTACCAACCACATCGGTGCTAGTGTTAGCTCGGAATACCACAGGGAATTCCAGCTTCAACCCACTGTACCGATATGATCATTGCGGGGAAGAAAAGAAGCTTATGAAGAAGGCTAAGAAGACTTGGGAAAGGTATACAGTGAGTAAGAAGGTGGGTCAGGCATTGCAGGAGAGTTGGAAAGATATATGGAAGTATGAGGAGTACATTGACACTATTTGCCCTATTTCTTGTGATTTTTATATGTCTCGTAGAGCAAAATGATGTATCTTTCTCATTTTAATAAGTGTAACACAAATTAGATGAATAAACAATGAGTCACGTTGTGTTCAATTGTGTTTGAATGGCTTGAGTTGTGTGGAATGGTTCTCGATTTGATTCCAAAGGTGCTGAATTGGCCTCCAATTGAGCGAATTGAGTGTTTAGTGAAGACTGAATGCGCAGCAGTTGGCGTCCACATCGATGGACGCCAAGAAAAGGTAGACGACCAAAGGGTTGCCGCTAACCATTAGACAAAAGGTAGACATCCAGATCAATGGCTGCCTAATTCAAAATAGACATCCACAGTAAGGACGTTGACCGAATTTTGAGGTCTGACAGGGGTGCCTCGGGGCGAGATATAGATGTCCACCATGTGGCCGTCAGCGGTACGTCAACGACCACCGTGTTGACGTCAATAAAAGGTAGACATCACACCCTTGATGTTAACTTCAAAAACACAGCTTTTACAAACCCACGCTCTCCGGCGCTTTTTCACTTCTCAAACGGCCGGAGAAGGTGCTTCTTGCCTTTCTTCATCACACCCTTCTTCTTAAACCTATTCTCTCTTTCTAATCCATCCAACCTTCTTCCTTTTTTTCACTCTTCTTTCTAGTCTGGATTTTAATTGGACTGAACTAGACTGGACTGCACTAGGGAGATGACGAGGGGGAAGCGGCAGACCATGCGGACTCGTCCCCAACCGACGGAGGTGGAAGGATTGATGACCGGCGGATCTGCCGAGGAAGACACAGTGAGGGAGGAAGAAATGGCCACAGAGGCTGGAGCAAGCGCACCGGAGAATGACCGAGAAGACGAGAGGAGATAGACAGAGGCCGAGGCATCCCGAGGGCCCAGCATCACCCCAAGGTAGGTCGCCTACCCCTAAACTCCGTGGATGTGAGTGGTTGTAAGAGTGAAAAGGGGGGGAAACAGGGAAGGCCCTATCGGGTTCAACAGGAACTTGACGTCCACATCGTTCGACATCGAGGGCCTGTTGACATCCGCCATGTTGTCGTCAGAAGACTTGACGGCAATGGGAGGACATTAACGTTTGAACTTGATGGCCACCCCTTGGACGCCAACATCTGTTTAAACGACAATCGATGCTGATGTTGACTTTTTTTGTGTTTTCGCAGGGTAAAGGTAGAATGAGGAGTAGAGTGACCTGGGACCTATGTTGGGTGTGGGACCGGGCGCTACCAGAGGCCCAGCAGACTAGGATTGCCCGGATGGGGTTCAGGCACCTCCTAGCAATGCGTCCCTTCCACGTGGATGTGTCGCACCTAGAGGCACTCCGGGAGAGGTGGGAGGAGGATTGCAAGGCATGTATTATGCCTTGGGGGCACATGATACCCACGTTGGAGGACGTGGCGTATCTGATAGGACTACCGGTTCAGGGAGAGCCGGTAGTAGACAGGAGAGAGACTACTATGATGACATAGTGGAGCTGCTGGGGCCAGAGTTCGTGGCCGGGAGAAGGAGACCGATCCGGAGCATCCTGCTCGGATCACTGACGGAGGCCGTGGGTTGAGAGGGGGGAGGAGAGGACCCCTGGAGACACTGGATGAGTTCTACATTGGAGTGCAGAGATTGATCCAGTTGGGAGATAGGAGTGAGGAGAGATCGGTCCGGATCTTTGTGTCTTACTTGTTCGGACAGCTCCTCTTTGTGACGTAGTCATCACAGATGATTGCAAGTTCGTGCTCCTACTTCGAGACCTGAAGCAGGCAGGGCAGTATGCTTGGGGCGCCGCGATGTTGGGGCATCTCTTCTCACTCCTCCCTAGAAGCTCGCGACATTCTCCGAGCACCAGGGGCTTCACCCCTTTTCTACAGGTACGCAATTTTTCTTTCATGCTCATTATTGAATTAAATTGATAAACTGCTTGACTGACATTTCTTCTTCTCTTGCAGATCTGGGGATATACCCGCTTCCCCATGGGACGCGGGGTACTGAGAGAGGGGAGCCTAGCCATGGTGCCCCTCATGGCTAGGTGGGAGGTGGCGCCGGATCCGAGGGTGATGGGCCGACGCGCAGAGGACGTGAGGGCTGCACTTGACCACTACCCCCCGACCAGGTAAAACTCAACTAACTCTCCTTCTTCCTTTCAATTGTTCTTTAAGGTGACTGACCAATGTTCTTTTCTTTGCAGGTTGTTTGGACTACGTACCTGGGGGAGACAGATGCGTCCCACCCGGCGGTGGCGGCGGGTCGACCACTTTTCGACCGCCACCTGCTCCTTCTTTTTCTAAGGGCGTGCGTGGTCCTCTACCTAGAGTTAGTGGTACGGACTCTAGGTTGGCACCAGCCGGACATAGAGGTACCCTCTCTAGGGAGAGAGGAGCACTCTCACCGACGGTTCTTTACCGAGGACCGGGACTGGGGGGAGGAGCACAGGAGCACGGTCGCCTACTGGCGAGAGGGCGCGAGCAGGTGCTCCGCTGATGGACCTCCAGGACAGCTCGGCATACCTGGAGACTACCGGGCGCGCTATGCCGGGCGACTCTGACTTGACCGGCGAGTGGTGAGTGGATTGCAAATTCTAATCCTTTGTCATTTAACTCGATTGATTCTAACCTTGAAGTATGAATGACAGTTGCCGGAGTCACAGGCGGTGCGCATCCTCGAGGGGAGGTTGGCAGAGCAGACCATGGAGATAGAGAGGCTCTGCGCGGAGATACGGAGGTTGGTAAGCCACATCTCACCAATGATTTGAAATTTGAAATGATTCGATTTGATTTCTGACTCGGGTATGGTGAATGCAGAAGGGGGAGCTAGCGAGGGTGCAGGCGAGTAGAGACGCGGGGGCGAGCTCGTCTGCACAGCCAGCTAGAGAGGACCTGGCGGTCCGTTTATAGGAGGCCCTTGACCGGGCGCAGGAGAGGGTCCGGGAGCTCGAGGCTGAGGTAAGATTCTAACCTACTACCTTCTCTGTACAGAATTTGTTTGATCTTACATGCTTGGCTCATTTACGTGCAGTGGCAAGGAGCAGGGGCCACCCTCCAAGCATAGATGGAGAGTATGTGGTTGGATTTGACGAGGATGGAGGGTCACCTACTCGAGGCGAGGGAGAGACAGAAACAGGCCGAGGCGGACCGACGTAGGCCATTGCGGAGCGAACTCAGGCTGTCGCGGATTTGGAGTTTTTGAAGAATCAGGTACTGAAGAAGCATCATGAGCAGCAGCGGCAAGCCCAGCAGGAGGCAGCAGGGAGGACCAGGTCAATGTATGGGTCTCTTGATGACATTGTATCATTGGGAGACCCGTCCGTGGTGCGAGGAGGGCTACCGCGACCTGAGGCGTCTACTGCGTCGAGACCTCCTCTCTCGGACCGGCGTCAGGAGAGGGAGGTGGAGGAGGTGAGCAGCTCGCATAGGCAGAGGCCTAGCGAGGGAGAGAGGAGAGAGGAGTGAGTTGTACCACCAGGGGTATGCCCCTATCATGATATGTACAGAACTTTAACCTTTATAGTGGACTTTTTCAGATTTTGTACTTGTTGTGCTTGAATGGTGTGCCTTTGTGCTTTGATTCCTGCATCCACAATACTTAAAGGAAAAAGTTAGTGTAGATCTGTCTTTAGCCCCTTGCCTAAAATATATACCTTTCTTGAGATCTGGTCAAGGGGCTAATTTCTAATTAAAGATAGGAACGTAAATAAACAGCAACGGGAAATATGCACATGCATTTTTTTTTTTTTGAATTTGTTTTTTGTGTTGATAAGAGGAAAGGTATGTACATGGAAAAACTATATACAACGTGAGACTCTTTCTATATTTATGTCTTTTTGTCATTTTCCATTTTTTTTTATTTTGGACTCTAAAACACATATTCATCACAGGTCAAGGTATAAGGTCATCATAATCTACTTAGCCACATAGGCCATGAGCAAGGAGGATTGTGCATGAAATCCTTGATATTGGAGACTGCCCCTAGCCTTCTTGATATTTTCCACTATGGAGGGTCTTATAAGGTCAAGTTGCCCCTGTAGGGAGAAATTGGAAGAAAAAAATAGAAGGTCATGTGAGGATTTGGTTCAAACCACTTTTTGTTTCCAAACCAATATTTCACACTAAAAGACTTGGTCAACAATTATTTTCAGGGGTATTTTTCGTTTCGTTTCACTTATGGGGTGGAGGTACGTACTATTTGCTTCCTCCTTGATTTGGTTAGCCTTTTTCTGGGTACGTACTTTTTGCTACCCTTTTTGGACCTTCTTGGCTTTTTCTTTGCCCCTTTTAGGATTGATTTATCATTTTGCCCTTTTGTATTTGTTGATTGCCCCTGTTTATGGTGACCTTGTCTCTTAGGTGAGAGTGGGTGGTCCCCTACTCATGGTTTGCCCCTTTTTCCAAACTTGACCGAGGAAGAAGAGAATAGGGTTATATTGACCAAATTAGACTGTCCGACTGTACTTATAATTTTCTAGCTAAAGAATAGTACTTCAACATCGTATGGTGTGTGAGGGAACCCTACCTTGCTAATGACCAAGTGAAAAGTAGAGTCTCAAACCTATAACATTGACAAGTGATGAATGACAAACTTGACTGACTGATGGACTATGAGTAGAACTTCTTGAGGTAGACTGCATTCCAAGGATGTAACAATTCAACTCCCTCGGCCTCCACTAACCTATAAGCGTTTCCCGAGTATTCTACTTTGACAACGAACGAACCTTCCCAATTTTCTTGCAATTTACTCCTGGGACCTGGTGCCTTAATGATTTTGCACTTTAAAACCATTTCACCCACTTCAAATTTTCGCTCAAGCACTCTTTTGGCATAAAAACGTGCAATTCTTTGGCGATAAACTTGCGCATGGTCGGCCGCTATCATTCGCCTTTCATCTAAGTGTTCAAGTTGTGCTAACAAGGCCTCCCGACGTTGATCGGGGTCAAGCTCAGAATCTAATTGAACTCGAAGCGAAGGGACGAAGATCTCATATGGGAGTATCACATCTGATCCGTATGTCAAAGCATAGGGGGTTTGCCCCGTAGGAGTTCGGACCGAGGTGCGATAAGCCCAAAGAGCCTCAACCAAGCGGTCTGGCCAATTAGCATTGTTATGAGATTTGCAAGTTTTCATTATGATTTTGATGAGCATTTTATTAGTGGCTTCCGCTAGTCCATTACCTTGTAGATAATATGGTGATGAATGATGCAAATTAATGCCATATTTACCACACATGTCGCGAAGCTCCTGTGAAGTGAATTGTGGTCCATTTGGGTGACGATGTCCCGAGGCACACCAAATCTTGCAAGAATGTTGCGCTTGATGAACTTGACGGCTGTTGAAGCTTTGACTTCTATGAATGCTTCCTCTTTAGCCCACTTTGTGAAGTATTCGGTGGCGGTCAGAATGAAGGACTTCTTACGGATTTCTCCGGTTCTGTCCGCGAGAGGACCAACCACGTCGAATGCCCACATGGCGAACGACCATGGAGCAATGAGAGGGTGAAGAGAAGAGGAAGGAGCATGAATTTTGTCACCATGGAATTGGCATGTAGCACAGTGACGGACGAAATGACGGCAATCTTCTTCCATGGTAGGCCAATAATAGTGTCTTAGCAATTTTTGGGCAATTGCTCTACCATTGACATGGCCACCACATTCACTAGAGTGAGCGGCTTCAACAATGCTTTGAGATTCGATCTCATCAAGGCAACGAAGATAAACCCCACTGAGAGATTTCTTGTAGAGAACGCCACCTATCTTATATCGCTCGGAGACACGGCAGATGGCCCATCTGTCAGCAGAGTGGCATAATCAGGAAAGGATCTATCTTTAAGAAAGTTTTCGATGTCAAAATACCAAGGATGGCCATCATCAAGGTCGATTTCTGGCTCTTTTGAGAGTGCATGGACTCGAGGAGAGGGAGACTTGAGTTGAGAAAACCAAGGATTAACATGAGAAGGGACTCTTAACCTTTGGACAGAGACGGTTTCAGAAGACCTCCCTAACGTAATATGGATGGAAGAGCTAGGGAGGTGAGTGAATCTACTAAGATGTTTTGAGCCCTAGGAGTGTGGACTAGGGTGAGCTTCTTAAACTGTCGGACTACCTTTCCTACCAATTCTTAGTATGGTTTCAACTTGGGATGCCGGGTCTGATACTTGCTGAAGGACTGTTGGAGTATCAATTGCGAATCTCGAATAATCCTCAATTCCTTAACTCCGAGCAACAATGCCATTTTCAGCCCAACTAAGAGTGCCTCATACTCTGCCACATTGTTCGTGGCACGGACGGTTAATTGATAGGCGTGCGAATGACTACCCCTTCTGATGAGAGGAGGACTACCCCTATTCCACACCCTTTGGAATTGAGAGCTCCATCGAAGTAAAGTATCTATGAAGGTTCACCATCGATAATGGCTCCTAACTCTTCATCCGGAAAACTTTCATCGACAGGAGAATATGAAGGTAAGGGGTGGTGGGCCAAATGCTCGGCAATAGTATGCCCCTTGATTGACTTTTGGTTGACATAGGTGATATCAAATTGATTAAGGAAGCTTTGCCACCTTATCAACCGCTCAGTCAGGACAGGCTTCTCAAGTAAGTACCGAATTGGGTCCATACGCGCCAGAAGTTTTATCTCATGAGCCAGAAAATAATGCTTCAGCTTCTGGGCAACCCAGATGACAGCCACACATGTTCTTTCCATGGTAGTGTACTTTTTCTCGGCATCATTGAACAGCTTGGATAGATAGTACACAGCTCTCTCCTTTTTCACATCGTCATATTGGACCAAAACTACTCCAGTTGAATCTTCAGTGGTCGATACATAGAGCAATAAATGCCGACCTAGACCGGAGGAGCGCGAGAACAGGGCAATTGAATAAATAACTCTTCAACTCTTCAAAGGCCTTTTGACACTTATCGTTCCAGTCAAACTTAGCCCCTCCTCTAAGCATCTCGTAGAAGGGCTTACAACAGATTGAATGTTGAGAGATAAATCTCCTAATAAACTGAAGTCTGCCAATTAGCCCTCTAACTTCTCTGATATTGCTAGGAGGAGGCATGTCGATTATTACTTTGGCCTTGTTGGGGTCAATCTCGATTCCCCGTTGCTAACTATGAACCCAAGCAATTTCCCAAAAGATACTCCAAAGACACACTTCTTGGGGTTCATTTTGAGCTTATGTTCTCTAGACCGTTGGAGAACTGCCCGGAGGACCTCAGCGTGGCCATGTCGAGTCTTTGATTTAACCAGACATCGTCCACATAGACCTCCATGTGCACATGCATCATGTCGTGAAAATTTGCCATCATTGCCCTTTGATAAGTTGCTCCCCCATTCTTCAATCCGAAGGGCATCACAACATAACAATAGGTCCCCCAAGGCATTGTGAAAGAAGTTTTCTCCTGGTCTTCCTCCGCCAGACGGATCTGGTTATACCCAGAGAAACCATCCATGAATGACAACATCTTAAATCCGACAGTATTGTCCACTAGGATATCTTTGTGTGGAAGAGGGAAATCGTCCTTTGGGCAAGCATGATTAAGGTTACGGAAATCTATACAGATCCTAACCATACCGTCCTTCTTCAACACAGGGACGATATTAGCTACCCATTGCAGATAAAGCACAACCCTAATGAATTTATCTTTATGAAATTTGTCAACCTCCTCTTTGATCTTGAGTTCAAGCTTGGGATGTAGCCTCCTTAGTTTTTGTTTGATGGCTTTTGCGTCAGCTTTTAAGACTAACTGTGCTCGACCAAAGAGGTGTCAAGTCCCGACATGTCCTCGTAGGACCAAGCAAAACCATTGGAGAACTCTTTAAGGATAGCTACAAGGGCTTATTCTTCTTTACACTCAAGTTGGCACTGATCAAAACTACCTTTGGAGATTCTTCGGTGCCAGGATTGACCTCATTAGTTAGCTCGTCTGCGGCCATGGTTGGCTCGTCGAATCTCTTTATGCCATCCACATAGGAGCTCACTGGGTCCTCTTCTTCCGACCCAAGATCTCCCGGCTTACCCTTCTCATTAAAATCTAGCAAATAAACCCCTAAACCATCGTCTACAGAATCACCTTCTTCAAATCACCTCTACAAGGGTAGGCTCATCAAGAAACACCAAAACTTGACTCAACTTAGTACACCTCTCAGCCAAGGCCATGACATAACAGGCAGGAACTTGCCTACCCTTCTCTTTATGAGGCATGGCTGAGAGGAACTAGACTCTTCTACACCTAGACCCGACCTTAGGCTTGATTCTAAGCCTGAATCTAAACTAGAACCTAAACTACTATGTACAGGACTGCTATGTACAAAACTATGTACAGGGAGTGCCCCTAGGCGGGCGAGAGTGGGAATTCAGGTTGGAAAGTGTCAGCCCCTGGCCGAACGGAAGAGACTCCAAAGAGGAAGGGTGCTCGACAGAGACCTCGCATACCCACTTTTGAGAATTGGCATATTTTTTTTTGGAGTCAAGGCTCAAAACCATGAGTTGCTGACTCAAGGTTGCCTCGACAGGCCAGGCGAGGAATGGAGAGAGGATGGGCGGAGAAAGAAGAGAGGGAGTGATTGAAGAAGGAGAATCGGGTGCTAGGCAGCCTCAGTACAGGAGATTGTGAAAGAGGTAGAGGGGATGAAGGTGATGAGAGGGAGATGGAGAGTCAGAACCAAAGAGCGAAAGAAGGCCGAAGTCCTCGCAGACTTCTTCAAATTCAATAGCTTCCTCTTCTTCGCTCTCGGGGTCGGAAAACTCTTCTTTTACGGGCTCGCGAGTTCTTGGTTGGAGGGGTCCCTGAATGAAGTGGTCCTTCAGGGTCCAGGTAAGAGGTTGATAGGGGATAATTGGATCCGGGTGAATTGGGTCTGGGTGGAAACCTAGACCAGCCCTATCTAACAACCTTCTGTTTTGAACAAACAGATAGGACCCTGCTCGTTCCTACCCAACCCTCGGCCATGATTATAGCCAATCTTAGCCATCACTTCCCAACCTTTCCCTTGGGGACATGGGACATGCTCGAATTCTTCATCCACCATGGTAGGTTGGTTCAAATCAAGGGGAGAGGGGAGATCAAAGATGGACATGACATGTTTCTTCCCCTTGTCCGGAATGAAAAGGTGCGGCATCTGCTCCCAAGTGATAGAATTGAGAGTTTCCAAGTTTGGAATGCTCTTGATTTTGATAACCCGCCCATTAAATGGAAATTTGAAACATTGATGGGTGGTAGAAGGGACCCTTAAAGTTTGTTCTAACCAGGGACGACCAAGAATGGCCTTATAGGCCGGATCGACATCGAGGACTAGAACTCAGAAGTCATGGTAACGGGTCCGACCTCCAATTGAAGAGCAATCTTACCCTTGGCAACCCTCTTGGAGTTGTCATAGGCAGCAATGGTGGAGCAAATTTTCTCCAGATTATCCTCCCCCAAACCCAATTTCTTGAGGGTCTTCATCGGACATACATTAATGGATGCCCCGGTGTCGATAAAGGTGGAGTCCACTGAAACCCTGTTAAGGGTGATAGTAAGACAGAGAGGAAGTGAACGACACTCAGGGGCCACAAGATCTTTATCCGAGAAAGAGATTGAGGGTCCTTGGGTAAGAGAGAGGATAGCATTAGTGACCCCACTGGGAGGAAGGTCATCATTGACCATGATTTTCTGGAGGAATTGGAGAAGGGTGGACTGATCAGACGGCGATCTCCAAATCAATTCCAAAAAAGAGACCCTTGCGGGGTCTTATCCAAGTGTTGCAGAATGTCATATTCGGTGCCGGCAGGGGGTGGAGGTCCATTATCCTCCTCATCTTGAGATGACCACGAGAGAGGAGGAATAATCTAGTTCCTGAGTGTGACATGAACGTCTTCCTGGGACATAGGAAGGATGAGTTGGAGAGGTCTGGTTCCATGGGTAGACGACTCATAGGCAAGGGGAGTGGGAACACAAGGGTAGGCTTCCTGATGCGCTGGTCGTATGAGAACTAAGGGCCGCTCCTCTAAAATGGCATCAACGGTGGTGGAGGGCTCTTCGAACTCTATAGAGGGACATGAGTACCATTCCTCAAAGCCTTCTACCCCCCATCATTGTTCTCTCCTCCTCACTACCCGGGGTTCTGAATGTGTCATGGTATGGACATTTTCCTGGGACTTAGAGGAGGAAGGATTGTTGCTTTGGTGGTTGGGGAGAGGGTTTTGGACAATACCAAGGTCCCTTTTGGTATACCTAGGCTTGGCTATGGCCACCTTGACGTCCTCCCAATTTATCCTACCCTGATCGTTCATGTCCTACACACCAGTCACAAAAGGTGAAACAGTTGTGGAGCTCTTGACCATGGGTCCTATGATAAGGACAATATTTTGAGGTAGCCGTTCAAAGGGTTAACGGCAACATCGTCTGCCACCAACTGAAGAGCTTAACGGCAAGGGATCTTGCCGTTAGTTCCTGTCTGTGCAAAAATACAGACTGAGCTCCAAAGAAAGGGTGAATGTGGGGGATCCAGGACACGAGTAAAATCCCATAAAATTTCTAAGACCTACTGGACATATACATGCATCACGGGGATGGGATACTTGCCTTTAGAAAATCTCCAAGGGGATCTAAATGGCTGTTGAAGACTCCATAAACTCCTTCCTTCGGGCTCTAGGATGAGGTAGTCTTCAGTCCAGCATTGGGGAAGCCTACCCCACGTCCAATCTTCCTCCCAGTTGAACAAGCTCGCCGGAAGAAGCCTCGAATCGCCGGATCTGAGCTCTCAAAGTTCAGGTTTTTCTCTGTTCTCTCACTAGGGTTTTCTCCTCTCTATGCAAAGAGCCAAGAGAGCTCTTCCAGGTTGCAAGGAGTGTCAGTTTTTATAAGGTAAGGCCTGGGATCTCACGCAGGGCATGATCTCCAGGTGAGAGCCGTTCGCGACATCTCCCAAATCGGTGACCAAGCCCAACCCAGAATTTCGGTGTCTGCTGCGCACAGAAAATCAGAGAAGTAGACGTCCACATCCATGGCCGTTTACCTCACAGTTGGCGTCCATCGACATGGACGTTACTTAACATGGACGCCCATCCATGTTGACGCCAATTTGCTCTTTGGCCAGAGCATTAAACCATGCAGAAAACCATATATACGCTTATAATATATACATGCAATATGCATAGTATAGTGTACACACTACTACACCATGCAAAAACCAATAATTACATCTAAACATACACATGCATACATAAGTACACCTAGCTAATATGTACGTAGATATCTACATATGCATACATAATATTTACACACAAGCACGAATCCACACACAAACAAAATAAAAGGTCAAAATTTGAGGGCCTTACACGCTCTCCCCTTAAGGAAACTTCGTCCTCGAAGTTTAAACAACACTACTCAAGAAATGAGGATACTTCTTCCTCATCGCATCCTCAAGCTCCCAAGTAGCCTCCTCTCGCGAGAAGTTTTCCGCCATAGAACCTTTACCGACGTAATACTCTTGTCCCGGAGGTGCTGGACCTTCCGGTCAAGAATAGCTACTGGCTGCTGCATATATGACAGATCTGGCTAGATCTCCACTGGCTCGTTACTATAACATGAGACGGATCTCGAACATACTTCCTGAGCATAGATACACAGAAAACGGGATGAACACTAGCCAAAGTCGGAGGCAAAGCTAGCTCGTAAGCCACGCTACCTAAACGCCTGAGAATCTCATATAGGCCAATGAATCTGGGACTTAATTTGCTATGCCTGCCAAACCTGACAACTTCTCGAGTAGGTGAAATCTTCAAAAAGACATGCTCACCCACCTCGAACTCCAAATCCTTCCTCCTGTTGTCGGCGTAGCTCTTCTGCCTATCCTGTGCCGCAACAAGCCTCTTCATGATAAGCTGAATCTTATCCGAAATCTCCTGAACTAACTCCAGACCGATCAACTGCCTATCGCCGGTCTCCTCCCAACATAAAGGAGATCTACAAGGCCTTCCATACAATGCCTCAAATGGAGCCATACCAATGCTCGCATGAAAATTGTTGTTATATGCGAACTCCACTAGAGGTAAATGGCACTCCCAATCATCATTCCAATCCAGCACACATGCCCTCAACATATCCTCGAGCGTCTGGATAGTCCTCTCAGACTGTCCATCTGTCTGGGGATGAAACGCCGAACAGAGCTTCAGCTCGAACCTAAAGCATCCTGAAGACCCTTCCACAGCCTCAAAGTAAATCTCGGATCTCGATCCGAAATGATCGACTTCGGCACACCATGCAACCTAATAATGCTACTAACATACAATCTAGCCATGCTCTCTACTGACTGCTTCTTCTTCATAGGCAAGAAATACGCAGTCGTCGAGAATCTATCTACGACTACCCAAATTGAGTCATACCCCGTCTAGATCGAGGCAAACCTGAAACAAAATCCATAGTGACAGCTTCCCACTTCCAAACTGGGATCTCCATCTTCTGCATAAGACCAGATGGTCACTGCCGCTTGGCCTTCACTTGCTGGCACACTAAACACCTAGATACATAATCCGCTACATCCCTCTTCATGCCGGACCACCAAAAGACCTCTTCAAATCTTGGTACATCTTAGTGTTACCTGATGAATAGAGAATCTCGACCTATGAGCTTCTGCTAAACATGCTCACGGACATCTACCATGTCAGGGACACACACTCAGTGGTGGAATCTAATCACACCATCCTTATCACGAGTGATGCCTGCCTTGCCCACTAACTCTTGGAGTCTAGGGTCGGCTTTCTGTTGCTCGATCACCTCATCCAACACTGAAGACCTAAGGGACAACTGAGCCACAAAATCCTGACATAAGGGCTCTAACTCAGTCATCGAACACGTCGTATCCTCCAACATCTTCCAATCCTGCTGGAGCGAAGACCTCCTCTGCTAAGAGCATCCGCTACGACATTCGCCTTTCTTGGATGATATTGAAGATCGAAGTCGTAGTCCTTGAGGAATTCAATCCATCTCCTCTGCCGTAGGTTTAGTTCCTTCTGGGAGAAGAGATACTTCAAGCTCTTATGGTCAGTGAACACCTCAAATCTGACACCATAAGATAGTGCCTCCAGATCTTTAGTGCATCCACTGCCGCAAGTTCCAAATCATGAGTCGGATATTTACGCTCATGCTCCTTCAATTGGGGAGAAGCATACGCCACTACCCTTCCTTGCTGCATTAGTACCAGCCTAAGCCAATCCGAGATGCATCCGTATAAATGGCAAAACCTTCAGCACCACTAGGTAATACCAATACCAGTAGGGAAGTAAGTTTAGCCTTCAATAATTGAAAGCTACTCTCACATGTCTCGGACCAACAAACTTCTCACCCTTTCTGGTAAGCTGAGTCAATGGGGCGGCGATGGATGAAAATCCCTCAATGAATCTCCGATAGTAACCAGCCAAACCAAGAAAAAACTACGAATCTCCGAAGGAGTCTGGGGGTCTCCCAATCCATAACTGCCTGGACCTTTGCTGGATCAACTGCTACACCAGCACCGAGATAACATGCCTAAGAAAATGAACCTCACGCAACCAAATCGCACTTGCTGAATTTTGCATACACTTGTTCTCACGGAGAACCTCTAACACTACAGTCAAATGCTGATGGTGTGTGGCCTCATCCAGAGAGTAGACCAACACATCATCAATAAATACCACAACAAGCTATTTAAGTACGGCCTAAAAACCCTGTTTATGAGATCCATGAACGCTGCAAGGGCGTTGGTCAATCCGAAAGGAAGGACCAAAAACTCATAATGTCCATAACGGGTTCTAAACGCCATCTTGGACACATCCTCACTCTAATCCTCATATGATGATAACCAGATCGCAATCGATCTTAGAAAAGACTGATGCATTTTGCAGCTGGTCAAACAAATCATCAATACGAGGTAAGGGATACCTGTTCTTCACTGTCACTTGTTTAACTTCCTATAATCGATGCATAACCTAAGTGATCCATCCTTCTTCTTTACGAATAAGACAGGTGCACCCCAAGGGGAAACACTAGGGCGAATAAATCCCTTAACTAGCAATTCTTGCAACTGCTTCCTTAACTCGGCTAACTCCGCAGGTGCCATCCGATATGGAGCCTTCACGATAGGAGAGGTGCCCGGAAGAAACTCTATGGTGAACTCTATCTCTCTACCCAGTGGCAATCCAGAAAAATCATCGGGAAAGACGTCTGGAAAATCCTGCACTACCTCGATCTCTGCAAGAGTAGGTGACTCACCAGCCTCGGGTATCAACACTACGCTGGCAAGAAAAGCGTCACAACCCTTGTTTACCATGCACATCCCCTTCATGGCAGAGATGACCAACATTCCTGCCAAGTTTCTTGGCAAGGATGAGAGAACTCGTCCTCACCAGGAATGCGAAAACAATCCTCTTCCGACGACAATCTACTAACGCATAGTGCTCCTCTAGCCAATCCAGACCAAGAATAGCATCAAAGTCCTTCATCTTTAGCAAGAAGAAACACATTCCAGGACTCTTCCTCAATGCACACAGGTAACGACGGAATACACTTCCCAGTCGATACCGTACCCGCGGGTGTGTGTACAGACAGCGGGAGTTCTAAATCTTCAGACTCTACGCCTGACTCTAGAGCTAATTGCCTAGAGAACCACTCGGAAATGAACCAGTAAGTGGCACCCGTATCGAACAAAACCTGAGCGTGTACACCTAGAAGTAAAACTGTACCTTCGGTGACATGCTCCGCCTGCTCGGCGTCCTCTCGTGCTAAGGCAAATACTCGAGCTGAGGCTCGAGGCCTTCTTGGTCTTCCTGTAGCTGGCGCTGCTGCTGCTACCACTGCTGGGTTTGCCTCCACGCTGGACTCCCTACTGAAGTCTCGGACAATCCTTGATCTTGTGGTCGCTGCTCCCGCACTTTAAGCATTTTCCCGCTACCATCCAACACTCCGTACCACCGTGTGTCTTCCCGCAATGGGGACACTCCTTCTTCACACCAGGGGAACGTTGAGAAGGTACCTGAGTACTGCTGGCTGCCACTGGACGCTACGGTGTCTGGTATGCTGCCTTTTTCTTATCCTGCCGCTGGAAAGGGGCCGCAGGTCTCTTCTGCAAAGCTTTCTTCTCCTCGAGGTACTACTCCATTTCACCCTCCTGCCTACAAGCAGCACTTAGGGCCTCGTCCAAGGTACGATGATCGAATGCCACTAGCCTCGTCCTCAGTGATGGCTTAAGGCCCATCACAAACTTCTTTGCCTTCTTGCGCTCATCAGCTACTATGTGAGGTGCATACTTAGATAACTCAGAAAATCTGGCCTCATACTCGAGTACAGTCTTGGAGCCCTGAGTCAAGGAAAGGAACTCCTGCTCCATCCTGTCATGGATATGCTCCGGGACGAACTTGGCCCGAAAGAGCCTCACGAACTCGTCCCAAGCAACATCAATAGCACCGTCCTCGAATCGGGTATGCAGTAAGGAAGCCCACCACACATCAGCTCTCTTCTGCAACACAACCTTCATAAGCACCAACTAACAGCTCTAGTTTACAGGGTAAGCAAACATATAAAACTAACACATACCTGTAGCATATAGGTGACTAAAGTGGCCTTGTCCTCGTCCGCACACCTAACAGCCCGAAAGATTTTCTCGATCTCCCTCATCCAGCTCTCAGCTAGTAATGGGTCGCTCTCCCCCTTAAAAGAGGGTGGCAACATCCTCTTGAATATTTCCATGATGGAGGGTCCACCATGGTCCTGAGCCTGGGTACTGGAACCTGGGCCTGCTACAACAGACAACAAGCAATGCATATTCAACACACATCATGCAATTAAATAAATAAACTACTATTTATTTTTATTATTCCAACCTGAGCCTCCATCTGAGCCTAGAGTGCAGCCTGGGCGTGGGCCTGCGTCTGCATGGCCTGCACTAGACCCTGCATGAACACTCCATAATCCACTGGCACCAGTGGGGGAGGTACAGACCCTGAGGTGCGGGGCCTACTGCTTAGCTTGGTCCTCACGCCTAGGCTCATCTCTCCTCTGCTCGCCATCGCAAGTAGGTACACCACCACGTCTATCGCGTGAAGCCATAAGCTGCATTTTTTAATCACTATTAAAACTACGTTATTAGTCCCTAACCACTTTCTTATCTATCTTTCATTCATTATTAATCAATTCTACACATGTGGACAACTCTATAAAGACTTAGTATGTAATGGAGATGATGACTTATGTATATTTATGTACAATCTCAACCAGTCGCTCTGATACCAATCTCTGCGACACCCTCCTTATATCGGTACGATTATACCAATCCACGTCGGTATAGTGAGTCTCGTCACAGTGGGACATTTACCCAAGCACTAACGCATATGATTGAGATGCACACAAATATGAATACAGAGTAGCGGAAGTAAAAGAACTACTGTCTTTTCATTTATCATCACATTAAACATACATGATCTATATAGCAATTTAAGGAACTAAGTCCACATAATGAAATACAAAATTCAAATTACATTGTTCGTCCACAATTTACATAAGCTTCAATTTCATAAGTCTCATTTACATACTATGAAAAGAAAGTACAAGTCATAATCCACCACAACTACTATCCTCGCTCGGAGTCACTCTCAATGGTCTCCTCCAAGAAGTAGGATCCGCTGCTAAACTGTACGCCGAAGCAAGGGTGAGTTTAAAAGACTCAGCAAGTAACTTCCATACACATCATACATGCATACGTCGCATAGGCAATTTACATTCAATGACATTAATCAATACATGTAGCATGCTTGAACAACCTTAAGAAGAACCTACCATGATACTTCTATCAAACTTTTTATAACACAGGAATATGGTTCATGTCATTCCAAAATAAAATACCTACCGCATGCTTTCTACTTATCTCCACATGAGAGCTACATTACATTTAAGCTACAATATGATAGCAAATTAAGCATGGATTTTCACAAATAAAAAGGAAATACTCCTAACATGGATTCTACCTACTTTTGCACATGTAAACCACCATTGCAAACACATTAAGGTTGCTTTTTTGACATGAATCTAACATTATCATATCATAAATCACAATTTCACATTCTAACACATGGTTTCACATGTTTACACATTTACGCATTCACATGTTCACTTACACATTACACATTCACATGTTCACACTACACAATGCCACATATATACATTCGCATTGTTCACATTTAGATGCCGTGACACATAGTCCAAACCACCATTAGAAAGAACACATTCACATAACACATAGACGCCACTTAGGCAACACAGTGACGGCTCTTGGTACTGCACAGACTGGGAGAAGTAATCTCCACCCTAACCAGTGGTACTTGTCCACCTCCAGGATTTCATCCTAATGCCCATAGGATTCTAAGCACATTGAACTTTCCCTGGAGACTTTTCCACAGTACAGTTCCACAGCCCTCTATGGAAGGAGTGTCACACACGGCACATTTACACTTTTCCCGTTTATATACACATAGTTCTCACACAATTGGACAGATGACTTACATTTCACCACTTAACATGATTCAGTTTTCCCTAATATGATGCTACTGTTAATAGAGTTTAACACTTAGCAATCTACACTAATCATGTTGGGAATTTCATTAACAATCATAACCACAATAAGCATACTTTAATAACTAAATTTCACATGGAAATTCACAATATAACCTACTGTTACCCAAATCTCATGAAAATTGAACCACACACTGTTTGCAAGGTTTAGAACGCTCATGCAATTTCACATATTTCTGAATTACACAGAATTTACAGAAAATGAAACACTCATTCACATGCCATTAATAATTCAGTTATTATGGAAGCACAACATAAATGTCAGATTTGATAGTTCTCAAACCTGTACCTAACATGCACATTATCACCGAAATTTTTTCCGAATTATCTCACATCATACTATTTACTGTGATTTTTTTTTCATGACCCTACACATGCTTTCTAATTTCATTACCGAAATTGTAACAAATCACATGATCATGGGAAATTTCCAATTTTGTCGAGCATGGACTGACATGCATACACATGGTCTAGAAAAATTATGGCATTCAAATTTCTCACGAATCATGTGAACAATAGACTAACACAACCAAGGTCTCATTTAACATGCATTTTTCATAAATGTAACCATTCACTTATTTACAGAAATTCACAAAATCTCACAATGCATTCCACCCTTCATAATACATAGCATATAATGTTTACAATATATCCTCATGGAAAACTTCGGAAATTAATCATATATAAGGAAGAACAACTCACTGTTCTGTCTTGAAGAACTAAACGGCAAAGGCTAGCCGTTCAAAGGGGTTAACGGCAACATCGTCTGCCGCCAACTAAAGAGCATAACGGCAAGGAATCTTGCCGTTATGTACCTGTCTGTGTAAAAACACAGACCGAGCTCCAAAGAAAGGGTGAATGTGGGGATCCGGACACGAGTAAAATCCCATAAAATTTCTAAGACCTACTGGACATATACATGCATCACGGGGATGGTTACTTGCCTTTAGAAAAATCTCCAAGGGGATCTAAATGGCTGTTGAAGCTCTCCTTGGGCAGTGCCAAGAAGCCTCCACAAACTCCTTCCTCCGGGCTCTAGGATGAGGTAGTCTTCAGTCCAGCGTTGGGGAAGCCTTCCCCTACGTCCAATCTTCCTCCCATTGAACAAGCTCGCCGGAAGAAGCCACGAATCGCCGGATCTGACCTCTCAAAGTTCAGGTTTTTCTCTGTTCTCTCTATGCAAAGAGCCAAGAGAGCTCTTCCAAGTTGCAAGGAGTGGCAGTTTTATAAGGTAAGGCCTGGGATATCACGCAGGGCATGACGGGAGAGGTGAGAGCTGTTGGGGACATCTCCCCAATCGGTGAGCAAGCCCAACCCAGAATTTCGGGGTCTGCTGGCCACAGAAAATCAGAGAAGTAGACGTCCACATCCATGGCCATTTACCTCATAGTTGGCATCCATCGACATGGACGTTTACTTAACATAGACGTCCATCCATGTTGACGCCAATTTTGCTCTTCGGCCAGAGCATTAAACCATGCAGAAAACCATATATATGCTACATATATATATACATGCAATATATATAGTATAGTGTACACACTACTACACCATGCAAACAACCAATAATTACATCTAAACATACACATGCATACATAAGTACACCTAGCTAATATGTACGTAGATATCGACATATGCATACATAATATTTACACACAAGCACGAATCCACACACACAACAAAATAAAAGGACAAAATTTGAGGACCTTACACGGATAGCGTCACAAGACATGTGGGCGAAGAATACGTCCTCGAGGGTCTCAGGGAGAGGAGGGTAGTGAGACCTTTTGGGACCTGGACGAGTATAGCCGGAAGGAGGAGGAACAGCGATATAAGGCTTGGAGGATGTGACGGAATTGGTGAGGATTGGAAGGAGGGTTGGAGAGCTTGTTAGGAGGCCTCAGCGGCTGACTGCAAGTACTAACAGACTCATTGACGGTCACCCCCTCGGTGGTAGGTGCCGCGAGAGCCTTACGTCCTTTGGGCATCCCTTCAAAGAATGGTGGGAGAGAGGAGTCCTTGATCTGGTTCTGGATCACCCTAGCTCGATTATAAAGATGTGTAAAGGAAGGAAACTCACTAAGCATCAATATGGATTTGAGCTGAGAAGTGGTGTTGTTGACAATCATGATGATGGCTTGAGACTCCGGGATGGTGACATCGGCTCTCGAAGCCATGGATCTCCAACGGTTGGCAAAAGTGACAAAGTCTTCATCCAGCCTCATCTTTCCGCCACCAATTCGGAAAGTGTAGGGACTTGAGTGGCCATGTAGGAGAAATGGGAGATGAAGCGTTCGAAAACTATGTCGAAATTGATAAGATCCGATGCGGGCAAGGAGGTGAACCACCTCAAAGCTTCCCCTTCTAACGATTGTTGGAAGAGGTGAACTAAGAGGACCCAATCGTACAGCCACCGATGGGAATCCATGGTAAAGCCAGCAAGGTGGTATTGAGGATCGGAGGTTCCGTCATACTTGCGGTATTTCGGAGCCTTGAAACCCAGAGGGAAGTAAGTATTGGGAAGCTTGCAGTAGTTCTGGAGAGAGTGAGGCTTGGAGAGGGACAAAGACTCAGCCAAGAGTCTCCTAACAAGACCTTCCATCTTCGACCAGGAGATGGATTCAAATTGAGCGGATGGAGTGGGTTGAACATAAGGTGGATAGACGGACGGAGGGGTTGGAGCAGGAGTAGGTAGAGGAGTAGGAGGAGAAATAGGAGTGGAGATGTGGATAGGGGAGATAGGAATCTGGGAAGGAGTGACAGGCCTAGGAGCAGGCTTAGATGAGGAAGCATAGAAAGGAGGAAGGGATGGAGAGGAAGGAGAGGCCACTGCCCAGACAGTATGCTTAGAAACCATGAAATGTTGTCCTCGGCGAATAGCGGGAGAGGAGCTTGGAGAATTCGAGGTCTTCCTGAACATCTTGTGCATATGTGGGGTTGACCCTTAGACTCACACTCTCCTCATTGTTAGCTTGAGAAGAGGATTGGATAGACTCTTCAGGCTGGATGTTAGAATTCAGCATTCCGACAAATTCATGATTGAGATTATCATGGATGTCATCATCATACCCAAATGCCGGATTGTAAGACATGTTGCAGGACTTCAACAAGAGTCCATTTAACAACACAACCTACTGATTTTAAGATGATTAGTTGATTAATTACACTGTTGTTAGGAGAAAAGTGGATTTCCACCAAACAATGTTATCAAACAATGTCCCAAAATTTTTAGAACTTGAAGTTGTGTGTTACTTAAGATTTTAAAGGAGGTTCTCTCGATCCTCACTCGAAGCCAGGTGAATAGGCAAACTAACTGGGAGGGTAAAGGTTCACCTGCCCCGTACCGTGATGCAATCCACAGAATTTAGGGACTTATAGAGTTCCCCTTGGAACCAACCTGATTTACCCGAGAGGGAATCCCCGAGTAAAAGGTTGTAAACCAAGGAGGGGCTATCCTAGAACATGTGGGGAGGCTAGAACAGAGAAGAAGAAGACCCCCTCATGACTGAGGACCGTCAAAGCACAAGCAGAAAGCAAACAGAAAAGAAAATCAAACAAAATAGGCCAAAAACATGCTTCTGGGAAATAAACGGCAACACCATGGACGTTCAGTTCATCAAAACCATGTAAACGGCATGATCGACTGATGCGGATAATGAGTAAATGGCAAACTATGTGGACGCTAAACAGAACTAAACGGCAGGAAACATGGACACTTACCTGGGTAGACGGCGGAATTGCTTGCCGTTTACCTGGATGCAGACTGAGACAGAGGCAGCACTGTTTGTCCCACGTGATCGCCAGAAAAGTGCTTGTGGACGATCTGTAGGCCACACTCCTGGTGAATGTGGGATCCTCCATCATTCACGAACGACGCCGCTCCCTCGTTGGCGATGAATGGTTGTTTGTTGACCTCGTTGACTCTCCAGTTGACCGAGTTGACCGAGGAGAAAACAAAGAAAACAACAAAGGAAAGGGAGATGTTGTGATCGCCAGGGCCTTACTTGTGCCCAAGGAGGTGTTGTGATCACGTCGGTGCAGTAGGCTCGCGTAGCGGTGGATTGTGGGACTCCAACTTCTCCTTCTTCGGCCGGCCAAAGAATGAGAGCTCCACAGTCTTCTTTGATGTTTTCCTGCCACGAAAAGAGATTCTATTAGACAAAAGGAAGTGTAGTAAATGTCCTAAATGAAAAGAAAAGGCTCAAAAGGAGAGCCCCGTACTGGTTGCGGACTTGAGAAGAGGGGTGGACAAGTGTTATGACCACCCTTCTTCCCTCCGTTTTTTTGGTTGGGAAACCCCTTTCTAGGTGTGTAGGAGGGTGCTCTACGTGCCTAGGGTGTGTATGTGGGTGTGTATGACATGCAAAAACTAAAGGAAAACAGAGAGTGGGAGAAGGAGAAAAGAGGGGTGATCCTCCTCGTTTGGCGTTGTTGACTCCTTGCTGGGCTCCTCCAGCTCGGGATGAAGCCTCCTAGACGTCCCAAAAAATCAAAGGAAGAGAGGAGACAATGGTTGGAAGTTTAGGTGGATTTTCTCTCTCTTCTCTTCAAGTGGCAAAGCCTAGCCCAATGTCTCGCCTTCAAAGCATCTAGTAGAAACCACATGTGTGTGGTTACATTGTGATGGAAATGGGTCTTCCTCCTCACGTGATTAGAGTTATTCTACCATGCTATAATGCGGATGTCCCGCGTGTGCAGAAGAAGTTGCCAAGTGCATGCAATGGACATTGTAGGATCGAAAATAGGTTGGATCAGATCTAGAAGGGGGGGGGTTGAAAAGATCTAAGCCAAAACTGTGGAAGCTTAGCCAATTTAAATCAATGCCTTGAATCAGAGGCAATTTGAAAGAGCACTTTACAGATCTGATGAGTGATTGTGTGAATTATATGATTAGAGTGTGAGATCAAGTTGATTAGAAGTGAATTCGAAAAACCCTATGCATACATCTAGCGCAAAGTGAATTTGAATCACAAACAAACCACTGCACAGAGATTTTTAGGTGGTTCGAAATCACACCAGGTGATTCCTACATCCACCCCTCACATTGTGAGGATCTACTACACAACTTGGATACACCACACACTGGAGCCTGACAACTCCAACACACTGAGTTCTACAACTCACACAACCTTTAGAGCAAGACTATTCTAGACACCTGAGCACAACTGCTCAACCACAACTGAGTACAACGACTCAACACTGAGCACACAGGCTCACAAAAACATGCTAGAACAAAAACACAAAGATCCAGATCCTCTAGTAATGATCTGATCTATAAAAGTTCATTCAAGAAGATTGATGCAATAGTTCATGCACAATCTCAAGAATGACTTAGAAGAAACAAGGGGAATTGAGGAATTGAGTGTAAGATCCTTATTCTTCAAGTATACTCCCTTGTAGAGGCTGAATTGTGAAGAAGCTTGATCCCTTGAAGTCCCTGGCCGATGCTCTGCAACTTGTGCTTTGGGATCTTCCTTGAAATCTTCACAATTGGCTGCTTCTACTTGATCTACACCCTTGGAAGTGATCTCACTGCTTCATCTTGGATCAGTCTTCAATTCTTGTGCTTGGAGAAGTGGGAATTGGGTTGAAGAAGCACAAGGGGAGCAAGATCGGGGAGGAGAACACTTCTTGCCGCCAAACCGACTTCTGGAAGTCTCTTGGAGGTTCTCTCGTTGGTTGGATGGCCAATTAGAGGGTATTTATAGCCCAATGTGTCCAAAAGTACCCTTGGGGGTCATGGGCACATGATCCAAGGCTGATCCACATGATCCCTAGAGTGCCACATGTCCAGATGTGACTTAAGGTGAAAAAGTTTCCGGAGTGTGTTAACCTGCCCATGGCGTGTGTCGACACACTATCCCAAACTGGCACAAAAGGTTCTCTGGGAAGGGTCTCTAGTGTCGACACTACTTCAGGCTGTGTCGACACACTATACAGAACTGGCAAACAGGCCTTCTAGGAGCTGAATCTAGTCTCGACACAACTTGATCCTGTGTCGACACCACTTGACCATTTCTTCATCATTTTGTCTTGGGTTTGAAGCATTGTGTCGACACTAGTAGGGGGTGTGTTGACACTATCCTTGCAAGAATTGTATGTCCCTGAGAAATAAACACATAAATCATTAGTCCAATTTATTATCATGAATATAAATGATAAATGTGTTTGGAAACATGCTTTTTGAATATTGTTAATGCATGTGTGATGTATTTAACATGTTCCACTTATTTGTGCATTAAAATCACAACTTGTCATCATCAAAATTATGAGGGGAAATGTATAAAGTTCACACTCAACCCAACAATCCCCCTTTTTGATGATGGCAACATTAAGTCCACATGAAAATTTGAATTTCAATGAAATGTGATTTTAAGCCATTTGTTTACTCAACATTCAACTTCAAACACACTGAATGACAATGAACCATGTTCCAATCACTTTTATTCACAATTATCAAAGGCCATTGAACACACTTTAGCAACATTTGACATTTTGCACATTCAAGAGGCACAATGTTACTAATGATGAAGTCCTTTCATTAATGGCCAATCAGCTTGACAATCATCCATTCATTGACATTCATTCCAAAGATTTTAATCACATTCAAGACTAGTGTGTTTCTTTTCATTCAACAAAACAAGTATCACTTTTCATTAACAAAGATGTTCATTACAAGCATTCAAATACATTCCAAAAGTTTTTCTTTCTTTCTTCTAGCCCTTTGACATCATCAAAAGAAAAAGTACATTAAGTATGAGGAGGAGGAGGAGGAATGGGAAGGATGATTGATTCAATCGACTTCAGTCTTATTCCATAGCATGAAGGTTGGACTTGAGCTAAGATTGCATTGTGGAGAGTCTTGTATGCACAATTTCTTCCAATCTTTGACTGCTCTCATACATATAAGACTGAAATACTGATAGGTCAGCTGAAATTGGTTGTGGACTAGAAGAAGAAGAGCTGGCAATTCCATGCGTTGTTGATGTTTCTGAGCTCCTTCGTCAGGGTAGACATCTCACTGTCTATGTGTGCCGAGAGATTCTTCATGCCTTCTAAGTCATCAACCATATGAGCAAATGACAGCCTAGTCTTGGATATCTGTGTGACTGCTTCCTCACTGTTGAATAGGTTGGTTTGAGAATTTGCTAAAATCCCTTGAAGGACCTTTTCCAGTGTTTCTTGGTGTTCTTTCAATTCAAGGGATGCATCAGCCAAAGTTCCAATGAGTCTGTTGAACTTTGAGTTGCATGATCTGATGCTTCATTCTGCTTGATGAACTGAGCATTCATGGAATTTTCCAACCTCTGTATCTTCAGGTCAAAGCTCTCTGACATTTGTTGGATGGTAGAAGTAAATGTATCAAACTTGTCATTTAGGAATGAATATAACTCCGGTGGAACAGAAGGTCCGCAAAAGGAAGTGGAGGTTTGAGCATGAGCTTGTGGAGTGAATGAAGGAATATCCACAACAGGATGAAGTGGTGAAGTGAGAGTCTGAAAGGGAGGTGTGAGAGGTACATCCTGGGGTATTTGTGCTTCATCCTCAATAGGAGGCTGATCCTCATGGGCTGGTACATCAGGAGGTTGAGCCACTACCTCAGGAGCCACTGGGGCCTCAACTACAGCTGGTCCTCTTCTCACTTGATCACCCTCAAGCCTAAATCCCATAAACTTCTGCAAATGCTTGAAGCAGTAAATATTGGACTTTGGGATTGATTGGGCCTTTCATTCTCAAATGAGACTCCAAAGTGCTCAAAAACAGGTGTTAAATGAGCTGCATATGGAAGAGACCTATGGAGATCTTTCCTAGTAGTCTCAGACATGATCTGGTACATGATCACATGCAGGTTGATCTTGATGTTCTTCCTCATGCAATATATAACAAATATTTAAATGTCTGTACGTCTATCCCTTCCCCCCATGGTGTGGGTGATGATTGTGGTAAGGATGGGTGGGACAAGTCTCAACACAGGTGGGAAGGTGTTTGTGTTGAACTTGGTCACATGGGTTTGCTTTGGGTCAGACTCAACAGCTTGGAGTCCAGTCATCAAGGAGTAAGCCTCATGGAGATCGAATTCAAAATTGTGGTAATCTGCCCCTTCATCAGGAATTCTAAACAAAGTGGTTAACTCAGTAGGCAGATCTATCAAAACTCCTTTTACTTCAGACTTGTAACCCTCATCAGTACATTCGAAATTTAGGTAAAATTTATGTACAAGTCTGGGGTAAATGGTTCTTAATGCAGAAATGAAAGGTAACCAAGTCTGGAAGTTGAAGAATTGAAGGACTTCTAAAAATGCAGTTGCTAGAACATTGTCTTCCAAATCTACTGCCCTAGGTTTCGAAATGGATTTCCCTTCACTAGCCAGCTTGGAAGGGGTTGCCTCTGAAGGCTGGGAAGATCCAGATGAATGAGATGAAGACTCTTCAGAAACTTCAGGAGAAGATTGCCGAATCTTCCTCCTAGGGTTTGCAGAACCCCTCAGGGAAGGACCTCGACTTGAGGAGGATGCCTTGCCTCTCTTAGATGGAGTAGGAGATGCAGAAGAAATCCCTGGCTGCTCTACAGGGTCATGGCGACGCTTGCTTCTCCGCTCAATAGGTGGGTGTTCTTCCACGGCAATAGGTCTGGCGTTTGCCCAAGACCTGACACCACGGAGGGGCACCTGCTTGGGAGCCATGGTTGCAGAAAAATGAGGAAGAACAGGGGATGAAGGAGATGGGGTGACGGGAAGTAAGACAGAGATGGTTGGGAGGAGGGAAGGAGAGGATGGTTCTTGCCGTTTTCAAAGGTAAGAGGCGGCCACGGGGTCGACCTGGGGTATAAAAGGGTTTTAGGGGTACAATGGCCCGCAGGTACAAGAAACCCCAAATCGGCGCCAACGGCTGGAATCGCCCAGAAAGGCCTGTGTGTCAACACTAGACAGGGAGTGTGTCGACACGAGCTTAGACTGTGTCGACACTAGATGGAGGTAGTGTCGACCTGGCCTGAAGAATTTTGTATATTCGAGCATGGGAAAATTTTGTGAATTTTGGGAAATCTTTAATATGATGAAATATGAATGGAATTAACTTTTCAAGGATTTTTAAGACACCAAAGAATTCATTTGTCAAATTGTTACAAAAATTCAGCCAACTTCAAGTTTTACACAACAACTCACAGGATATGTTCATTAAATGACTTGAGCCATTAAAATGATGGTTTGAGGGATATAATACATTCAATAATCATTGACAAACTACCATATTCTCCAAATTCAAAGAAATAAAAATGTCTATTAGATTGAGATCATGTGTGATGAAAATAAACAGCTTTAAAGCAAACTGATGAAAGATAGGGATGATTCTTTTAAACAATTCTCCTTGGACAAACACATTTCTTTTTTAATTTTTAAACAAACTATCAAATGTAGTAAATCTTGTTCACTCAAGAACTAATACTTTTTACACACCATAGTCCCTAGATACTAGAGATTTACCCATTATCCAGTTTCAAGGGGTAAATGATAACCTTTTCACATGAAAATACGTTTATCAGACGTCAATATTTCTAGTTACTCAGTCATCATCAGAATGTATAGAGCATTTTTGTTTTTATTGTTTGATTTTTGAACCCCTTTGAATAGAGATAGCAATAATACCTCATGACATACATGGCACTTCATTCATTGTGAAGGTTTGTAGTTTCTCCGCATTTGTGCCATTGCTCTGTTGAATGGTAATTGTAAGGAGAATTTTATAAAATGAAAGCATTTATATCCCACATCAGTTGCAAAAAAAATGTTTAAATTTAAGGAACACATTATCCTTCAGTCTTTGAAAGAGATTTGAATTTTTGTAGTCTTGAAGAGTATAGTTGAGAGTTGACTGTAAAAAAAAAATAGTAGATCACACAAATAATCATTTTGAGGTTCTAGACAACTCAATGAGGACATCATGCAAGGGAGTTGTTGTAATTCAAGAAGAAGTTGAATTTTGCAAAAAGAATGATTTGTGAATTCTCTAGCTCCCCTGAGATAATGATTCCAGCAATTTTTCATCAAGATAAAGATATGCAAGATTTGAAAACAGAAATAATCTCTTTGAACAACAAAAGCTCCCCCTCAACAATTGCATATTCATTCTTGGTACTTGGCGGAGACATAAACTCTCGCATAGTGAAATTGTCCAGACAAGCAGAACTTGTCTTCTTCAAGTCACCATTTGATATACCAAGAAGTTCAACACAATGTGAGTTGAAGAATTTATTGTCAAAAAGAAATAGAAGTTGAATTGTGAGAGATGTGAACAATATGAATCAAGGAAGCAAATAAGAATGATGAAACAATGACTCCCCCTCAGAATATGCCTAAACACTCAACCCAAATGAGAGAGATCAAGAAGATGGACATTTGCAAAGTCCAAGCTCTCTCCTCAAGGATGAAAATCTGTTGTCAGGAAGAGGTTTAGTGAAGATGTCAGCAATTTGTTTTTCAGTTTCAATAAAGAGGAGTTCAAAAGATTTCTTTGCTACCTCATCCCTCAAGAAATGATGCCTAATTTCAATGTGTTTTGTTCTAGAATGCTGAATTGGGTTTTTAGACAGATTTATGGCACTTGTGTTGTCACAAAGAATGGGAACACAACCTAACTCTTGGTTGTAATCAAGAAGTTGATGTTTCACCCAAAGAATTTGAGTGCCACATCTACCAGCTGCAACATACTCAGCCTCTGCAGTTGATAGAGCAACTGATGTTGCTTTTTAGAAGCCCAAGAGATTAGGCATCCACCTAAGTACAAACACAAGCCACTTGTGTTTTTTCTATCAAGTTTACACCCAGCATAATCAGCATCACAATAGGCAATCAAATCTAACTTACAACCAGCAGGATACCAAATTCCAAGATCACATGTTCCAACAAGATATTTAAGATTCTTTTAACAACTAACATGTGACTTTCTTTTGGATTAGCTTGAAATCTAGCACACAAGCACACACTGAACTGAATGTCAGGTCTAGAAGTGGTGAGATAAAGTAGAGAACCAATCATACCTCTGTATGTCTTTGGGTCTACTGACTTACCAAGTGAGTCTTCTTCTAGTTTAGCATTAATTGCAATGGGTGTGCTTGAATGCTTGAGGTTTTGGAAGTCAAACCTTTTTAGAAGTTCTTTGACATATTTGGTTTGACTTATGAAGATCCCCTCACTGGTTTGGTTAACCTGCAATCCAAGAAAAATTGTAAGTCTCCCATTAAACATTTCAAATTCATTTTTCATTTGGTTTGCAAATTCAATGCACAGGCTCTTATTGGTTGATCCAAATATTATGTCATCAACATAAATTTGGACTGCAATTATTTGTTTATTGACAGTTTTTGTGAACAGGGTTTGATCAACATTACCTCTAGAATATCTTTTTCAAGCAGAAAAGAACTCAAACGGTCATACCAAGCACTTGGAGCTTGTTTAAGACCATAAAGAGCCTTATGAAGCTTAAAAACATGATTAGGATATTTTTCATTTTCAAAGCCGGAGGTTGTTCAACAAAAATATTTTCTTTTATATAACCATTCAAAAAGGCACTTTTGACATCCATTTGATAAACTTTAAATTTCAGTGAAGATGCAAAAGCAAGAAAAATTCTTACAGCTTCTAGCCTAGCTACAGGGGCATATGACTCTTCAAATCAATTCCAAATTCTTGGTTGTACCCTTTGCAACTAGCCTAGCTTTATTCCTTATGACTTGACCATTTTCATTCAATTTATTTCTGAAAACCCATCTAGTGCCAATGACTGATTGGTCACTAGGTCTAGGTACTAATTCCCATATTTGATTTCTTTCAAATTGATGAAGTTCATCATGCATTGCATTGATCCAATCAGAACTCATTAGAGCTTCATCAATTGATTTTGGTTCAACTTGGGAAATTAGTGCTAGTGGGTCTTCATGAATTGCATTAAGGAATGATGATCTAGTTCTTACCCTATCATGCACATTGCCAACAACATTTTCTATGGGTGATCTCTCAAAAATCTATGTTCAGAAGTTACCTGTTGAGATGCACTTAAGTCTGGAACAACATTACCTGATCCACTAGGAGTAGGTGAATGAATGTTCAAATTCTCACCCATGTCTTCATTTTCCTCAACAGTTGGTGAAGAATCCACAATGAAACATCCTTCTTCATTATCTTGACTGTCCCTGCAAGATTAGAACCATGAGTTGAAAAGGAATTTTCATCAAAAAAACATGTGGAGACTCTTCAACAGTTTTGTTCTTGAGAGAGTAAACTCTAAAAGCTCTTAACACTTCAGAATAGCCAAGAAAGATGGCTTCCTGACTTTTAGCATCAAACTTGTCAAGATTTTCCTTATTGTTGTTATGCACAAAACATTTACACCCAAAGATTTTGAAAGAAGACAAGGTTGGTTTTTTTTTTCAACAACTCATAAGGGGTTTTTATGATTTTTGGTCTGACCAATGCTCTATTGAGAATGTGATTTGTTGTATTCACAGCTTCAGCCCAGAAGGATTTGGGCAATTGCTTTCTAAGAGCATGGATCTAGCCATTTCCACAAGAGTTCTATTCTTTCTTTCCACAACTCCATTTTGTTCTGGAGTTCTTGGTGAAGAAAACTTGTGAAATATGTGAAGTTCAGCACATAAATCAGAAAAGATTTGTTTTCAAACTCACCCCCATGATCAGTCAAATGTTTTTGATTTTATATGGAAAACTTGTTAAGGCAGTGGTACAGAAATTCCTGAACTCAAGGCAAGCATCACTTTTGTGGGACAGAAAGATAACCCATGTAAATCTAGTAAAATCATCAATAATGACAAACCCATATCTTTTGCCACTAAGACTTAGAATTCTTGTTGGGCCAAAGAGGTCCATGTGAAGTAATTCTAGTGGCTTAGATGTGAGTACCTCATTGAAGGTTTTAAAAGATTTTCAGGTTTGTTTTCCTTGGGCACAAATCCCACAAACTTGATTTTCTACATTAGAAAAGGATTCAGGAAGACCTTTAACCAAATTAAGCCTTAACAGTTTATTTATTGTTCTGAAACTTGCATGACCAAGTCTTTTGTGCCAAGTCCATGCAATTTCATTCTTATTTGCAGCAAGACAAATATTTTCAGAAAAGTTTTATCAACGTTGATCATGTAGACATTGTTTTCCTCTTTCCAAAGAATTTTATTTTATCAGTTGATGAGTCAATTATCTTGCAAAAATCAGATTCAAACACAACTTTGTGACCTTTGTCACATAGTTGGCTAATGCTCAGCAAATTGTAATTTAAACCATCAACTAACAAAACATTATCAACTGAGTTTGAGGAAGATTGACCAACTTTCCAGATCCAATAATTTTTCCTTTATTTTTACCTCCAAATGTAACAGAACCTCCCTCCTTCTCAATCAGGAATGAAAATTAGCTTTGTCTCCAGTCATGTGTCGTGAACACCCACTATCAAGGAACCACACATTTGAGTTGGGTGCACGACCTTCCTGCAAAATCAATCAGTGGAGAGAAGATTTTGGTACCCAAACATTGTTGGGACCAACAGAAAGTTTGAGCATTGACATCAAATCTTTTCTAACCCAAATCTGATATATTTTTTATTTTTGTTTTGTTTCAGTGGTGTTTTTTGCCTTTTTCAATTTGTTCTTCCCTTTTGGAATAAAAACACCAGTGTTCTTTTTCTCTTTAGGAGGGGAGTTTTGCATTTGGACATGAGTGTTCAGTTGTGGAGGTACAAACCAAGGGTTTTGTTGGTACATTGAAAAATTTGGATAGAAGAATTGAGGGTGGTACCAAAATGGATTGTGATACCATTGGTTCCAAGAATTAGTCCAATCAGCTTGATGTGCTATCTTGGAAGTCCAAGGTTTCTCATGAATGGATTCTTTTGATTTTTTTTCTTATTTTCAGATTTTTATTTGAATATTGGTTGACTAGTTGTGTTTATTGAGGTTGAGCAGGTCGACCTGTCAGGTGATGGTGTCGACCTAGTGGTTTCTTTTTGTTCTGGGTTTTTTGAAGTCTTTGTTGTGTTGTTGACACTTGCTTGTTTTTTGTGTTTTCAAGAATAGGACCTTTGACAAAATTTATCAAGGGTGTTTTTTCCCTTATCTCACCAGATTTGTCTTTCTTTGATTTTTGTTTGTTGAATCCTAGTCCATGTGATTCAGATCTCATTCTGGCTCCTAGCAAGGCCTCCAAATTGTCTTTACCTTTTGTGAAGGTTTCAATGACTTGTTCTTTTTCTTTTAGCTGTTTTCTAAGGTTTTGATTTCATCAGATTTTGTTGTTTTTCTTTTTGTTCCAATTCCAGCTTTTCAGACAATTCTTTAAACTCATGAGTGGCCTTTGGGATGCAAGCTTGAGCTCATCAATCACATTCAGAAGATTTTCTTTTTCCTCATGGAGCTCAGCTACTTCATTTTCCAATTCATAAATCTTTTGTTTATTGATTGGTATGCAGAATGTTTTCAATTTTTCTTTAGATGTTTGTTTTCTTTTCTTATTTCAAATAATTTTCAAAAAGTTCAGCATATGCATCTTGCCAATCATCAATTGAATAATCTTCAAAAGATGTACTTACCTTTCCATCTGAGCCATTTGCCATAAAGCAAATTTCCTCACTCTCAGAGCTGAGGACTTTTCTTCTTCTCTCACTTGAGTCTTCATCAGACCAAGTGGCAACCATTGCTTTTGGCTTCTTGAATTTGTGAATCTTCTTGTATTTCTCCTTCTTGTTCTCAGGACATTCTCCCTTCATATGTCCTGGTTTATTGCACCTGTAACAAATGACAACTTCATCAGATTTCTAATTCTACTTGAATTGGCATTAGAAAAGGAAGTGTTTCTTTTTCCTGATGGGAATTTCTTTTTCCCAGAGAGTTTTCCTTTTCTATATTTTAAGAATTTTCTGAATTGCCTGGTCATGAGGGCAAGCTCATCCTCATTGGACTCAGACTCATCAGAACTTGTTTTCTCCTGATTCTTGTCTTTGTTACTAGATGAAGCTTTGAGGGCTACTGGTTTGGTTTTCATTATGTGCTCTTCATTTCTTTTCAGGTTTATTTCATAAGCATTAAGGATCCTATCAATTCATCAAAAGAGATTTTGGACAAATCTTTAGAATCTTCGATGACTGTGGCCTTAGTGTGAAAATTGAAGAGAGAGAGCGCAAGATTTTCCTCATCAAATCAGCATCTGTATAATCCTTACCAAAAGCCTTCAGTCCATTCACAATGATCATAACCTAGCAAACATTTCAGAATTGTCTCATCAGATTTCATCATAAACAGTTCATACTCAGAAACAAGAATGTTAGCTTTGGTTTCTTTTACTTGGGATGTTCCCTCATAGTACTAGCTCAAGCTTATCCCACATCTCCTGGCAGATTTGCACATGGAGATTCTTGAGTACTCCTTAGGGTGGACTACACATTGGATCATATTCATGGCACTATAGTTCAGGGTAGCCCTTCTAATTGTTCCCTGGTCCAGGTTTCTTCCTCTCCCTGGTTCTCATAGGGACCTACCTCGACTACTTTCTAGATGTCATAGTTTTGGGCTCTAAGGAAGACTTGCATTCTATTCTTCCAATAGGAGTAGTCAGTCCCATTAAAGAAGGGTGGCCTATTAATGGAATGACCCTCAGCTATGAACCCTCTGGAATCCATTGAATCAAATTGATGGTGCAATGAAGGAAACACTTAGCAAGCAAGCAAGTAAAACACACAGAACAAATAGAAAGCACTCAGATCAGATCAGATATAAACCCGCTCTGATACCAATTGTAGGATCGAAAATAGGTTGGACCAGATCTAGAAGGGGGGGGGGGGGTTGAATAGATCTAGGCCAAACACTGCGGAAGCTTAGCAAATTTAAATCATGCTTTGAATCAGAGGCAATTGAAAGAGCACTTTACAGATCTGATGAGTGATTGTGTGAATTATATAATTAGAGTGTGAGATCAAGTTAATTAGAAGTGAATTCGAAAAACCTATGCATACATCTAGCACAAAGTGAATTTGAATCACAAGCAAACCACGGCACAGAGATTTTTAAGTGGTTCGGAAATCACACCATGTGATTCCTACATCCACCCCTCACATGTGAGGATCCACTACACAACTTGGATACACCACACACTGGAGCCTGACAACTCCAACACACTGAGTTCTACAACTCACACAACCTCCAGAGCAAGACTACTCTAGCACCTGAGCACAACTGCTCAACCACAACTGAGTACAATGACTCAACACTAAGCACACAGGCTCATAAACAACTTGCTAGAACAAAAACACAAAGATCCAGATCCTCTAGCAATGATCTGATCTATAAAAGTTCATTCAAGAAGATTGATGCAACAGTTCATGAACAATCTTAGAATGACTTAGAAGAAACAAGGGGAATTGAGGAATTGAGTATAAGATCCTTGTTCTTCAAGTATACTCCCTTGTAGAGGCTGAATTGTGAAGAAACTTGATCCCTTGAAGTCCCTGGCCGATGCTCTGCAACTTGTGCTTTGGGATCTTCCTTGAAATCTTCACAATTGGCTGCTTCTACTTGATGTACACCCTTGGAAGTGATCTCACTACTTCATCTTGGATCAGTCTTCACTTCTTGTGCTTGGAGAAGTGGGAATTGGGTTGAAGAAGCACAAGGGGAGCAAGATCGGGGAGGAGAACACTTCTTGCCGCCAAACCGACTTCTGGAAGGCTCTTGGAGGTTCTGTCGTTGGTTGGATGGCCAATTAGAGGGTATTTATAGCCCAATGTGTCCAAAAGTACCCTTGGGGGTCGTGGGTACATGTTCCAAGGCCGATCCACATGATCCCTAGAGTGCCACGTGTCCAGATGTGACTTAAGGTGAAAAAGTTTCTGGAGTGTGTTGACCTACCCATGTGGTGTGTCGACACACTATCCCAAACTGACACAAAAGGTTCTCTGGGAAGGGTCTCTAGTGTCGACACGACTTTAGGCTGTGTCGACACACTGTACAGAACTGGCAAACAGGCCTTCTGGGAGTTGAATCTAGTGTCGACACAACTTGATCCTGTGTCGACACCACTTGACCATTTCTTCATCATTTTGCCTTGGGTTTGAAGCATTGTGTCGACACCAGTAGGGGGTGTGTCCCTGAGAAATAAACACATAAATCATTAGCCCAATTTATTTTCATGAATATAAATGATAAATGTGTTTGGAAACATGCTTTTTGAATATTGTTAATGCATGTGTGATGTATTTAACATGTTCCACTTATTTGTGCATTACAATCACAACTTGTCATCATAAAAATTATCAGGGGAAATGTATAAAGTTTACACTCAACCCAACAGACATGGGCAAGAGTGTTAGAAGTCTGAGCATGATGCTAAACACACCATTAATGACCACAAGAGTTGCAGTTCAACACATTTCATGCGGACCTCCTCTCCAAGGCAAAACCATAAGAGGGGTTCGACCACTATAAAAGGGGAGCTCCTCCATTGTTTTATGGCATCCCATGGTGAGAGCCGAAGAGAGCTACTTAGAGAGAGATTTAAGAGAGCTCTTGGGGGGAGAGCTTGGGCGAGTTTTGTGAGAGGATTTATTCCTCTGGGTTGGGGTGTGAACTCCTTGTAAGTTTCTCCACATCTAGCAAAGTTCCAGTATCGTCGTTGCCCGTGGACGTAGGAAGGCACACTGCCTCTCTGAACCATGTAAATTCTTGTGTTCTTGTCATGTGCGATCGATCCTTCTTCTCTTTCCTTTCATCTTATCGTGTGGATCAAGATCCTTGGGCATGATTCTGTCTATCATAGCGATCATTCTCATAACAGAGAATGGGGGGGTATTAGCTAAATCTCCAATAGATAAGAGTCTTAGGTAGGAAGGGTACATGTGTTGGTAGGGGGAGTTAGATACATGATCTAGATAGGACTCCATGAGACAAAAGATAAAAGTTGTACACAACCACAACAATCAATAAACACAACAACAAATAAAGGGATAAGGAGAGAGAGTATCACCTAAAGCAAACAAGTTATGATGATTATTATATTTTTAATGTTTGAGTAGCCTTTTACTAGATTGTTTAGTTAAGTACAATTCCCACAACAAGTAGGACTCCAAGGTTGTTAAGGCCTTCATCTAGGTGGACTATGGTTACACATAGATTATACACATGAATGTCCTATCTAGGGGGGTGCTAGGTACAACAAACTCAATGTCCTTGTGGAAATCCACGATCAGTGAAGACTTATGGAGGTCCTCGAATGAGCACACTTGTTGACAATGAAGAATTCATAGTCAAGAGAAATACTACACTTAGGAAGATAAATGTAACAAATATAATGAATAATTCATGATGGATGCATGCAATTCTAGCCTAGAATCTAGCAAAACAATACAACACAAAGCACCACCAAAGCAACTAAAAAAGGTTTAACCAAGAGAGTTAACACAAAGCCTACGAAAAGGAAGTAAATTTTAAAAATCTCAAAACAACAAGAGTTGAATAGAAAATCTCCAACCTAAACCTAAAAACCATAAATCGCACATATAAAGTGAAGGGATTAAGCAAAATATTGTGATGGGTAGTAGGAGTCCCAACGTGATCGACGTAAAAGTGTCATCACAGAGATATTCCTCAAACCATTCATACATCAATAATATTATGGTGCTAATAAAAAATAATCTGGAATACAGAAAGATAAAGATTGTGATCGCCACCCAAAATGATTGTTGAATATGATGAATAAAATAAAAGGCTAATCCTTTCAGGAACATGAAGAAAGTAAGGAGGGAATACACACCTTAACACCCTACCTATCTGGGACATGACACGAATGTCATTTCCTTCTTATGTCACATTGAAGCCTAAGGAAATGGGAAAGGGTGAGGACCTCGTCCTTTACTCTCCAATTGGCCATAGAGCAAAGGCCTTGTGGTATCTTGCTTGCTATATCCCTACCAAAAGAACCACACAAGAGGAGAAACCCTTGAGAAGCTGGTTATAGTGCAATACATGTTCAAATAAATGACAACATTCATATTGGAGGGTATATACATATGGAGATTGGGTTTTAAACCCCTATGTGGGTTAAATAAAGGTGTGTGTGTAGTGACCCAATCATGAGCCGTGCAGGAGGAGAGGGCTACCTATTTAAGAAAGAGCTACTTGGTAAGAGGGTCAGTATAGAGTCACCAACAAAGTGAGCTACCACTACGTATGGAGGTTAGGGCAGAAATGAATCAAATTATCTTATATCAGACGTGTAGAGACGTGATTTAAGTGTGCCTCCCAAGTTGTATTGTCCCCATGCTTGGGGTTTTGTCCTTTAAAAGGGCCCTCTTGGGAGAAGAGGTGAGGCTCTTGCTGATATGCACACACTTGTTCTCACTATCTTTCAATGTGGGACTAAAGAATACCTCTACACAGCCCCCCAGTGAGGATAAGGATGTGCGGGTCTCATGAAGATGAGACGCTCGGGTAGGGCGCATGGCCTCTCGTTCGTTCCCACAGACGGCGCCAATGAAGAGACGTGATTTAAGTGTGCCTCCCAAGAGGTATTGTCCCCATGCTTGGGGTTTTGTCTTTTAAAAGGGCCCTCTTGGGAGAAGAGGTGAGGCTCTTGCTGATAAGCACACACTTGTTCTCACTATCTTTCAATGTGAGACTAAAGAATACCTCTACAAGACTATATATATATGTGGGGGTAATGGTCCATAACTTGTAAGGTGCCTTTTAGGGATAAAACCTTGCAAACTTGACCCAAAATAGATACTACCTCACAAGGGATGGATTGGTCTATAACAATATGGTATCAGAGCACAACTTGTGTAGTATGATATAGGTTGGTTCGAGGATGAACAAGGCAAAAATTGTTGGGACTATAATGATCAATCACGAGCCATGTAAGAGGAGATGGCTATCCATTTAGGAAAGAACTACTTGGCAAGGAAGCCAGCATAGAGCCCCCCAAAGAAGTGGAGCTGCCACTGAGTAGGGGGATTAGGATGAAAATGAACTAAATTATCTCATATTGAAAATTAGAAGAATGTTACTAGACTATATATGTCAGGTTGTGGCCTGTAACATGTAGGGCACCTTTTGGGGACAAAATCATGTGGGCTTAGACTAAAGTAAACAATATCTCACAAGGGATAGGTTGGGCTATGACATTATGATATAAACGTATAACCCGTCTAGTAAGATATGAGCTAGTTTTGGGATGAATTAGGTTGAAGGTGGTGAGCCTATAATGACCCAATCACGAACTATGCAAGAGGAGAGAACTACTTAGCAAAAAGGCCATTATGGAGTTGCCAACAAAATAGAGCTACCATTATGTATGAAGGTTGGAGTAGAAATGAACTGAATTATCCCATACCAAAACTCAAGAGAATATTGTTGGGGTATATGTGGGACTATGGTCCATAACTTGAAGGTGCCTTTTTGTGAAAAAACCTTATGGATTTCGTCAAAAGCAGATAATACCTCAGTAGGGTGGTATTGGACTGTGTATATATGTGAGGCTATAGTTCATAACTTGAGAGACATCTATTGGAGATAAAATCGTATGAACTTGATCATAGACAATAATATCTCACAAAGGTTAGATTGGCCTGTGAACAATCTGAGAAGCAAACAAAAAGTAAAAAAAATTAAGATGTCATTTTGGGCCAACTATAATTAGTGTGTGTGGATTTAGGGTTTAGCTTGCCAATGTTTTTGTCAACTAGGATAGTAATATATATTAAAGATTAACTAAGACATCAACCATGTAACTACTAAACACTCTTTTGCATTTATTATACATGCACATAGTAACTTGGGATCTTTGTTTTCTAATCCCTATAGCCTTTTGCAATCAAATTTTACCCCCATAATTTAGCTTTTAGTCATGAGGACAAAATAAACATAATTCGTAGTAAAAAAAAAAAAATTGGTCTAAAAATTAGTTATAAATTACAAAAATGTCTCTATAGTTACTTCTTTCTAAAAAACGTTAATTTATTGGCTTCAGGACTAAATAAGGACTGACAACTAATTTAAAGATTGCAAACTACAATATTTATATTATTATTATATATTATACATCTTAGTGACTTAGTTTCAAATCCCTACCCCAACATTATCTACCAAAATTTAATGTACTTTAGAATGTGGTGTTTATATGTGCATTATATATATATAATGAATTGATCAAGAATTTCCATTTATTTCCATTTTTAATATATATATATATATAAATTAATTAAAAATCACTATCAGATATTTGACTTATTTTTTAATCCTTAACAGAACTATAATCCGTTACAATAAGTGTTATCTCTTGTTACAGTATATGTTAAACTATGTTAAAGTAAGGACTTCTCCTATTATAGTCAGAGACTGTTAATTAATTTATCCTATATATATTATACAATGCATAATAAATATAATAATAGATTAAATTTTCAAATTGAGATGTGTAGCAGATTATAAGATGATTACCCTATATTAATCCCAATATAAATCAATATATTTGCAATCTTAGATAGACCAAGGGTATATCTTTAGGTAGATTTGTATGGGTTTACACTTTTTTCTTAAATATATAATATCCAATACATCTTTTGACACAATTTAAGTCTTTACTTGAAGACCCCAAAGGACATAGTTTTATCCATCATGTATGGCGACAAGATTTAGGGTACAGTACATTGCAAAGGCATGCACTAGATGATGTCATCTAAAAACAAAGTAGGCAGGTTTGAAAATTGACTTAGATACCATAGTTACTGAAGTAGTGGAAGGTAATTAATAGGCTCTTATTTATAAGACCTGAAACACAAAAGTAAAGTGGGTCACGAATGAGACACTGAATGCCCAACATTTCTAGTGTAGAGATTTTCTTTCGCAAAGGGAAATTTGACTGAATCTGTCTGCAACATCCAACAAGAGCCCGAGCTGGCTTCAGGATCCGTTCAACTTGCCCTGACCTTTTGGTGGGCGGAAGGCCCTAGTTTCATTTTATTAGGAATCCTCCTCTACAGTCATTTTATGTTCTAGCTACTAGATATTTCTCTACAACTAGTGGATGCCACTTGAATACCAAAGCACTAGCTAACGCCCTACAAAACTGTGGAAAAGAAAAGGGAATGGAGAAAGGGAGAGAGGAAAATATGACCTTCGTGATTGTCCTCTCTCTAACCTTTTATTAATGCGATAAATTAAGGAAAAGCCCCTATATAAGAGACCATTACTATACTCGCCCTTAAGATGCGACAAAACTATCATCACGGCCTATCTTGTCTACTAAAACAGAAAAAATAGGAGAACTAAGCCCCTTAGTTACGATATCCGCTACCTGACCAGAGGATTGATCCAAAGGAATACAAATTTGACCACTATCAATCTTTTCCATAATGAAATGATGTTTAATCTCAAAGTGTTTGGTGCAATCATGTTGTACTGGATTGTTAACAATCTCGATTGCAGTCTTGCTATCACAATATAAATGAAGAGGAGACCCACTGCACAACCACAACTCTTGAAGAAACTTCTGTAGCCAAAGTAGCTCATAAATATCCAGTGCCATTGCCTTATACTCTACCTCTGCTGTTGATCGAGCTACAACAATTTACTTCTTGCTCTCCCAAACAACCAAATTACCTCCTACATACAAACAATATGCAGATGTAGATTGTTTATCATCCAGGGTACCAGCCCAATCTGCATTAGTAAACCCCTCTACCTGAAAGTCACTATATCGAGAGAACAATAGATCATGACCTGGACATCCCTTCGGGTAGCGTAGTACTCGATAGACTCCCTCCAGATGTCTCTCTCGAGGATCATGCATACATTGGTTGATAACACTAATAGCATATGCTATATCGGGCCATGTAGGAGACAAATAAATCAACCTCCCAATAAGCCTATGATATACCCCCTGTCAATCGACGCACCACCATCTACTACTAAACGATGTTCGATTTTATTGGGGTAATAGCTGGCTTACACCCCAACATCCCAATCTCTGAAAGCAAGTCTAGAACATGCTTCTGCTGAGACATAAAACATCCCTTTTGCTGACCTGACAACTTCTATGCCAAAGAAGTATCTCAATGGGCCTAGGTCTTTCACCTCAAACACTTGCCTTAGCTTGGACTTCAATTATTGGATCCAAAGATTATCATCTCCTGTAATAACACTGTCATCAACATGAACAAGGAGGACGGTCCTCTTTCCTTCAGAATGCTTGTAGAACAATGTGTGAGTTGCATTACTTTGTCTATATCCCATCTCTCATCGCTCTACTAAATCTATCAAAGCAAGTACAAAGAGATTGCTTAAGGCCATATAAAGAACACTTCAATTTGTAGACTTTTCTAACTGCCATCTTTTCACTATCAAAGCCATGTGGCACCTACATATAAACCTCCTCCTGAATGTCACCATGCATAAATGCATTCATCACATCCATCTAATGTAGCTCCCAACCAAAATTAGTAGATCAAAATATGAACAAAACTCATCTTTGCCATAGGAGCAAATGTTTCATCATAATCCACTCCATATATTTGGGTATAACTTTTTGCAGACCTTTGTATCACTGCACTTTTGTTGGCTGACATGGTAAGCCCAAAGAGGGGGGGGGGGGAGGGGGTGAATGGGCTTATTATTAGTTTTTCTGAAATCTAAAAACACAAACACTAAACAAGATTGTTAGTATTGTTGGTTAGTGTGCAGTGGAAATAAGCTAATGCAATCGCACAAAGGATACATGGATTTATCCTGGTTAGGCCCTGAGATCCACCTTAGCCCTACGCATAGTCCCCAAGAATGCTTGGGATTTCACTAAACCACCAAGCAAACCTTGGTCTTCCCTTAAAAAAGGGGTATACAACACTTGCTCCCAAGCAAGTCTTCCCTTCAACCAAGGGGTATAAAACACCCAGCTCCCTACTGGTCTTTCCTTCTACAAGGGGATCACATGCTTGCACAACAAGTCTTCTCTACCAAGAAGAGGAACAACTTGTAACTCAAAGAGATTACAAGGTTACAAGAACAATGTTTGATCTAAGACCAAATTCAAGAGTGCAGAAGATGGACAAAGAAAAATGCTCTTGGACAAAGGTGGCTCACTCTCTCTTTCAGACTGATGACAAGAATGCTACAGAGAGAGGGAGAGAGAGAGAGAGAGAGAGAGAGAGAGAGAGAGAGAGAGATAAAGAGGAAAGCTAAAACTAATGGCTTCGATAGCTCAGACTTTCTCTTCAGGTTTAGAAAGAATGTGGGCATTGGTGCTCTCTGAAACTTTTTCTGACTGTTGAAGGGCTCTTGTTGGATTCGTCTACTATATATTCTGTTGTGAATGCCTCCCCCTCTTCTTCTTTTATAAATTCTTGGCAGAGTATAGCCGTTGAGTCTTGTTGTCCTTCATCTTCTTCTCTTGTCTCTATTAAACATCAGATCTTCCTCTTGCCTTTGTGAAATCTAGTCATTAGGCTCATCTTTAATAGCCGTTGGATGTTCAACAGATTCTCATGAAGCTCTCTATTCATTGACTATTCTTTAAGTTCATTGGATTTTATGTTTCCAAGGCATTTATCATTTGGAAACATTAAATGCAAAGAAAGGAAGGTGTTAGGTAAGACTTCACTTGTCAATTAGATGTCCGTATCTTTGCTACAGATATCTAGAAGTTTTGTTGACATATTTCTACTTCAGCTAGTTCAGTTTTTGCCTGATAAGAAAGAAGGATAACAAAGGTAGCTCAAAGTGTGAACATATAGCCTGGGTCTTGAAAAGGGTTCACTGCACATTTAATATAGAGATATGCAAGAGATCTTTCGTGAGATCATGAGAATTACATTTGAAATAAATCAAAACTTTGGGTGTCAAAAGGAGTTGTTCATCAATCAGTGTGAAACACAACTTAAGTGATATATTGTTCACCAATTGGAACAGCATAACACCAATTGAAATAATTTATAACAACAATCGATATGCTATAGTAAGTGGTCACCAATTGAAACATATTATGTCACCAATCGATAGAATATGGTATGTATTCATGAATCAGTTTGAAAATGGTCACCAATCGATAAGACATAGCTCTTATAACATCAATCGATAAGCTAGTCACCAATCGAAACAAATTTAACATCAATCGATAAATTCTTCGTCAATCAGAACAAAACTTAATAGTAATCAATATGAAATAAGACATTTGTTCATCAATCGATAAAATTAAGTTGTTTATTCATCAATCAATAAGAAACAACACTAATCAGTATGAGATAGGTCACTTGGTCACCAATCGATACATTTTTTTCGCCAATCGATAGGAACTCAAACTGGCCACTTCGACTCTAGACTTAACCATCAATAGATTGGAGCTTCGACTGCTACTGACTTCGATTGCTTGACTTGTTCACCAATCAATGTCACACTTCAATTGGACAGAAGTCAAAGTAGCACTTCGACTACTCAAGATATGTATACTGCAGTCGATGTGGACTTAGACAAATTCTCATGAAATAAATAATATTGGAGGAAATTGAGTCTTTTTAGAATACTTATAGTGATGATCCTTGTAATCAAGAACTAACTTATTTATCCTGGTGACAAACTTAATGAAAGATAAATATTAGAGGGGAATGTCATCATGACTATTCATGACAATGAAAATATAAATTATCGAGAGTGAAAGATCAAGATTGTGTCAACACATGATGTTCATAGGTCAACACATGTGCTTCACGAGTTAACACAATGGTTATTATGTGTCGACACCTACATCAAATGTGTCAACACAAGAGTTACATAGGTCAACACTATAGTTAACACGTGTCGACACAAGAGCTACATAGGTCGACACTATGGTTAACATATGTCGACACAACACAAGATCTACATAGGTCGACACTATGGTTAACATGTGTCGACACTAATGAGAACAATGAAGAAGCAATTTAGCAGATGTGCTTGTAAGGTGTACATAAGACATGTACTTAATGAGATATAGATATTATATCACAAACTTCATCAGGATCATTAAAAAGTAAGAGTGGCATAAGTGAACATGATAATAATTGTGTCAACACATATCAACTGCGTCGACACCAATAAACAGATGAGTGCATATAAAATACGATTAAGATCTATTGGTTTTGAGGGTTTTGTTATCACCAAAATATATATGGTATGGGATAAAAGAGTCAACAATCTTTCCCTTTTTGGTAATGACAAAACTAAAAAATAATAGAAATAAAGACCTTCTAGAAACATATGTGCACTAAACATGATAATATAAGTTAACTAAAATGAATAAATGGTATGTGATACAGAGTATTTCTCTCTAAAATGATGTGGTAAAAACTGTTATGTTTCAGAGTATTTCTCCCTTTTTTTGTAAAAAACCAAAAAGGAGAAGTAAAAAAATAAGCATAACTAATGAGAAATGAAAGTGTGAGGGGTTAAGAAATCAGGATATTGAAAAAGTTTAATAAAAGCTCCCCTTTAGTTCAAGGCCCGCCTTATTCCAAGGCTCCCCCTGAGTTCATGCCAGTCTAAAAAAATCATATGTATGAAACTGATCAGAAAAGAGTAATTCTGAGGTCTAATTTCTGAAATGAAATAAGAGAAGGTGAATATGATATGGATTGGAGGTAAAGTATGGTTTCTCTTAGTTTCTCAAGAGGCATAGATTGGTTTTGAGAATAAAGGCATAGAAACAAAGATTACAAGAGTGTTTTAAGGTTGTGTTCCAGATAGCAGATGAGTGCTAATGTGTGAGAGAGGTCCAAGAACTATAGAATAGAAGTCATTCATTCTTTCAAATAACTCTGAAAATTTTAATATTGTTTAGTTATTCTAGAGACAAATCTTCTAACAAATTGAACATGCTCAGTTCCCTTCTGAGAGAAGTGAATCTCTCTTCTGGTAGAACTTTGTGAAGGTGTTTGCCAATTATTTGTCGTGTCTACAAATGTAATGTCTATATTACCTTGCGCTACTGATCTCTAAGGAAATGATATACGTGACCCTCAGTATGCTTGGTTCTTGAATGCTGTACTGATTCTTTATGGATTTATTACACTGGTGTTGTCACATAACAGGGGCACTACTTGATGTTGATTTAAATCCTCAAGTTGTGTTTTATCCACAGTAGTTGAGTGAAGCACTCCTAGTACACATATTCAACTTCAGTTGTCGATAGAGCCACTGAGTTCTGCCTTTCTGAGATCAAACATCCTGTAAGAAACTGACAAAAACCATTGGTGCTTTTTCTATCAACTTTCCATCTAGCATAATCAGCATTAGAATAACCAATTAAGTCCATCTTACATGACTTTGGATACCATAATCCTAATTCATATGTATGTGCTAAATATCTAAAAATTCTTTTAACTGAAATCAAGTGAGATTCCTTGGGATCTGCTTGGTATCTGGCACACATGCATACACTGAATAAAATGTCAAGTCTACTACAATTAGATATAGCAAAGAACTAATCATACCTCAGTAATATTTTTGATCCACTTTCTTACCTTGAGGATCATTGTCTAACCTGATAGAAGTGCTCATTGGAGTGGGTAAAGGCTTTGTTTTTTTGAATCCAAACTTTTTTAGTAGTTGCTTGATGTACTTAGTTTGGTTGATGTGAATTTTTTTCCTTGCCTTGTTTGATTTGAAGTCCAAGGAAGTATGTCAATTCTCCCATCATGATCATCTCAAATTCTCCCTGCATCAACTTTTCAAAATAATTGCCAAGGGATCATCAATAGCTTCGAAATAATGTCATCGGCATAGATTGCACAATTAAAGTGTTATGTGAATATGATTTAATGAACCATGTGTTATCTACTTGTCCTTTAGTGAAACCATAGTTTAAAAGAAATATACTTAGTCTTTCATACCAAGCTTTAGGTGCTTGTTTCAGACCGTAAAGTGCTTTATGCAATTTGAAAATATGATTAGAGAAGTTAGGGTCATCAAAACCATGTGGTTGTTCTACATATTCCTCTTCTTTGATAAAACCATTTAGAAAAATAGATTTTACATCCATTTGAAAAAACTTTAAATCTAATGCAGATGCATATGCCCTCCTCCTGAGAATAGCCTTGAGTTACCAGTCTAACCTTATTCCTAGTAATGACACCAGTCTCATCCACTTTATTTATGATCACCCATTGGTGCCAATTACTGGATGGTCTGATGGTTTAGGCACAAGGGTCGAAACATAGTTTCTCCTGAACTGATTGGGTTCATCTTGCATAGCTAAAACCCAAGATTCATCATTCAAAGTTTCATTAATTGTCTTTGGCTCAATTTGAGAAACAAAGGCTAAATAATCACAAAGAATTACATTACCTCTTGTTCTTACCCCTTGCTTTGGATCACCTATAATATTTTCTTTGGAATGATCCTTCTTAAGCTTCCATTCCTCAGGAAGATCTTTATGAGATGGTTCATTTTGGAGTAGATCTTCCAAATTTGGCTCCTCCTTATCTTCTCTAAGGGTGTTGTCCTTTAGCTTTTCTTCTAGTTCCCTGTTCCTTCATCGTCACTATCATTTTCTTTTCTTAAAGATGGGTTAGTCTCATCAAATATAACTTGAATGGTTTGCTCGATCAATAAGTTTTTTCTATTAAATACTCTATAACCTTTAGGTTTTGAGGTGTAACAAAGAAATATATCTTCATCTGATTTGGCATCGAACTTATCCAAATTTGACTTACCATTGTTGAGAATGTAGCATTTGCATCTGAATGGTTTGAGATAACTGACATTTGATTTCTTGTTCTTGTATAGTTCGTATGCAGTCTTCTTTAATATATGTTTGATCATTGCTATGTTGATTATGTAGCATGCTGTGCTAATTGCTTTTGCCTAAAAATATTTTGGCAAATTGTACTCAGATAGCATTCTCCTTGCCTTGTCCAATAGAGTTCTATTCTTTCATTCAGCAACTCCATTTTGTTGAGGTGTTCTTAGTACTGAAAATTATGCTCTATTCCTTGGTCCTCACAGAAACTTATGAACTCCTTGTTATGAAATTCTCCTCCATGATCTGACCTTAAGCCAATAATGCTGAACTTATAATCCTTCTGAACTAGCTTGTTGAAATTTATAAAGGCTTCGAATGTGCCATCTTTATATGCTAAGAATGATACCCTTGTGAACCTAGAGAAGTTATCAACAATTACAAGCCCATAATTCTTTCCTCCCAAGCTTGTTGTAGATATTGGACCAAATAGATCTATGTGGAGTAGCTCCAAAGGCTTTGTGGTGGTGACAATTGTCTTTAACTTGAAGGAAGTCATGGCTTGTTTCCCTTTGGCACAGGGTCCACAAACTTTATCATAGTGACTGTTGATCTTGGTAATCCTTCCTTTAGCTTATGCCTTATTAATTTTTTTATCACATCTAAGCTAGCATGACCCAATCTTATGTGCCATAATTCTGCATCTGTGCTTTTACTAGCTGCTAGACATACATTTTGATCCTTCAAATCTTTGAGGTGTAAAATATATAAATTCTTTTCTCTATGAGCTGTAAAAACTATTTCACCCTCTATGATAATCAAACATTTTGATTCTTTGAATTTGACTTGATATCCTTTGTCTCAGTGCTGGCTTATGCTAATGAGATTGAGTTTCAATCCTTTAACACGAAGAACTACTTCAATTAGGTTGTTCTTCTTGCTGCCTATTGTGCCAGATCTAATAACAGTCCCTTTTCATTGTCTCCATAAGTGACTGATCCTTCTATTGATTTGATTGTCTTAAATAGGCTTATATCACATGTCATGTGCCTAGAGCATCCACTGTTCAAGTACCACTTTGATGCTTTAAGGCAAACCTGCATGAAGGTCATTGAGATTTAGGTACCCAAACTCTTTTGGGTCCTTGGTGGTTAGTTTCATAATAAAGTTTCTTGGGGATCTATTTTAGGTGCTTTGTTGTGCAACTTGTTATTGTGTGACCAAGCTTGTTACAAAGCGAACATCATGCAATGTTGTTTTGCTCATTTATTTTATTTCTGCTTTTAACAAATTGGTTTTTTTATGTTTTTGTTAACATACTTGTCACGCCCCGACGCGGAATATCGGAGCGCGAAGGCAGTTGCAAGAAAAGGGTATAGAGTGAGTACTAGACATCAAACCATTGCACCTTGAATAACACTAAAGCAAATCTGTCTCATTAATAACTTTTCAAATGTCTAGTTACAACCACTAATATCAGAGCCGTTCTATAGGGCCCAATTACATTGCAATAAAAGGAAATAACTAACTACAACTCTAAGATAACATAATGACTCGAGGGTACTCCTGGCTTCACTCTTGGTCATTCCCTTCCTCGTGAGTGTATGTGTCATCCTCGGTCTCACCTGAGAACACAACATCAAATAACATAGGGTGAGCGATAACGCCCAGTAGGACTTAAATCTCAGGCTCAAGTAGGCTTAAAATAATTAACTCATTTAATGGCAGAGTATCTAAAGATAGAAGGTACAAGAGAGTCAAAATATAGCAAGGATAGCACAACACGTAACAGGATAGCACAATAGCATGAGATCGAGTATAGTTTCCAAAAATAGCACAAGTATCGAGTATAGCACGAATAGCAGGATGGCCATAGCACAACTAGCACAAGTATAATAATAGCACGACGAGTATAGCACTTATTTGTCATTCTAGACATCAAGAGAGTATAGCACGTTTTGTGTTTTGATTGTCATATGGATAGTCGAGATAGATAGCACTTGAGTGTAATGCCAAACACTCTGATCATTTAACTCCCATGGGCAATAGCACTTTCGGGCGCACATCCCAGGACCAGATCGGGCCCTTTATATATTGCCAGGCATTGGTTATATTGTATCTTTAGACAATCAGTCAATGGCCAATACATAGTACCAAGAATAGTTAAGAGCACTAGATGAATAGACGAGATAGTAGAGAGAACGTGAATAGATGAGCGAGTAGAATATAGATGAGAGCTAATGGACATTGCACGTAATGCGACGAGTAATAGGCGATAGTAACAGTTGCACAACACGCGCACGTCGTATGGCAGTCAGGTGGAATTCACGATCTTTCCGCTGGCCATGTTATGCACAAGTCCAGAGGTCCAACGTGATTCAAGGTAAGAGCGAACTTCTAATAGCCGTTTGGATCATATCTATCCCTAAAGGTGTAATGGGTGTTAGGGTACAACCGGCTCGTCGACTATGTGGGAATCCATGATCAGAGGAGACTTACGGAGGCCTTGTGCAAGGGTTCAGTAGTCGGTCAAAAGGAATATCCGATGAAGAGTTCACCACAAGCCAAGTAAAGTGTGTATATAAAACAGGTGCTTGACATTCTAGAGGAATTCTAGAACAGTGGAGCGACGATATCGGTATATAAACCACGCAAGAACGAATACAAGTCTTTTAAAATAGGGCAATTAATATACTTTATTGTAATAAATTACCAGATACATTATGAGATATTTTATGCTAGATTTCAGCCATGTATGGATGGTTCATGTGTGTGCATGTGTAAGAGAAATCATAGATAGAAAAGAAGTCGTGAATATGTATTTTAAAGCATTCAATATGGCTCCATTTTAAAACATGTGTTTTTACTGCGTGTGTGACTGTTAAAAGTCGTAAGAATATTTTAGAAAGTGAGAGCAATAAATTCTATAGGTTTTCATGCAAAATCCTGTGAACGTGATGTACTGATGTAAGGGTCGCGACAGGGTCTTGATGAACACGACAAGGTCCTGTACGGGTCGCGACAGGGCTGCCAGAACAGAAGGCCAGAACGCGACGTAGGTATTGTCGCGTTCAGAACGTGACAAGCAGAGGCGTCGCGATAGGATTGAGAACGCGACCTATCGGGCCGTCGCGTTCTTAGGTCCGTGGACTGAGTCTGACAGAGTTCTGCTCTGTCTTGGATTGCGGTCCAGGAATATCAGATTTTGATACAGGGTCGTTCAGAAAATCATAACTAATTGTATACACGATGAAAAATCATGAAACTTGGGGCAAATGAAGCTAGACATGCGGGAGTACTTCAAGTAAATAGGAATTAGAGAGAGAGCATGGTTTGAACATGGTTTGAGTATGAACAATAATGAGTAACATAGAACATGATACACAGAGAAAGATTGATGATTAATTCGAGCAACATGCCCGACAAAAATTAGGGCTTTCAGGGGCAAAAGATCTTTAACAACATGAAGTGTCTACAGTAAAAGTTTCGTAGCATGGGATCAAGTGTACATGGAGATATGATTCAAACATGATGACTCGGGGTTATCATGTTTGCAGAACTTCTAAAATCAAGAACAAAAGATTGGCTTGATGAAAAATTATGAAACAGAAGGGCTTTTATTCCTGGTGATTGGAACTACCTACGGACGAGTTTAATTTAATTTTGCTCGTGAGAATGCCTACCTTTGACTCGATTTATCTTCTACGGCTTAGAACTCCAAGAACAAAGGAAGAAGCTTGATGGATCTTCCTCTCCTCGATTTCTCCTCCTCCTTGGCCTCTTCTCCACGTCCAAAAACCCCTTTGCACGAGCTAGGGCCGGCCATGAGGGTTTAAGAGGTGTATTTATATAAATGAAAGTTCATATTCCTACTACTACTCAAATTCCTCTTAATTACGAGATTTCCTAACTCCACCTTTCCTCTCTTGCTTTCCAATCTTTAATTGGGTTAGGATAGTATCTAAATTCGTGTTAGACAATATGGAGTAGGTTTAGGAATCCAATTCCAACTCTAATTGCCACTATTATTGTTTTAATAACCCCTTTCCAATTAGGAGATAATTAAACTCCGAATTTAGGGTATTTTCTTATTATTCTCCCTTTGTAAATTCATATTTTTGACCCAATAAGTTCTAGAGGATCCATTAAGCAAAGTCCATTACTCTTTTTCATTTAATGGGTTTTATTTAATGCTCTTTTCATTGAATATCCTTTAGCTGAGTTTTTAATTTATTATTTAAATTTTTATTTTTCTCGAAAATTCAGGTTGCTACAATACTTCCTTTCATTTTCAGGATATATTTTTGCTTCTTCATTTTCAAATGGTGTGCAACCTACACTATTATTTTTTTACCACTTCTTCTTGCACCTTTTAAAAATAAGGATAATTTTCTGTTTGTTAGTTTATCTATTGTAGAATTTAGGTATTTATTATCTTCTATTAGGATTTTTATTTCTTTATTTAATTTTATTACATTTTCATTTTCTAGATGCTTTGTTTTACAGTCTTTCTCCTTTAGATCCTCACAAAATAAATTATTCCTATGTTTTAATTCTTCAACTTGTTTTTCAAATTGTTCAATTTCAGACTTTAAATCGGAATTAGTGTTTTCTAAAGATGTAAAATTTTTCTTCACTAATTTCAGTTGTTTGGATACATCTTTATATTCTTCATATATTTTATTAAATGCATCTTCTAAATTATCATCATTAGAATCTGAAAATGAATCAAAGGAGGTGTCAGAATTTACTTTATCATCAAGATTTGCCATAAAGGCAAGATTGGCCTTTCCTTCTTGTTGTTCATCTATGCTTTAGTCTTCAGGTGAGCTTTCTTCATTATTCTAAACAGCTGTCATAACCTTCTTCTTGTGCTTCTTGATTTTTATTGAAGACTCCTTTTTTTGTATTCCTTTTTCTTTATCTTGGAGCAGTATGTTTTCAGATGCTCAAGTTGCTTGCATTCATAACAAATATGATCAATTTTATTGGTTGCTTTATCCCTTTTGAAATACCTTCTGCCTAAATGATGTTTCTTCTTAGCCAATATCCTTTGCAGACATCTTGATAGAAAAGCTTCTTATTCACTATCAGCATCTCTGCCCTCACTAGCCGTGGCTTCATCTATGTTTGGCACTTCTATCTTCAACGAGGTACTAATCTTCTTCTTTGAGGTGCTCTCTCCTAGTCTTTTCATATTTATCTCATGAGTCATAAGAGACCCAATGAGTTTTTTCCAATGACATTGATGAGAGGTCATTTGCTTCTTCTATAGAAGTGACCTTTGGAGTCCACTAGTTTGGTAGTGATCTAAGAATTTTTCTTACCATGTCCACAGTGTTGTATGCCTTTCCCAATCCGGATAGACCATTTGTGATGTCAGTAAACCTACTGTACATCTGAGTAATGGTTTGTCCTAGTTGCATATGGAACTTTTCAAATTGAGTGACTAGGATATCTAAACTACTTTCCTTTACCTTGTCAGTCCCTTCATATGTGAGTTTTAACTTGTCTCACATCTCTTTTGCTGACATGCAAGTGGAGATCATGTTGAAGTCTTTTTTTAGACGAAGCATAGCAAATGAGATTTTTTGCCTTGCTATACTGTGATAGCTTTTTTCTGTTGTCGTCTGTCTGGTTTTTCCTTGATGAAGAGACTATTAGATCTCCTTCTTTAATGATGGTCCATAGCTGATAATCATATCCTTGAAAAAAGAACTCCATCATTGTCTTCCAATAGTTGTAGTCTTCACCATCGAATAAAGGTGGTCTGTTTACAGATTGCCCTTCAGAATATCCTTGTATTTCCATTGATCTTTGCTATACAGATCGTTAGATCTTCTGATTTCTTGAGAGACCCGGCTTTGATACCACTTGTTGGCCTAGATGGAAAGCCTAAAGGGGGGTGAATGGGCTTATTATCACTTTTTCTGAAATCTAAAAACACAAACACTAAACAAGATTGTTAGTATTGTTGGTTAGTGTGCAATGGAAATAAGCTAATGCAATCGCACAAAGGACAAATGGATTTATCTTGGTTTGACACTGAGATCTACCTCAGCCCTTCGTCCAGTCCCCAAGAACATTGGGATTTCACTAAACCACCAAGCAAACCATGATCTTCCCTTAAACAAGGGGTATACAACACTTGCTCCCAAGCAAGTCTTCCCTTCAACCAAGGGGTATGAAACACACAACTCCTTGCTGGTCTTCCCTTCTACAAGGGGAACACATGCTTGCATAGAAAGCCTTCTCTTCCAAGAAGAGGAACAACCTGTAACTGAAAGAGATTACAAGGTCCCTAGACCAGGCTTACAAGAACAACGTTTGATTTGAGACCATATCCAAGAGAGCAGAAGATGGACAAAGAAAAATGCTCTTGGACGAAGTTGGCTCACTCTCTCTTTCAGATTGATGACAAGAATGCTACACACACACACACACACATGTGAAGAGGAAAGCTGAAAACTAATGGCTTCGACAACTCTGGATTTCTCTTCAATTTTAGAAAGAATGTGGGCATTGGTGCTCTCTAAAACTCTTTCTTTTAGTTGTAGGGCTCTTGCTGGATTCCTCTAATGTGTATTCCGTTGTAAATGCCTCCTCCTCATCTTCTTTTATAAACTCTTGGCAGAGTATAGCTATTGAGTCTTGATGCCCTTTTTCTTCTTCTCTTCTCTTTGTTAAACATCAGATCCTCCTCTTGCCTCTGTGAAATCCACCTGTTAGACTCATCTTCAGTAGCCGTTGGATGTTCAGTAGATCCTCTTGAGGCTGTCTACTCGTTGGCTATTCTTTGAGTCCATTGGCTTGTATATTTCCAAGGCATTTAACATCTACAAACATTTAATGCAAAGAAAGTAAGGTGTTAGGTGACACTTCACTTGTCAATTAGATGTCCATATTTTTGCTACAGATATTAAAAATTTCTACTGAAAGATTTCCACTTCAGGTAGTTCCCTTTTTACCTGAGAAAAAGGAGGGCTAACAGAGGTAGCTCAAAGTGTGAACATATATCTTGGGTTTTGAAAAGGGTTGACTGTGCATTTAATGTAGAAATATGCAAGAGATTTTGCGTAAGACCTTGTGAACTGCATTTGAAATATAGCAAAACTTTGGGTGCCAAAAGGAGTTGTTCATCAATCAGTGTGAAACACAACTTAAGCGATGTATTATTCACCAATCAGAATAGCATAACACCAATTGAAATAATTTATAACAAAAATCAATATGGTATAGTAAGTGGTCACCAATCGAAACATATTATGTCACCAATCGATAGAATATGGTAAGTAGTCAAGAATTGGTCTGAAAATGGTCACCAATCGATAAGACATAGCTCTTATAACATCGATTGATACGTTGGTCACAATCGATACAAATTTAACATTAATCGATAAATTGTTCATCAATCGGAACAAAACTTAACAAAAATCGGTATGAAATAAGACATTTGTTCATCAATTGATAAAATGTAAGTTGTTTATTCATCAATCAATAAGAAACAACACCAATCGGTATGAGATAGGTCACTTGGTCACCAATCGATACATTTTTTTCACCAATCGATACGAACTCACACTAGCCACTTCGATTGTAGACTTAACCATCAATAGATTGGAGCTTTGACTGCTACTGACTTTGACTACTTGACTTGTTCACCAATCGATGTCACAATTTGATTGGATAGAAGTCGAAGTAGCACTTTGACTACTCAAAATATGTATAATGCAGTCAATGTGGACTTAGACAAATTTTCATGAAATAAATAATATTGGAGGAAATTGAGTCTTTTTAGAATACTTATAGTGATGATCCTTGTAATAAAGAAATAACTTATTTATCCTGGTGACAAACTTAATGAAAGATAAATATTAGAGGGGAATGTCATCATGACTATTAATAACAATGAAAATATAAATTATTGAGAGTGAAAGGTCAAGAATGTGTCGACACATGATGTTCATAGGTCAACACATGTGCTTCATGAGTTAAAACAATGGTTATCGTATGTCAACACCTTCATCAAATGTGTTGACACAAGAGCTACATGGGTCGACACTATGGTTAACATGTGTCGACACAATAGCTACATAGGTCAACACTATGGTTAACATGTGTCAACACTAATGAGAACAATGAAGAAGTAATTTAGCAGATGTTCATGTAATCTGTAGATAAGACATGTACTTAATGAAATATAAATATTATAACACAAACTTCATCAGGATCATTAAAAAGTAAAAGAGGCATAAGTTAACATGTAAATGTGTGTCGACACCAATAAACAAATGAGTGCATCTGAAGATATGATTAAGGCCTATTGGTTATGAGGTTTTTGTTATCACCAAAATATATATGGTCATGGAGATAAAAGGGTCAACAACTTTGCCTTCTGGTGTTTATTTTACAGTAAACAACCATTTACGCCCAACTAAACTCTTACCGACTGGTGAGGAACTAGATCCAACGTCTGGTTTTATATATAGCATTCATCTCTTTTGACATAGCCTCCTTCTAGTTAATATTTGACATAGCCATTTGCCAAGTATTGAGAATGCGAATAAAGTCAGGGAGTCAAGAGCAGCTGCAAAACACTAATAGGAGGGAGATAGAAACTCATGACATAAAATTAGCAATATCATAACGGTAATGGGTAGGAGGAATAATAGTGTGAGGGCCCTTATGCCGTGAAATAGGAAGATCAAGATCAAGATTAGAAACAAATGAAGCAGCAGTGGGAACAATATTGTTACCGTCGTGACCTGATGTGGAGGAAAATGTTGATGGAGCTTCACCCGAGGAAGAGACTTGGATAGTGGGATGTTGATGCACACATGGTTGAACTCCATCCTTTGTAGATCCATGCCATTGCTCCCCCTGGACACCATCATCGTCATCAAGATACTCCCCTTGAATAGCAAGTCTAGTAGGCGTACTAAGAAACTCTCATGGAAGTAGCAATGTTGGTGCCCCACCATCAGTCTATCCATGCACACAGTAAACCTCATTCTCTCGAAAAGTGACATTGATAGTGACAAAGAATAGCTGCTCAGGAGGATAATAACACTTATAACCTTTCTAAGTGGCAGAGTAGCCAACAAATACACTTAACTACTTGAGGATCTAATTTGCTCAGTGATGGCCTATGTTCCCTAGCAAAGCAAACACATCCAAACACCTTAGGGGGAACTACATAGCTGGTGGACCCCTTAAGGCACTGAAGTGGAGACATAAAGCCAAGAGTCTTAAGGGGCATCCGATTGATTAATATGAAATAGTCAACATTCTCTCCTCAAAAGAATTTTGGGACATTCATAGTAAACAATAGAGACCTTGTCACTTCCAACAAGTGTCTATTTTTCCTCTTTGCCTCCCCATTTTGAGTAGGTTTATCAGCACAAGTAGTCTGATGTAGAATTCCATGAGTATGAAGATATTCACATAATTCCTAGTTGGTGTATTCTGTCCATTATCAGAATATAACACCTTGATCTTGCCATAGAACTGAGTGCCTACCAACTTATAAAAATTCTTGAAAACACCTAAGGACTTTTCCTTATTTTTCAACAAATACACCCAAGTAACTCTACTAGAATAATCAATAAAAGTCACAAACCATAGATGTCCTATAGCAACAGTAGTACTACAAGGTCCCCACACATCAAAATGCACAATTTCTAAAGGGCTTCTACTTCTCAAAATATAATAAATTTGTCATGTCTCGACATTTAACATGACAGTAAATGTCGTAACGTGAGCGAACAGAAAATCAAGAGTAAAGTTTAAACTCTTCGGATAGAAATTGCTCAGGGTTTTTACTTAAATAATAATAATCATTTGTCATTCCTCAAAATTAAGGTAATTACATGATTTACAAACTACAATTCCAAGGACAGACGCAACAAGGGTTAATCTCTCAACCACAATTCCCAATATCCTGCCTTCTAGAGCTGTAGAATACTTGGGAAAAAAACATAGGTATGAGCAATCTTGCACAGTAGGACTGTAACGGCCCGAGAGGATCCGACAATTGGAAGGCCCTCCACGGGCCCAAAGACCCAGAAGGGTTAGAATTTAGTCATGTGAGATAAGCAATGAATTCAAATAACTATAATAAGAAGTGCGTACATTAAATAAGAATATTATGTACAACATGTCCCAAATAAAAGTACAGGTACAGAAAGAAACGTGCAGTCCTTAAGGGGCATACCCTGAGGACCTGCAAAAAGGCAACTCTCAACTCACACCAGTACAAGAGCTCTCACGCTCACACACTCACACTGCTGGCAATGCACGTCATAACAAACTGCCACCACAATCGTCCGCACCGAACTCCTGCGACAGCGAGCCTGTCACGCCCCCGATTTTAGCAGCGGAATTCAATCGAGACCGCGACAAACAAGCAAGCATTTCAGAAGCCATAGACAAATGACTAATATCAATAGGGCCCATAATTCAATAATCAAACTCTTTTATTCATCATAAACGATTATTACAATCTCCAATGTCAAAATAAGAACAACTCTCTTTTACTAGTCTAATCTATCTCGCAAAGAAAGACAAAATTTCAATAATGACTATTCTCTCACTAACATAGTAAACAATGACTCTCTATGGTGTATGTCATGATGATTAGTCTGTCTCCATACAATTTAAATTAAATTATTGTTTTTTTTGGTGATTAACAAAACCCTATCGAATTTTTAACCTATTTTTCATAAGTTTAAGTACAGAAAATATACCAAGGTCAAACAAGCCAATATTGGTAAGTATCATATTCTGAAGCATTAATTATTTCAAGATATATTTCTCTATGTCCACATCAACTTCTGTTGAAAGTCACATCAACTTTATTCAGGTTACATCAATTTCAGTAGAGCCATAACGATTTGCTCATCACAACGATTTCTTCAGACTTCGTAACGATTTGCTCATCGCAACGATTTCTTCAGACTTCGTAACGATTTGCTCATCGCAACGATTTCTTTAGCGCTCATAACGATTTGCTTTGCATAACGATTTCTTTAGCGCTCATAACGATTGCTTTGCATAATGATTCTTTAGCGCTCATAACGATTTGCTTTGCATAACGATTTCTTTAGCGCTCATAACGATTTGTTTTGCATAACGACTTCTTTAGCGCTCATAACAATTTGTTTTGCATAACGATTTCTTTAGCGCTCATAACGATTTGCTTTGCATAACGATTTCTTTAGCGCTCATAACGATTACTTACATAAAATTTCTTTAGCGCTCATAACGATTTGCTTTGCATAACAATTTCTTTAGCGCTCATAACAATTTCTTTAGCGATCATAACGATTTGCTTTGTATAACATTTTTCTTCAGTAAAACACTTGATCATAAACGTTTCATAAGTCATATAGGCATCGACTTAATATTTGTCTTATTTCTGAAAGCGTTGAATAGTCAAAGTCTTCACATATCTGTCTGACTGATGTGCATTTAATGAAGACAAAACGTATCTCTGCATGCATGCAGATGATCACGTCTACCATTATGATTACTCTGTGTGTATCTTTTAGAACAAGCTATTTGGCATTACTATTTTGGTGAATATTCACATCACGTTTACTAACAACAAGAGATAGCCTAGCTGTCGACTGTTCTAGCATTTAATATATGCAGTGTCCTAAAGACTTTCTGTCATACAACGTTGGACCATATAGATGCGAGGAGATCTTATCTCTTTGCATGCTTAATTTGATAAAAGATTGTTGACTAGAAGCTTCCAAGTGTCAAGCAGTCTAACGTTTACCAAACTAAGAGACAACGGTTACTTCAATGACTACATTTCAAATTGGAGATATAAATTCAAGATATCAGTTCCAGAAGAAAGATAGAAGAGAGGACCTACGATTGAGAAAACAAGCTTTCCAGATCTTCTGAAAGAATCCAAGAGCCAAGAATTCAATTCTAGTGTGTCTTTAGCTCTTTGCTCTCTGTGCTGTAATAGAGATCCTAAGAGGGCCAGTGTAGTTCTGAGAGAGTGCCTTGTTTAGATTATTTGCTCTCAGTGCTAGTAGTCTCAGATCTTGTGTTTCTAAAGCTTGATCTAGGGGCTTGAATTCCTGTTTATTCTTCTTGTGTTGTTGTCCCTTCTATTGTGAAGGAAGACCTGGTGGGGAGCCAGGGTGTTGTGTTCCCTTCTGTTGTGAAGGAAGACCTGGTGAGGGATCCAGGGTGTTGTAGTTCCCTTCTTGTGAAGGAAGACCAGCTGAGCTGGGTGTTGTATTGTCCGTAGGGGGACTGTACCCTAGTTAGTGGAATCTTGTGTTGCTCAGGGACTGGACGTGTAGGACTCCTAAGGAGAGGAAGGTCTGAACCAGGATAATTCCTTGTGTTGTGTGATTGCTTTTGTGTGTTTGTCTTTATACTAACCTTCTCTAACCTTCTTCGAAGACCGTGCTTGTGTGAATATTTTAAGTACAGGTACTAATCAAATAATTTTTTAAAAGACCCATTCACCCCCCCTCTGGGCTCGTCAACTAGGCAACAAGTGGTATCAAAGCGGTCTCTTCGACAAAGAAGAAAGATCCAACGATCTGAAGAGTAAAGATCCATGGCAGCCCAAGGTAACATTGAAGGTTAGTCTGTCCACCGACCCCCTCTCTTTGATGGTGAAGATTATGCTTATTGGAAGACCATAATGGAGTACTTTCTCCAAGGTCACGACTATCAGATATGGTCAATAGTAGAAAGGTGATCTCCTGGTCACAAATGAGAAAGCTCAGTGGACAGATGATGATAGGAAAAAGATCTCCTTAAACTGTAGGCTAAGAGATTCTGTGTTGTGCACTAAGCAAAAAGGAATTCAACAGAGTTTCAGCCTGCAAATCCGCAATGGAGATGCGGGAAAGCTTAGAATTACCTATGAAGGCACAAGCAAGGTGGAGGAGACAAGAATGATATTCTTGTTACTCAATATGAAAGATTTCAGATGTAATGAGGTGAGTCCATAACTCAAATGTTCAGTCGATTCATAGATATTACAAATGGATTGGCTAGACTTGGGAAAACCTATGAGATTGGAGACATGGTGAGGAAAATTCTTAGATCCTTACTATCCTCGTGGACCCTAAAGGTCACAACTATTGAGGAAGATAATGACCTGAAAAGGATGTCTTTGGAAAAGCTCATTGGGTCTCTTATGGCCCATGAGATCAATATGGAAAGGCTAGGAGAGTCTTCAAGTAGAAAGAAGCACTCCAATGCTTTAAAGCTGAAGAAGACACATCAGAAGCAAGCTCAGATGAAAATGAAAGTATTGAGGACATGAAAATGAAGAAGCAATGCTATCAAGAAGACTGCAACGGATTTTAGCCAAGAAAGAAATTTCAATCTGGCAGAAGATTCTTTAAGAAAAACAAAGAGTTTAAGAAGTCAGAAGGAAAGGATCTGAAGAAAGGAGAACCAATATGCTATGAGTGCAAGAAATCTAGACATATCAAAGCTGAATGTCCAAAGCTCAAGAAGCCTGAATTCAGAAAAAGAGAGAGCTCCAAGAAATTTAGGAAATATAAGAACAAGGCAATGGCAGCAATTTGGGAAAACAGCAGCGACTCAGACAGTGAGTCAAGCTCAAGCAGTGATAAAGAAGAAGCCAACCTGGCATTCATGGCAAATACAGATGATAAGGTAACATCTGACTCCTCATTTGATTCCTGTAATAATTCTGATTCAGATATTTTTAGAAGAAGCATTCAATGAACTATACAATAAATATAGAGAAGTAAGCAAACTATTAAAAGTAAGTAAGAAAAAAATGCTTGTCTAGAAAACACAACTCAGATCTAAAATCAGAAAATGAATAGCTAGAAAAACAGTTAACTGAACTTAAACGAAGAAATGACTGTTATGTGAAGATCTAAAGGATAAAATGAACAAATAACTAAATTAGAAAAACAAGCAAGTTCAGACGAACTGAAAACTAAATTAAGACACTAACAGAAGAAAATATATAGTTATCCAGCACATTAGAAAAATTCACTAATGGAAAAAACTCCTTAATATTAAAAGGTGCCAGAAGATCAGGTAAGAAGAAAAATGGATTAGGATATACACCCCCAGATAATGAAGAAACCATGGTTTATCCAACACCAAAATTTGTACCTGAACAACATTGCATACAAGGCAGATTTCAAATTATATACAAAAAGTAACCAAATTGTCCTGCTGCAGTCACTGTAATAAATTAGGACATATTATAACTACATGTCCAACTAAACATAGGAAATGGATAATAAAAAGGGAAACCAGTGATACTAACAATCAGGACCAAAAGAACTTGGCTACCAAAACTTAATGTTTCATTTTAGGATAACTCTCGAGCATCCAAATGGTATCTGGACAGTGGGTGCTCAAGGCACATGTCAGGTAATCGAAAGCATTCTCTCATCTTCAAAATGAAGAAGGAACTGTTACATATGGAGATAACGGAAAGGGACAGTGATAGCAGTGGTTCTGTGAACAACAAAGGAAAGACAGTTATTGAAGATGTTCGTGTGTCAAAGGGCTAAAACATAATCTTATTAGCGTCAGCCAGCTTTGTGACAAAGGTCATCAGATCCAGTTTCAAGAGTCAAAATGCAGCATATTAAAGAATGGAGTAGTAATTTTCGAGGCAAATAGAGAAAAGAACCTATATGTGCTCTATCTTGAAGAACTCAAGGATCAAAATGTCTGTTTAGCAGCAAATAAAGATCAATCAACTAAATGTGGCACAGAAGATTGGGACATTATAGCATAGATGGTATGAGAAAGTTGTTAAGAAAAATCTTGTGGAAGGTCTGCCAAAAGTCAGCACTAAGATGGAATTGTTTGTAGACCTTGTGCCAAAGGAAAGCATTCTAAGAGCTCCTTCAAGTCGAAGAACTGTTGTGAGTACCTCAAAGCCTTGGAACTCCTTCATATGGATTTGTTTGGGCCAATGAGGACCACCAGTCTTGGAGGAAAGAACTTTGGTTTTGTTATTGTTGATGACTACTCCAGATTTACATGGGTGTCATTCCTAGAACATAAAGATGATACATTTGAATGCTTTATCAGTTTTAGCAAGAAGGTTAAGAAAGACAAGAATTCAGTATTATTAGTATTCGATCAGATCATGGAGGTGAATTTCAGAATGAGAAATTTGCAAAGTTTTGTGAAAATGAAGGATTGAACATAACTTCTCAGCACCAAGGACACCACAGAAAATGGAGTTGCTGAGAGGAAGAATAGAACTTTATTGGATATGGCTAGGACAATGTTGTCAGAATATAACTTACCAAGATATTTTGGGCTGAAGTAGTAAACAGCAAGCTACATCATTAATAGAGTAATGATCAGACCAATACTGAGAAAACCGCTTATGTGTTGTTCAAAGAAAAGAAACCAAAGATCAGTCACTTCAGAACTTTTGGATGTTCATGCTTCATCCACACAACGACAAAAGAGACATTGGTAAGTTGGATGCCAATCAAATGAAGGCATCTTCATGGGGTATGCTTCTAAATCCAAAGGTTATAGAATATTCAACAAACACCTTATTGATTGAACAGTTTGTACATATTATTTTTGATGAGACTAACCTTCCTTGAGAAAGAAAGAAGAAAGTGACAATGATGATGTAGACGAACTGTCCAAGAAACTAAAGGATACCTCAATTGAAGACAGGGATGATCCACCTCTGGAAGACTTGCAACAACAAGATATTCACATGAAAATCTTCCAAAGGAGTGGAGATACAAGAAGATCACCCACCTGAGAACATTATTGGTGATCCATCTGTAGGGGTAAGAACAAGAGGTAATGTAATACCTTGTGATTATTTAGCATTTGTCTCTCAATAGAGCCTAAGACAGTCAATGAAGCTCTCACTGATGAATCCTGGATTTAGCCATGCAAGATGAACTTAATCAGTGCAAGAGAAACCAAGTATGGTCACTTGTTCCCAAACCATCAGACCATCCAGTTATTGGCACCAAGTGGGTGTTCAGAACAATTGGATGAGGCAGGTGTGATTTTAAGAAACAAGGCCAGGCTGGTAGCTTAAGGGTATTCCCAAGAGGAAGGCATTGATTTCGATGAAACCTATGCTCCTGTAGCTAGACTTGAGGCTATTAGGATTTTACTTGCATATGCATCTGCTCTAGATTTAAAGTTATTTCAAATGGATGTTAAATCTACTTTTTTAAATGGTTTTATTAAGGAGGAAGTGTATGTTGAACAGCCTCCAGGTTTTAATGATACAGAATTTCCTAATCATGTTTTAAACTTCATAAGGCATTATATGGGTTAAGCAAGTACCAAGAGCTTGGTATGAAAGGCTTAGCTCTTTTTTATTAAACCATGGTTTCACTAGAGGACAGGTAGATAGCACTCTATTTGTAAAATTGAAAGTTAAAAGTATATTACTTGTACAGATTTTTGTAGATGACATTATCTTTGGATCTACTGATGAATCCCTTTGCAAGTATTTTGCAAAGTTGATGCAGGGAGAGTTTAAAATGAGCATGATGGGAGAACTCAATATTTCCTTGACTACAAATCAAGCAAGGAAAAGATGGCCCCACATCTGTCAAGCAACATACACAAGGAACTTCTGAAGAAATTCGGATTCGACAATGCCAAGCCACTATCAACACCTATGAGCACATCAACAAGGATGGATAGTGACAAGAATGGTAAGAATAGATCAAAAGAACTACAGAGGTATGATAGGTTCATTACTTTATTTAACAGCTAGCAGACTGATATTTTATTTAGTGTATGTATGTGTGCTAATATCAAGCAGATCCTAGAGAATCTCTTTGATCAATGTCAAATAATTTTTAGATATTTAGCTAGAACTCATGACTTAGGTTTGTGGTACCCAAAATTATGTGAAATTAATTTAGTAGGATACTCTGATGCTGACTACACTGGATGCAAAGTAGATAGAAAAAGCACCAGTGGTTGTTGTCAATTCCTTGCAGGGTGTTTGATATCCTGGTCCTCCAAGAAACAAATTCAATGGCACTGTCTACAGCTGAAGCTGAGCACGTGGCTGCTAGAAGTTGTTGTACACAACTCCTATGGATAAAGAAACAACTTGAGGATTTTGGACTAAATATCAAATCAATTCTACTATTGTGTGACAACACCAGTGCTATCAATCTCACCAAAAATCCAGTCCAGCATTCAAGAACCAAGCATATTAAGGTTAGATATTATTTTATTCATGATCATGTAGAAACGGTAACATATAAATATCTTTTATTGACACAAATGGTCAGTTAGCATATATTTTCACGAAAGTCTATCCGAAGAGAGATTCACATCTCTTAGAAGGGAATTGGGCATGTGTAATTTGTGAAAAGATTTCTGTTTAAACTTGCATATAAATTTTTCAGAATTAAGTAAATTTTCTCTCCATGGCTTTAAGCAAAAGAAATTTAAATCATTCCTTCCTGGTCGCTCTCCTTATAAAGTCTGCTGAGGTTGGTCAAACTTATTTGTCGTTTTTCTGCCACCTTTTGGCGCTTCGCTTTTCTATAAAACCTTTATTTAACCCCAAAGTCGATGTGAAAACGATTCATCTCCTGCCTTACACCTTTTTCCCTCTTTCCTCTGGTTAATTGAGCCGATGCCCTAACAACTCCGACATCGACTTTTTGCTAATTTGAAGCACCTCTCTTCTTCCCATGAAGAATTTCTTGAGGGCATTTCTCTCTCTGTCCACATCAACCCCCAGAAAATCTTCCTCACCCAAAGTCCATGGCATCATCCATTATCTCGGCGGCAGTTTGGGTGGCTACAGCGCTGAGTTTCTATCGGCAGAGCAGCAGGAAAGGTTTACTTTCGTGAAGATCAAGCTTTGCGGGAATAAGGCGGTAGATGTTGCGGATCTTGAGAAATGGTATGATCAGTGTAGTAGCCGCTATGAGAAGGATGCAGTGGATGGGAATCACCACCTTCTCTGAGGTAAGCTATCCGGACCTCGTGGAGGCGTTTTATGTGTGTTGAGAATAGTGGCAGACGGGTCCTTGATTTCATCTGTCAACGGAACCCAAATCAAGATTGATCATGAAGTTTTGAAGACCCTGTTTGATGTGAGCACGTCTGGTCATAGTGGAATCCACTCAGTAGACACCTAGGCAAAGGGTCTAGGTATTGTTGGTTCAGAATTAGACTGAAAGATGGCAATTGGATATCAATCAGTTGAATGCCTTCAATCGCCTTCTGCACTTCGTAGTCTGTCAAATTCTTGTTGCTAGAAGTGCTACTTTCTCGACATGCACCAAGGCAGACTCTGATATGATGTTTTTGGGCCATTCAGAACCAAGAAATCAACATGGCCGAAGTGATGATGGAAAGAATGAAGTTTGCCCGTGATCAAATCTAGGATACCAGGAGTAAGCTAAATGTATCCCTGCCTTATGCTTCTTTGCTCACCAAAGTTTTCAGCACTTTGGAGTAGATGTTTCTGGCGGCGTTGTAGAGAAGATAGGCCAAGCAATTAGGTCCCAAAATCTAAGGAAAAGTGGTTTTTCTGTGGTCAACGGAGTATGGACCAAGACCTCAGTGGCTGAGGATGAACCCATCCTAGGGGAAGCGCAAATCTTTCAGCTCGAAGCAGTAGCAGTAGAGTCAGAGGGTCCATCAGCAGTTGCAGAACCAAAAGCAGAAGAGGCTGCAGTACCTAGAGCTTCACTGGAAGTAGCTGCCAAAAGAGAAGTTGCAATGGAGACTCCGTTAGCTCAAGAAAATGTAGCAGTGGCAGATTCTGTCAGAAGTTCAGAGGTCCTCTTCCCACCTCCTCTGTGGCATCTGTACTCCGTCAGGTATTAGATTCCATTCACTCCTCCCCAGTGATTCAAAACACTGGTGGGAGTTTGGTTGAACAGTTTGTGGCATCTGGCCACATTGAAGATTCAGTATTAATAGATGCTCCTATTCAGGGGGAGCAAGAAAAAATTGTGGAGGAGGCTCCTGTTCAGGGGGAGCAAGATATTGAGAAGGAAGCAGCATCTCAAGGGGCACATTCTGAAGATGCTCCTGTAATGAAGGACATATTGAAGCTCAAATAGAGGTCGAGGAGCAAATGGAAAGGAGCAACAAAAACAAGAAAAATGCTCACAGAAGGCAGAAGAAAATTTAAAGAAGATGCACTTAAAGCCCATCTTGAAGAATTGGATGATCAAGGTGCAGTCTTGGACTCAGTGAAGTCAGCTATGAGTTCTGTCATCGTGCGCCAGGAATCCATGTCAAATGACATTTCTCAATAAATAATGCCATGAAGTGGTTCAATAAGGAACTAACCTCTATGAAGGTGATATGTCTGAGGTTTTGAAGGCAGTAGGGCCCAAAGATCCTACTCCTCAAGAGCGTGAGCCTTTGGGCCAAGTGAAGTTAATGCAGGGCCATCCGGGCAAATTGGTTTTGATCTTGTGGAGCTGCCATCAGGGCGTTCAGTTGATGCTCAAGCAGGGCCATCAGGGCCTTCAGTTGTTGCTCCAGCAGGGCCATCAGGGCCAAGTATTGCAGTTCAACCTTCTGAAAATTTGCCTGTTGAAGAGTCCGCAATCAATCAGGGGTCTGGGCCATCTAGGCCGGGAGAGGAGATTCTTATCCCTATGGAATTGTTGATGTCAGAGCTGACCATGTTGTAGCTCCTGTGCCCCTTGCCTCTTCTACTCTTCCCACTCTAGCTGCTCCCTCTCCACCATCTTCTTCCACTGCACCTCCAGCTCCAACCACATTTAAACGACCTCGTCCAAGATCTGTTTCCTCTCCCCAACCATTTCCCTCTCAACTTCCTTATCTCTGCTCTCTTGCTTCTTCCTCCATCGTTCCTTCTCCACCATCCTCTCCTCAGCTTCCACCAGCATCCTCTTCAGTTGGGCCATCTTCTTCTGGTCCTTCTTCCTCAGAAACCTTTGCTCTTCCTACCATAACTCCTGCTTCTATCTTCAATCCACCTACACCTCCCTCTTTTATACCATGATTCCTGAGGGTGCCCAACTCACTCAGGTTGAAATCCAGGATATCAAGGATGAATTTGAGGTAGCAATACTTCATTCAGTCCTGGCTGTTGGCACCCACACTCACAGGACAGGCTCTTCTAGTCCTGTCTCTAAAGAGGAGACTCACCTCCACTCATCCTATCTCCTCTGATCTCTGTTATCCTCCCCTTTTGTTTTCCCTTTCTATCCCCAATAAGTAGAAACTTATCTATGAAGAATATCTTCAAAAGGTAGTTTTTGCCCACATTTTTGGCCTTCCCTTCCAAAATCTTTCTGATCATCTTGCCACCATCTTTCCTTACACCCATCTCTCTAAGGCTCAACAGTCAAAAATTTCTCCATGACTGAAGCCAAACCTGAAGACCAATGGCTCGGAGCAACAAAGATCTTTACAGTCAATTTCGTCGAGTTCAAGCTGCCAGATATCCACCTAGGGAAGCTCCTCTTTCTCTCTGTGAATGCTTCCAGATCCATCACAAGAATCTCTTTGGACCCTTCATTTAGAAAAGATCAAGTTTATCTGGCAGTATCAGATGTATAGTAACTACTGCTATGTAAATCGCCTCCCTGAATCTCAGCTGGGTCAGTTTCGTGCAGCTATCAGGGCCCTCAGTTCAAGCACAGCTCATACTGAATCCCTTCAAGTCGATTTTGCTACCTTAGTTATTCCTGATGTAGTGTTCATTCCCCCTCTCCATGCTTTGATTATGGACTCTTCTGTGGGACACTTATCTTGAGCGAGCTGCAAGGGTCATGGCCAGGTTATTTGTGCAAGATGGTCGTGATCTATCCTTTTCGAGATTTGTCTTCAAGCAGTACCTTCAGGGGCATATCAAGGCTGATGTCCTAGCCCCCATTCTCTCTGAATGTGACAAGCTGTCTCCAGATGATTGGACGAAGGTCTATCCCTTGTCTGCTCAGCAGCTAGCAGATCTAAATGCTTCTCAGGCCAGCTCAAATCAACCACCTTTGACTCCGGTGAATTTTTCGATGCCAACTCTCTTCACCTCATCTGGGATTCCTATCTGACCTGGGTTGAAAGATACGTTCTTTTGCTTTAAAGAAGGAGCTTAGATCCCTTCAAATTGACTATCCCCTCAAGATTGATGCCTTCCTTCGGTTTGCCAGTTTTGGGTCATTATTAACCTACAAGTTAGCCTTGGCAGTGCTAATATGGGGATTTCATTTCAGATCAAAGGCAGCTTCATATCAAACGGATGGCTCCCACCATGGGACCCTCCTACCAAATTGAATTTGGGGCCTTTCAAGCTTTTTTTGAAGAGCAGGAACGCCAGGCACTCCCTGTCATCAGGCGCGTTGGCTCCTTATTATCCCCTGCCTATTATTTATTTGTAACTTCCTCAAACTGATCAATATATTTGGTTGAGTGCCCTTCCATCTTTTCTCTACTTCTTTGTCGAAGTTTATCTTTTTGTTTAATGACAAAAAGGGGGAGAAACATTCTTAGCATGTCTGAAATATTACATTCTGCAAATTCATGCTTTCTGATAAGTTTTGTCATCACCAAAAAGGGGGAGATTGATGATCAGTCTGTCTCCATACAATTTTAATTAATTACATATTTATTTTGATGATAACAAAACCCTATCGAAATTTTAACCTATTTTTCATAAGTCTTAAGTACAGAAATATACCAAGGTCAAACAAGCCAATATTGGTAAGTATCATATTTCTGAAGCATTATCTATTTCAAGATTATATTTCTCTAAGTCCACATCGACTTCTGTTGAAAGTCACATCGACTTTATTCATGTTACATCGATTTCAGTAGAGCCATAACGATTTGCCCATAACATTGCTTGGATAAAAGAAGTGTTCTCATAACGATTTGCTCATCGTAACGATTTCTTCAGACTTCATAACGATTTGCTCATCGCGCAACGATTTCTTCAGACTTCGTAACGATTTGTCATCGCAACGATTTCTTCAGACTTCATAACGATTTGCTCATCGCACGATTTCTTCAGACTTCGCAACGATTTCTTCAGACTTCGTAACATTTGCTCATCGCAACGATTTCTTCAGACTTGTAACGATTTGCTCATCGCAACGATTTCTTCAGACTTTGTAACGATTTACTCATTGCAACAGTTTCTTCAGACTTCGTAACGATTTGCTCATCGTAACGATTTCTTTAGTGCTCATAACGATTTTCTTGCATAACGATTTCTTTAGCGCTCATAATGATTGCTTTGCATAACGATTTCTTTAGCGCTCATAACGATTTGCTTTGCTAATGATTTCTTTAGCGCTCATAACGATTTGCTTTGCATAACGATTTCTTTAGCGCTCATAACGATTTGCTTTGCATAACAATCTTTAGCGCTCATAATGATTTGCTTTGCATAACGACTTCTTAGCGCTCATAACGATTTGCTTGCATAACGATTTCTTTAGCGCTCATCACGATTCGCTTTGCATAACGATTTCTTTAGCGCTCATAACCATTTGCTTTGCATAACGATTTCTTTAGCGCTCAAACTTTACTTTGCATAATGATTTCTTAGTGCTCAAACGATTTGCTTTGCATAACGATTCTTAGCGCTCGTAAGATTGCTTTGCGCAACGATTCTTAGCGCTCATAACGATTTCTTTAGCGATCATAACGATTTGCTGTGACAATTTTCTCAGTAAAACACTTGATCATAACGATTTCATAAGTCTATAGGCTCGACTAATATTTATCTTATTTCTGAAAGCGTTGATAGTCAAAGTCTTCACATATCTGTCTGACTGCTGTGCATTTAATGAAGACAGAACGTATCTCTGCATGCATGCAGACGATCACGTCTACCATTATGCTTACTCTGTATGTATCTTTTAGAACAAGCTATTTGGCATTACTATTTTGGTGAATATTCACATCAACGTTTACTGTAACAAGAGACAGCCTAGCTGTCTACTGTTCTAGCATTTAATATATGCAAGGTCCTAAAGACTTTTTGTCATACAACGTGGACCATATAGACGCCAGGAGATCTTATCTCTTTGCGTGCTCAATTGGATAAAAGATTGTTGACTAGAAGCTTCCAAGTGTCAAGCAGTCTAACGTCTACCAAACTAAGAGACAACGGTTACTTCAACGACTACATTTCAAATTGGAGATATAAATTCAAGATATCAGCTCCAGAAGAAAGATAGAAGAGAGAGACCTATGATTGAGAAAACAAGCTTTCCAGATCTTCTGAAAGAATCCAATAGCCAAGAATTCAATTCTAGTGTGTCTTTAGCTCTTTGCTCTATGTGCTGTATAGAGATCCTAGGAGGGCCAGTGTAGTTCTGAGAGAGTGCCTGTTTAGATTATTTGCTCTCAGTGCTAGTAGTCTGATCTTGTCTTGCTAAAGCTTGATCTAGGGGCTTGAATTCCTATTATTTTCTTGGTTGTTGTTCCCTTCTGTTGTGAAGGAAGACCTGGTGGGGAGCCAGGGTGTTGTGTTCCCTTCTGTTGTGAAGGAAGACCTGGTGAGGGATCTAGGGTGTTGTAGTTCCCTTCTTGTGAAGGAAGACCAGCTGAGCTGGGTGTGATATTGTCCGTAGGGGGACTGTACCCTAGTTAGTGGAATCTGATTGTTGCTCAGGGACTGGACGTAGGACCCTAAGGAGAGGAGGTCTGAACCAGGATAATTCCTTGTGTTGTGTGATTGCTTATTGTGTGTTGTCTTTTTATCTAACCTTCTCTAACCTTCTTCGAAGACCGTCTTGTGTGAATATTTTAGTACAGGTACTAATCAAATAGTTTTTTTAAAAGACCTATTCACCCCCTCTGGGCTAGTCAACTGGGCAACATTTCACACTCGGCGCACAAGTCCCATCATCAAATGTACTCCTCATCTCCACTACCTGAAATGTTAGAAGGCAGGTATGAGCAACCTAGCCCAGTAGGATTTATATCTCAATGTGCGGGCAAAATAATATACGTTGTTGGATCGAAATGGCACAATAGATGTCCTAGAGGCGGGTGAAG
>CM024756.1:50470011-50556593 GCA_014218235.1 Colocasia esculenta
GGATACAGTAGAGTCACAAGACCCATATTATAGCGCTAGACAGTCATGAACAGTACAAATAGTAGGAGCCACACAGCTCAAAGAGTAGCAACAGAGTACTAGAAGAATAGACGAGAGAGATGATAGTAGAGTGAATATGAGTAGACGAGCGAGTATAGTATAGATGAGATCTTATGGTCATTGCACAAGAAACGTGAGTAACGAGCGATAGTAACAGTTGCACAACACAACGTACGGGTTGGCAGTAGGGGAATACACAACCCTTCCACTGCCTCATTATGCACAGGTCCAGGTCCAGCGTGATTCAAGATAAGAGCGAGAGCAACTAAGGCCGTTTGGATCTTGCTGATCCCTAGAGTGTATCATAGTGTTAGGATACAACTAGCTCGTCGACCATGTGGGAACCATGGACAGAGGGAGACTTATGGAGGCCTTGGTCAAGGGGTCACTAGGCCGGCGAAAGGAATATCCGATGGAGAGTTCACATAACCCAAGAAAGGCTTTTATATCGTGCTAGAGGTATGCGCATGCCGCGCGTGTGAGAATCGCTCAAGTGCGTATGTGAATCCGATTATGGAAGCTCTAGTTATAAAAACTCGTTTATGGAAATTCATTTTTGGAAACTTTATATGGCAAGTATCATGAGTACTAAAACATGCATGACCAATTTTAGCAAGTAACTATGCGTTTTTAGCAAGTTCGTTAACAAGGCAAGAAAGGAATAATTGGAAGCTAGAGAGCATGAGCATAAACTTAGATCAATTAAAAATCATGTGAACATGTTTAACATTCATATGGGCTGTAATTGCATGATAATACTTTCTATAACCTTCCTAGAATAGATCAAACTCACACATGCAAGGAACGACACAAAACGATGGAAACCAAGACGTACGCTTTTAGAAGGCCAATGCAGTCCATTCCTTCACTTCCTTAGGTCATACCTCATTTATTTTTTATTCAATCTCACACATGAATATACCATATGAAGCCCTTGAATTGAGAAACCAGCAAAGAAAACGGCTCGTCATTCCGAGGTCTATATAAAAAGTTATGGCCGATTAAGTGGACATAGGCAGAACGAGACACATTGCCTGTCGCCTTCTGAAAGTGAAGGCGACCATCATCTTGTCGCCTTCTGAAGAAGACCATAAAATTGTCTGATTTTGGTATGGGTCGCGACCATGATGTTGTTGCTTTATGGTAGAGACGTGTCAACTTGTCGCTACCTGAAAATGACGTTTGGGTTGCTTTTTCTACCTATTTCCAACTCCGACGTGGATTGGGTTGACACCTGTGGGTTTGAAAAATGAAAACAAATGCTAGGGGATCCAAATCAGGTGAAACCATCTTTATTAGTTAGATCAAACTATACTTTGTACAGTAGCAAAATAATCGAGAGACAATGATCGTTTGACTATGTAATAAGACGTATTGTGACTGACTATGAGAATCTACATAGTGTTAATGTTCGGATTATACTCTCATCACGGCCAACGAAAAGGGAGAGAAACTAGGGCAAATGAAAATAAACTCATAAGGTAACAAGTTCTATGTGAACGCTTGGTCTCAAAATGACACCACAAAGAGGTATGGAACTCGTAACACAAGTCAAGGTTAATCACGACAGTACATCGTTAAGATCATGCAAGATTTAATTCGTGACATAGGATGGATGAAAATTAGGGCTTTTACGGGGAAAAAGATGCCTAACATCCATCAGTAACTCCAGTTAAAATTTGAGAGCACGAGGTTGAGTATACATGGAGATCAAGAATAAAGAAGAAGGGTCGGTTCATGGTGTTTGCAGAAGTTCAAAAATCAACCATAAAAGATTGGCTCGATGGAAAAATATGAAACTGAGGGTTTTGTTCCTAGTACATGGAACAATCTACAGACGAAATTAATTAGTTTTGCTCATGAGAATGCCTACCTTTAGTCATTTTACTCTTCTAGGGCTAGAACTTGAAGAACTCGGGATAAAGCTTGATGAAGCCTCCCCCATGAATCCATCCACTCCTTGGCTTCTTCTCCACTTTAGCAAGTCCCAGCAACGAGCTAGGCCGGCCTTGGGCGATTAAGAAAGTATTTATGCTTCTTTGCTTTCTATTTCCTAATAGGACTCTAACTCCTATTAATAATCCAAATTTTTATTTCCTCTTCCCTTTCTAAGTATTAGAACTTCTATTTGGGTTGGGAAGGGAGCTAAATTCGTGGCCAAGCAACTAGGGTAGGTTTATGAATCCAATTCCAACCCAATTGCTTATTTAATGCATTAAATGCCTCCTTTCTATTTAAGTAATATTTAAGTTGCGAATTTAGGGTATTTTCTCATTATTCTTCTTTTTAAAATCCTTATTTTGGCCCACTAATTTCTAATGGGTCCATTTAACAAGCCCATTATTTATTGGAATTATCTTATAGGTTTTCCCTTTTTAATTAGGGAATAATAGAGTTATGAATTTTATTGCATTTCTTATTTGAATTTATTCATGGGCTATGAGAGGTCCACTGGTCCAAACCGATAATGGTTAATCATCACATGATGTTGGAAGTCTCTCCGACATGTTCATTTAATTTATGGGCGCGTTATCTTTCCGTGTTAACGATTTTCAGACTTAGTTTCCTAATTTGGATAATTCGTCACATGCAACATACACTTGGCCAGTCGGATTTTCCCTTGCATGAATTTCTTCGTGGAGCATGTAGAAATAATGCTTGGGGTTGATTTATCATTTTTAAGAAAATTTTTTTGATGTATTCTTGCACATATGATAGTGATACGTATGTTTCTATTATTTCGTTTTAAAGAAATTATTATTTCGGAATTTTTTTAAGTATTAATTTTTTTCGGGTTGCTACAGTATGAAAGGTATTCCACCAACAGGTGCTCCCAATACTGGTGGATTGAGGAGATATTTCTTATCTGCTCGATGGCATCTTGACATTCTTGGTCCTAGACAAAAGGAGCATCTTTCTTCTTCAATTGCTGAAGGGCGCACACCTTCCTGAGTGGTTGGAGATAAATTGCCTGATATAGGCCAATTATCCTTGGAATGACCTTAGCTCAGTCAAACTTTGGGGAGGTGGCCAATGTTGGATCGCCTTGATTCTGTCGGGGTCTATTTCTATTCCCTGATATCTAATGACAAAATTGAGAAATTTGACACTTGAGACCCCAATGAGCACTTCATAGGGTTCATCTTCAATTTGAAAAGATGAAGTCTTTCAAAACACGACTCAGATCGGATAAATGATGTTCCCGCTTTTTAGTTTTGATGACTAAGTCATCGACATAACACTCAACCATATCATGGAGTATTTCATCAAATATTTTTGTCATTGCTCTTTGATACGTGGGCTCTGCATTCTTCAATCCAAACAACATCCTTTGTAGTTGAAGATTCCCTTCGGAGATCTAAAGGCAGTGTGATTTTTATCTTATCTGCCATGCGAATCTAGTTGTAACCTAAAGACCCGTCCAAAAAGATAATGCTTCATGGCTGGTGGTCGTGTCCACCATGGTTTTCGTAATAGGGACCAAGAAATTATCTTTTGGACATGCTTTGTTCAAGTCCCTATAATCATTACAGATTCAGACTTGGTCATCTTCTTCTTCACTGGAAAATATTGGCGAGCCAAACTGGATAGATGCATGGCTCGATGAAGTCTACTTCAGAGAGTTTGTCGGCTTCAGTATTTACTTTGAGCTCTAGCTCATGCGGCATACGCCTTTGAGGTTGTTTCACAGGCTTGGTTGTATGGGGTATAGATAATTCATGCTCGGCCACTGACAGCTCTAGCCCGGACATTTATTTATAATTCCAAGCGAAGCAATCCTGGAATTCCAATAGGAGAATTTTATAAGATTGCTTTTCTTGTTCATTAAGAAGAGCAATGATGAAGATCAGTCGAGGGTCTTCTCGATCCCCAAGATTAAGCTCAATAAATTCATCAATCGTGGCTTGTCTTCCATCCTCAAGTTCATTAAGAGCTGGTTGTAGATCCACAAAGTATTTCTCATCGTCAGAATCGGTGATGTAGACCTCATAGTAACTTATATCTTTGGGATTTTCAATGAAGTTTGTCCATCAGTCTCTCCTGACAGATTTTCACTTGATGATCCTCTCTGGGAGAGGCAATATCTTCTGAGAGTTGGAGCCAAAAGACTCTTCTTTGCTTTTTGGGTTGCGGGTCTCTGGCCATAGCCCACAGTATTGACTGTGAAGAGGACCTTCTAATAGTTATGGTCATAACCCTCTTGTGTCCTTCTTGGAGAAGGGAGGTTGTCCTCGTACATGGGGAGGCTTCCATAGTTGATTGAAGAAATCCTGCTGGGACTCTTTGTACATGTGTGATGTTATACTTTTTGCACATTTCTTTAATGTTTTGGGGCATATCGTCCATCTTCTGTATAGGCTCAAGATGATTTCTAGGCTTATTTTCCCAGTCGAAATCATCTTCCGATGGTCCTGAGGTGTTGATTCCCTTTGTAGATGATGATCGGTTTCACTACCTTCTTATGATTTTTCTTCTTCTCTCCTTGATAGGTGACCATGAAAGTTTTTAATTGTCTGACCTTTTGCTCTAGCTTGGGAAAGTGATTTGCATACACATAGGAGGTAGAGAAATACTTTGTCGATGGCTGACTTATATGATCGGCCTCGTAATTGATCGCCTTTCTAGATGAGTTGACTTATTCTGAGAATTCTTTCTATGAAGCTGGCAAAGTCTTTATTATCACGAATTGCTCGCCAGTTTCATTGTCTTCTTCTGTGCAGCCTGCTTGCTTACCCTTCCCTTGGCTTCGGTGGAGGGTTGAAGGGCTGGTTCTCCATGATATAACTGGGCTCGATCAGTTTGCATTCATCTGACCGAAAAGGAGCTTGATCATCAAATATTGTATGTGTTTTCCCTCTTTTGCATATTTGATACATGATAGTGTTGAGGGGATGAACCAACTTTCATCTAAACCAGGGTCTTCTGAACATACTTTTCATGTTGTATCGACGTCAAAGATATAAAACGTCACCTTGGTGGCGAAATCACCTAAAACTAGGACAATGGTGACTTTGCCCATGGCTTCCTTAAAATCTTGATAAATCTCGTAATCCTTACATCATTTACTTTTGCATGTAAGGAACAAAATATAAGGATTCAAAAGTCTTGAGGGGCATTATATGATTGATGCCCATCGATCGACTAGAATCTGATTTAAATTGTTGCCAATAATCTGTCCCCTCATATATAGAGGACGATTGTGGCATGAGGATGACAACAAAATGTCTTCATCTGTGAAGGTGACATTCACCGCCAATGCTTCATGTGCTTGGATCTGCAAATCAGCCACATGAGTCCCATAAATTTCTCGCTCTTGGAGTATTTTGATGTGAGTTTCTCTCAAATCTTACTTCAAGCAATAGCCTCCTAGACAGTAATACCAACAGGGAGTGACTTCAAGCGTCGAAGGATTTTATGATCAGCCTCATAATGTGTCTGATCGAATGGGGAAGATACCCTTGTCAAAGATTTAGATAGTTCCTTAGCGGTCAGAATGGTCAGAGCCAGAGTCGCGTCACCTCCAGACACGCGACAAGGACGCGATGCCCATCTCCGTCACCACAAGAACGCAACGGTCAGGTGTGTCGTGACAAAAAGCCTGTCGCGACTGGCTCCTCGGCTCGACAATGTCACGCCCCGGGGTCTGTCGCAACACGAGGACAGGGCTAAGGGCCCGAAAGGGCCGGGTCTTACAATATCTGACTCTCGGATCCTCAACTGGTAGTAGTCTGATCTCAAGTCAATCTTCGAGAACACTGAAGCCAAGTCCAACTGGTCAAACAAGTCATCAATCTTGGGCAACGGATACTTGTTCTTCACTGTAACTTGGTTTAGTTGCCAATAATTGATGTACATCCTAAGACTGCCATCCTACTTCCTCACAAATATAACTAGCGCATCTCAAGGCGAACGGCTTAGACGAATGAAGCCCTTCTAAAGTAACTCATCGAGTTGGCACTTCAACTCTCACAGCTCCGTTGGCGCCATCCAGTACGGTGCCTTGGACATAGGCATCATCCCCGGAAACAACTTAATGGAGAAATCTACCTCCCGCTCCGTGGGTAAACTAAGTAGATCCTTCGGAAAACACGTCAGCAAAGTCACAAAGAATAGGTATATCTGAAATAGATAGCTCACCAAAATATGAGAAACTCACAGAAGCAAGGTAGCTACACCACCATCTCGGATTAGGCACCGAGCTCTACAGAAAGAAACGAAGGGCCGGCGGGGTAGATCAGGTACCTCGGAAGCAAAGCACAAGTGCTCCAGGTATCTCGAACAACACTCTCTTCCACTGACCATCCACCAACGCAGAGTGTGCCTTCAACCAATCCATGCAAAGGATGGCATCAAAGTGTGGATCTATAAGGCAAATAGTTTGGCAGGTAGAAGGTGGCCATGTACCTCATGGTGACCCCTCTAGGTAACCTAGATTACGCACTTAGTCACCCGTCAGAATCTCAACAGCTAGGTCACAGGTCTGCTCCAGAGCAATTGTAGTAAGGGAACCAAAGAACTCCTCTAAAGCAAAACAATTTGTAGCACCGAGATCAATCAAAACACGCGCAACTATACCAATGATAGGAATCGTACCGACGACCAAATTTGTAACATCACGCATTTTTTGGATCATCGTGGATCTGTGTTTTAGAGGTTTGGTAGCTGATGTGTGGCCATGAGTTTGAGTTACAGGTGTTACGCGTATTGTGAGGCGTAGTGGACCGGCCATTGGGCCCAAAGCACACACAAGTTTTCTGCCTGTGAACGCGACAGGGGTGTGTATCGCGTTCTGAACGCGACAGCCCTGGTGGTCGCATTCTTGTTACCACCGTTGAGCGTCGACGTCTGCATGCGCGCAAAGTGTCATGTGCTGGGTGGCCTGCTGACGTCGGGCTTGAGAAGGCGATGGTCACCTATGTCTCATTCAGGTAGCGACGTAGGGCTGCGTTGCGTTCTCAATTGCTGTGTGTTTTTTAAGGAGCCCCAGTCAAACAGAGCTTGGAGAAGCTCAGCTAGGCCAGGGGAGGCTGCAGTGCGGGTTTCATGGTGATTCGAGGTCCTGGTGGAGTTCTCGACGAGTTCTCGCGCGCGAGGACATCGTGCAGAGCGGGGGAAATGCTGGAATTCATGTTCTTCATGAAGGTAGGGAGAACCCACCTCGTTTTGATGTTTGGATCGTGTGCATGATGTGGTTGATGTGTTTTCAGTTTATAAAATATAGATATCATGCTAGGGTTTATACTAAAGCATGAAAAATGTGAATTAAGTGTGTTTTATAGAGTTTGTGGGGGTGATCCGTGGAGTGTACCTGGATTAGGGTTTGCGCCTGTGAAGGCTACACACCTTACCGTCGCGACAAGGTCGTGACAGGTCGACCCGTCGTGATAGGGTTTATTATTGCGACAGGTCGGGGGTGTCGCGTTCTGAAGGTGACACATCCCCATGTTGTGATCTCAGCCATGAGGTCTTTTGATGCATGTTTTAAAGTACGTTTATTCGATGATTTATTAAATGTTGTGCATGGCACCGGTTTGTGGTGTGCTGGCACATGTGGTGCTCGTAAAGCGTGGTGCTCACTAGATGAGCATGCTTTACGTGGTTTGGGTGTGTGCATGGCACATGCATTGTCGTAATGTAATTCTTATCATTTGTCATAGTAATGGGCAGTGAAGTTCCTGTGTGAACCTAGCCGTGACATTGTGGTGTTTCCATGATTTGTGTGTCATGCATGTGTATGCATGGCTAGTGGTCGTCGTTATGATTATTGTAATATAATTTATGTAGTTACTTTGAGGTGATTGGGTAGTGAAGGTCATGTGTGGACCTAGCCCTGGTCTATGGTTGTCCTTCGAAGAATATTATATGACCATGTGTTGAGTGGTGGTGTGTTGCCACGGAGGTCACGAGGTGGTGGATGTTAGGCTATAGTGTTATTATTAATATGGTTCATATATGTGTTTGTGTAGTAGGCTAGCTTTTAGGTCACGAGTGACCAAGACAAGCTACTCCTCACACGTGTATCGTGGTTTGTAATAAATGTTTAAGTGTTGTAGTTTGTGTATTGCCGAGTGTGGTGGTCCGGCGCCTATTCCGGAATGCCTCTCTAGTCGAGTACCCCAGGTTCGTTGTGAGCCAGGCACATTGTGTTTGTTGTGCTCGGTGATTGTGGGTGTGCAGTCGCTTGTAGCACGCTCGTGGTTGGGGGTACGGACACCAGTAGACGTATTGGGCCCAGCTAGTCCTGTTCCAGTGCCTCACTTATGGAGCACAGGCCTGAGTCCCTAAATGTGCCAGGCATGGGCATGCAGTGTGTGAGACTGTAGGTAGTGGTGGTGTTTGTTAGTCTCCACAGTTAGTTGCTTGACTGTGAGTTTGTGCAGTCGTAGCTGGACTGAGGGTCCGTGGCTACGAGACTGAGAGGTTGTTCTTGTGTTGTGTTGTGTTTTCCGAGTTGGATACTGGCGTGATCAGCCAGTAGTCCGTTCCAGTTTGGTGGCATCGTTCCTTCTCGGCTCGTGCTTTGCCACTGTGGCTCGTAAGTTTATGACTCGTAGTCGAGGTTTGACCCGTTCGAGGTGTGCCCTGGTGTTGACACAGTTGTGACTGCGATTGTGGCTTGAGTGGTGGCACAGTTTTGGTTATGGATGGTGAGTGTTAACTCACCACAAATGTGGTTTAGCTCGCTATGGTGTGCCCTGTTACGGCACTGGTTTACATGCGGTTTCCGTGCTGGTACCTTGTGGTAATAGGTACCTATACCCCGTGTGGGTAATGGTTTGTGGTGGTATGTCGTATACAAGTCTTTTCTGGTGTTGACGTGGAACTGTGTTTCGTGGAGGTCGTGTGGTGTGACCTTCCACTCAATGTGCTTTACCCTTCCTCGAGTAAGCTTCCGTATATGGTTTTTGTGTGTTATGGATTGGCCGTTGTAGCCAGCCCTGCCATTCTGTGTGTGGCTTCCGACATGTTTTGGTTTGGGGTATAAAGGGCCAGCTTTTAGTTAGCAATCCTGTACCCACATTCTTGAGACTCGCTGTGAAGCTTATAGCCTAGGCAGTGGTTTGCTTGTGCGGCTTATAGCTTAAATGATTGGTTGTGACCGTGGTTTGCCTATGAGGCCTGAGGCCTAGGCGTTACTGTTGTTGAGCAGACTAGTGGTGTGGAGCTAGTCCTGTTTTCCCTCGTACTTTCCGAAGTTGTGAATAGTTAATGTGTTTATATTTAATTGCAATTTAAATTCAGTTGTTGTGAGCATGAAATGGTTTGGCTATTGGTGTTGCCAATGAAAACCTTTGGGGTTGAGGTGTCCGTAGTTACGGTGTTGTTTTGGGAGCCCTACTTAGCATGTGACTTGTTGAGGCTCACTCCCCTACAGTTCTTTTTAGGGCTTGCCGTATGTTTGGCTTGCAGCGGCGTTGTGGCAGAGCATGGTCCAGTTAGAATATGAAAAGATATGAAGTTACAATGTCCCAATACATGGATAATGTCCACTACTAGTTGTAGTCTGTGGTTTTATGTGATTTTTAATGTGGTTTTCACGAGAGCTTTTGCATGAAAATTGGTGTGTTTTGTTTGTTAAACTGGCAGTTCTTAGAAATGCAGAGAAAGGCATGGTTAATAATGCAAGTGAGTGTGGTCACATTGGGGTGCTAGTTGTGATTAAATTATAATGTTTAAAGGTCTCAATTATAGAAATTAAAAAGATTGATGAATTCAGTTATAGAAATCAGTGAAAGTGTTTTAATGAGGACCAGAGTTAGCAAAGGTAGGTATAGAGTAATGATGTGATGGAATGGCAGAGGGAACAGTGCTATGGTGGAAATAGAGCAATGTGATCAGGAATGTTAGACATGATTGTGGTTGAGAATTTTGGCGAAACTAATTAATGTATTTAAGATTTGTGTAGATAGATATTAAGGAAGTGGTGTGATTAAGTGATGTGTCAGGTTTGAAGTGATTAAGTGAGATAGTTGAGTAAAGATATGATATAACAAATAGAGGAACAGTAATGCGTGGCAGTCAGATGAAGTGTGTTTTGTGGATAGAGATGGGTGCAGTGAAGAGTTTCAGAATAGTGTTGTTATGAATAAAGATGGTAATAGAAAGGTGATGCAAAGATTCAGAGTTAAGGCTGGGTAAAGAAAGAATAAAGGAAAAGCAGTGGGCAGCCCGACTTGTTTGAGAATTTTATAAGAAAGATAGTTAGTAGTAAGTAGCAGTGATAAGGATTTTGCAAAAGATTGGTATATAGTCATAGTGTTAAGAATAAGAGTGGTAATGCGAGCAATATGGGCAATTTGTGGGCATAGGAAAATAATGATTTTGTAAGAAGCAGATTAAAGTCAAGGCAAGACAAATTGTGAATGGATATTTGTGAGTAAGTTGCAATAGTAGAATTGTTTTTATTTGGTAGTGGACCAGTAATGTAGAATAGAGAGGCCAGACAGAACCAGATATGTGTTTGAAGGAAATGGTTTCGGTTATGGTATGGCAGATATTTTAATAAGAAGGATTGTAGTGAAAATGCATAGTGAGATTAAAGTAGTAGCAGAATAGTTAAAAGGAATGCTTTACAAAAATGGAAATTATGTTGTTGGCAGTAAAGTTAAAGTTCAGTATTATAATCAGATGAAAAAAAAAAAAGAGAGAAGAAGAAGAAAATGTGATAGATTATAGAGCAATGATAATCAGATGAATCAAGGGAATGTGCAGCGGAATTTGTGTAAATAGTAAGTAGTAAAGTGATCCAGGTAAATGAAGGAATTTCATATAAAAATGTCTCCTAAGTTTAATGTAAAAGTTGCAGCACGAATAATTAAAGATAGTGAACATATTAAGAGGTGGCAAAGCAAAACAGAAAGGATAAGGAAAGACATGATCAGTTTAGCAATAAGGAATCTGGATAAGATGACATCGAGTATGTTGTCTTGATAACAGTGTTCAGGAGTGAGAATAGAAATTGTAAAAAGACATGGGTTGGGTTGCTGAGTCAACTAGAAAATATATGTGAAGGGAGGAAAGTATGTAAAGGGTAAAGTGTGGTTAGCAGTGGTATGGTAAAATTCATAATTAATGAGGCGCAGAAATAATTGAAGACAAAAATCCGAGCGGGGGGGTTAGTTAAGCACTGTAATTATGAGATTAGTCAGAGAATGTCAGTAAAGCAAGAAAAGTATTGAAGAGTACAACATGTCAATAGGGGTTGGCAGGTCAGAAATTACAGTAATATTTCAGTATGAATTAATTGAATAAGATGATTTGGGAAGTAGTTATAGTTAGAAATGAATACAATTGAAGCTAGAAGAAAGTAATTGAAAGTAATAATGAGAACAGAAATTGTGGAATATTTTGCAAAGTGTTCAGTGTGATCAGAGCAGCGCAGCGGAAGCGGAAGGAAGCAAGAAAGATAATACTCACAGATTGTTCAAGGTTTGCTTGAAAAGAGAAAATATAAAGTTTTGTATAGTGAATAAAGGAACAGAGGTTATTATGATTTTTAATCACAATGATTAAAGCGGTAGGGCAGAATAATATGAAAAGGGAAGGAAATTCAATGATGGTGATTGGTTTTCTTTGGGAAAAAAAAATGATGACAGTTGCGAATGTAAATATAGATAAGGCAGGGTATCAGTAAGCAATGATAAATAGAAAAAGAAAATGGCATCGAAAATTCAAGAATTTGGAAAGATTATAGCATGGTAAAGTGTTACAGTGAAGATACTCGAGAAAGGTAAAGCGGTCCTGAAATAAAGTTGCAAACACAGCCCAGAAAATGTGAAAGTAGGTTCAGTCCAAGGAGATAAAGCACCATTGGCAAGGTAGAATAGCCTACAATTGAAAGGTATGGAAAGGTAATGGAATCGACAGAATAGAGTAATTGTGAAATGAATTGAAAGAAAGAAAAGAACAAAGCAAGGATGGAAATGGATAGATGAGTCAGTTAGCGCAGATGAATTGAAAGGCTGATGCAGAGAAACAGTATACTTTTGTTCTATATACGATTTTATTTCTTTTTAGGTGATAGTCTGGTTATTGTGGTTTGTGTTGATTGTCGAGGAGGACATTTCTTTTTAGGTGATAGTAATGTAACGTTGCACATTTTTCGGATCATCGTGGATCCGTGTTTAGTAGGTTTGGTAGCCGATGTGTGGCCATGAGTTTGAGTTTCAGGTGTTACGCGTGTTGTGAGGCTGGTGGGCGGCCATGGGCCCAAAGCGCTCACAGGTTTTCTGCCCGTGAACCCGACAGGGGTGTGTGTTCACATTCTAAACGCGACAGCCCTGGTGGTCGCATTCTGTTTCCCTGTGCCGCCCTGAGCGTCGATGTCTGCATGTGCGCCAAGTGTCATTCATTGGGTGGCCTACTAACGTCGGGCTTGAGAAGGCGTACGATCGCTATGTCGCGTTCAAGTAGCGACGTAGTAGGGCTGCGTCGCGTTCTCAACTGATGTGCGTTTTTTAAGGAGCTCCAGCCGAACAGAGCTTGGAGAAGCTCAGCTCGGCTGGGGAGGCTACTGCGCGGTTCTTGGCGATTCGAGGTCCTGGTGGAGTCTTGGCGTGTTCTCGCCACGAGGACGTCGTGCGGAGCGGGGGAAACACCTGGAGTTCTGTTCTTCGCGAAGGTAGGGAGAACCCACTTTGTTTTGATGTTTGGATCGTGTGCATGGTGTGGTTGATGTGTTTTCCAGTTTATAAACTATAGATATCATGCTAGGGTTTACACTAAAGCATGAAAAATGTGAATTAAGTGTGTTTTGTAGAGTTTGTGGGGGTGATCCGTGGAGTTTCCGTAGATTAGGGTTTGCGCCTGTGAAGGCGACAGACCTTATCGTCGCTACAAGGTCGCGACAGGCTGACCCGTCGCGATAGGTTTCTTATTGCGACAGGCGGGGCGTCACGTTCTAAAGGCGACACATCCCCATGTCGCGATCTCAGCCATGAGGTCTTTTGATGCACATTTTTAAAGTACGTTTATTCGATGATTATAAATATTTTGCATGGCACCAGTTTGTGGTGTGCTGGCACATGTGGTGCTCACAATGCGCGGTGCTCACTAGATGAGCATGCTTTATATGGTTTGGGTGTGTGTATGGCACACGCATTGTCTTAATGTAATCTTATGATTTATCGTAGTAATTGGGCAGTGAGGTCCTGTATGAACCTAGCCGTGACATTGTGGTGGTCGTCGTTATGATTATTGTAATATAATTTTGTAGTACTTGAGGTGATTGGCAGTGACGCTCATGTGTGGACCTAGCACTAGTTTGTGGTTGTCCTTCGAAGAAATTATATTGATTCATGTGTTAAGTGGTGTGTGTGTTGCCACGGAGGTCACGAGGTGGCCGATGTTAGGCTATAGTGTTATTATTAATATGGTTCATATATGGTTTGTGTAGGCTTGCTTGTAGTCACGAGTGACCAGGACAAGCTACTCCACACGTGGTATCGTGGTTTTGTAATAATGTGTAAGTGTTGTAGTTTTGTGTATTGCCGAGTGTGGTGGTCCGGTGCCTATTCCAGAATGCCTCTCTAGACGGGTACCCAGGTTCTTTGTGAGCCGGGCACGTTGTGTTTGTTGTGCTCGAGGTTGTCCCGGTATAGTGTGGTACTGTCGATGTCTGTGTCATCTTCCTGGACACCATCACTCCTGTGTTTGAGTTGTACGTCGGCTAAGGGAAAGACGACAGTAGGCAGCGGCTGTGTTTGTGGGCGTGCAGTCGCTTGTAGCACGCTCGTGGTGGGGGTACGGACACCAGTAGACGTACTGGCCCCAGCTAGTCTTGTTCTAGTGCCTCACTTTAGGGAGCTCAGGCCTGAGTCCCTAAAGATGCCAGCCATGGGCTGGCAGTGTGTGAGACTTCTGGTAGTGGTGGGTTTGTTATTCTCACAGTTAGTTGCTTGACTTGTGAGTTGTGGAGCCGTAGCTGGACTGAGGGTCTGTGCTACGAGACTGAGAGGTTGTTCTTGTGTTGTGTTATCAGGGTGGATACTGGCTTGATCAGCCAGTAGTTCGTTCCTGTGTGGTGGCCGTTCTATTCTGACTCGTGCTTTGCCACTGTGGTCGTGTGTTTGTGACTCGTAGTGGGGTTTGACCGTTCGAGGTGTGCCATGGTGTTGGCACAGTTGTGACTCCGATTGTGGCTTGAGTGGTGGCACAGTTTTGGTTATGGATGGTGAGTGTTGACTCAGCACAAAGTGGGTTTAGCTCGCTATGGGCCCCTGTTATGGCACTGTTTACTTGCGGTTTCCGTGCTGGTACTTGTTGTAATAGGTACCTGTACCCCGTGTGGGTAATGGTTTGTGGTGGTACGTTCGTATACTGGTCTTTTCTGGTGTTGACGTGGAACTGTGTTTCGTGGGTTCGTGTGGGTGACCTTCCACTCAATGTGCTTTACCCTTCCTCGAGTAAGCTTCCGCATATGTTTTTGTGTGTTATGGATTGGTCGTTGTAGCAGGCCTGCCATTCTGTGTGTGGCTTCCGACATATTGTGGTTTGGGGTATAAAGGGCCAGTTTTTGGTTAGCAGTCATGTTATCCACATTCATGAGACTCGCCTGTGAAGCTTATAGCCTAGGCAGTGGTTTGCTGTGCGGCTTATAGCTTAAATGAAGTTGTGAGTGTGGTTTGCTTGTGAGGTGAGGCCTAGGTGTGTTGTCGAGCAAACTAGTGGTGTGGAGCTAGTCGTATTGTTCCCTCTTACTTTCCGAAGTTGTGAATAATTAATGTGTTTATATTTAATTACAATTTAAATTCAGTTGTTGTGAGCATGAAATGGTTTGGCTATTGGTGTTGCCAATGAAACCCTTTGGGGTTGAGGAGTCCGTAGTTACGTTGTTGTTTTGGGTAGCCCCTACTGAGCCTATAACTTGTGAGGCTCACTCCCCTACAGTTCTTTCAGGGCTTGCCGGTGTGTTGGCTTGCAGCGGCGTTGTGGGGACTTGTACCTCCAGCAATTGAGTTGTAGTTAGTTTTTGTGTGAGTTTGTGCTCACTCGGGGTATGCCCTAGGTAGTGTACTTTTTAATTGGACATGTAATAATGTAATGGGACAGTGTAAATTGTTATTTGCAAGTATGAGCACATGTGCTTTCTTGTGTCTTATACTGTGTAGTTGTCTTTTATATTCTTACTGGACACTTGTGTGAGATATCCCTTGCGAGACTTCGGTCCATTTGCGGGAGGCGGATCTGGATATGGAGCCTTAATGGGCATAAACATCCAGGGCTGTCACAAGATTAGAGGCCTCCGCCTCTTCTCTGGTGATGTTCATCACACGACCACGTCCACATCCTCGCTGCAGCTCCTGCTGGTGTTGCTGGCACTGCTGAGGTGGCTGGAACTGCTCCTCGTGCTGTTGAGGTTGAGGGTACTGAGCCTGCAGTGCCTGCTACATGTACTGTGGAGGTGCCAACTGCTGTTTTGCCCTTGCCTCAATGGAGACTCTCGCCTGTAGTGACCGGGATGCTCGCAGTGAAAACAACTTGTGCCCTGCTGACTCTGCTCTATACCCTGTTGCACTACCGACTCCACTAGTTGCTCTGGCTGACATCGGTGCTGAGGTGGCGGTTGGGTTGTATTCATCTACCCCCTTGTGTGAACAACTTCTTCAACTTCGAGGTCATGCCAGCACCGCCTGTGCCCGAAGAAGAAGAAGATGACACACTCCATCGGTTGTCCGAAGGATGCTGGTACAAGGTAGACCTCGCCGAACCTTCTCGTGTTGTGGCTGGAACCGACACCGCTCTCCAAAGAGGTAGCTCTGGCCACTACCAACTCCAAGGTGTCATGGAGGTGGCCATCCATGGCCCACTTAACTCCGAGTGTAACCCACTAATGAATCGCTCAGTGCGAGCCTGCTCACTAGTGGCTACGTGGGGGATGTTCCACAAAAGCTGTACGAACCTCTAGTTGTACTACGCCACAGTCAGCTCTCCCTACGTCAATGGTGAAACTGGTCCCTCCTCTCACGGCGTGCATAGTCGGGAAGTACTCGCCATGAAAGGCCTACAGAATTGCTCCCAAACTATCTAGTCTTGTTTTATTCCTAATGTCAAAATCCTGAATCCTTCGCGGATTACCAGCCCATCAGCTTATGCAAATTTTGACACAAGATCATTTCTAGAAATTTTTGTGATCGCCTCACTGACACTCTCTCACAGATAATCTTTGAGGAACAGGGCGCTTTTGTTAAGGTCAGATCTCATTGATAATGTGGCGCTTGCTAGATGCTTGGTTAAGGATCTGGGGTGCAAGGTGAGGGGGAATAACATTATATTCAAGCTTGATATGATGTAAGCCTATGATCGTGTTGAATGAGAACTCCTCTTTAACATTCTTAGAATGTTTGGCTTCTGCAACAGATTCATTTCTTACATGGGCATGTTGATATCTAATGCTGGTTTTCTGTCCTTTTTAATGGTCATCAAGCTGGGTACTTTAAATCTTGTAGGGGTCTCAAGCAGGGAGATCCAATTGCACCCGCTCTTTTCATCATTATGGAGGAGGTACTTAGCAGGGGTCTTTAGCACCTACTCCATACTGGCTCCTTAAAACCTTATGCTGGCCCCAGACATTGTCCATTTATCTCTCATCTACTGTACACTGATGATACATTGGTTTTCACTAATGGGCATGGTTCCAATATGTCGGTCTTCCCTAAGTTCCTTGAAGCATATGAATTATCCTCTGGGCAAAAGATAACAGAAGAAAAGCCATTTATGCTATCCAAAAAAACACCTACTGCCATAGCGATTAAAGTCAAAATATTACTGGTTTCTCCCAGCAAACAAGTTCCCTTGCTATCTTGGCGTCAACTTGAAAGAAGGTCGAGTCAGAGCTGCAGATTCAAGTTCTTATTTGATAAAATAAGTAGGAAACTCAATAGCTGAAATCCAAATTTTTATCTCAAGCTGGCCATGTTGTTGTAATCAATGTTGTGCTCAATTCCTCCCCATTTATACTGCCACTGCTTCCATCCTTCCAAAAGGTGTTATTCGTTCTCTTGAGAGGGCTTTTCCTTCTTTCTTTTGGAGTGGGCTAGATGGAGTCCAGAGACGCCACCGGATTCCATGGTCGGTCATTCAGCGCCCCATTCTTGAGGTCGGGATGGGGGTCAGAAGTCTATGGCAAATCCAACTATCTTTGGATACTAAATACCTTTGGAACATGTACCACGGGAACGCTCTTTGGGCCAGGTATGCCAAGAAAAAATCCCTCGACATGTATGGTCTGCCTAGAAATATCTTTACTATTGTCAAAATCTCTTCACTGAAAACACAAGATGCTTACATGGCAATGGTGGCACTGTTGACATCTTTTATGATGCGTGGGCTGGAGAAAGACCCTTACACCTCTCTTTAGATGATCCCACTAATGCCCCCCATGCTTTGGTGCGTGATGTCTCAATGACGATAATCATATTTCTGGCAGACATTCCCTGGTATTCAGGTGTTCTTCGACAAGTTCAATAAATGATGATGTGGATAAGTGCATATGGTCCTCTACCAACGATGCCTCCTTCACTTCTAAATCTGCTTATAACCTTTTGCGGCCTCGCGTGTGTCAGAGACCTCCGCTTGCTATGATCTGGCATTATAGTTTCAACAAAAAGGCTTCTCTCTTTTGTTGGAAAATCATCAACAAAGCTATTTTGGTGGATTCCATAATTCTGAACAAGGCATACAACTAGCTCTAAATGTTCGTGTTGCTATACACCGTAGTATGAGGACATTAATCATCTATTTCTCAGAAGTGATATTGCTGCTAGCCCGTGGCACTGCTTCTCACCTTTCCTTTCATGTACAATTATGCTAATGATCACTTCATTTCATGGTGTTGAAGGAATATTGAGCAACATAAAATCTCATCGCCATATGGGTTCATTGCATCTATGGGATTATTCTTATTAATTGGGAGATTGGAGGGAAAGATGTAGAAGAAGATTTGAACTCATCAATCGGCCTACTAGGAGGGTCATTGATAATATTATTTTCTTATATCTCATGCCATCCGTGGACAGATTTTCAAAACTCCACCATCAGCGAATCAGGCAGCTATCATCAGTTCTATTGGCTTCTCCTTCAAGTGTCGCCCATCTACATTCAAGCTTGTTCGGTGGTGTGAGACCCCGAAATTTTATTCATTTTATATTGCATGTGGTATTACTTGTTATGTTATAGTGTGTATATTAAATTTCTGCATATTCTAATTATTAAATCACTCATGTGCATACGTAAGTATATATATTATTTCCGTGAATATAGGTAATTAGCTAATTTTGTACATGATGTACTTATTTAAATACTGTGCATGTTGTATTTAAGTAAAGTTGTTCATATGATAGGTAAGTATGCTATATATTTTGTAAGTACACGTAAGGCTATTTGGCATGTAATATATTTAAATGTGCATACATTATCTAATTATTGATGTACATGTTGTATTATTTAAACCCATGCATGTGTATGTAATTACACTGTGTACACATGTATATATATATATGTTTAACCTTGTGCATGTAATATCTACTTATTTCCGTAACCATTAAATTGTTTATGATGTGGGTACATCTATTTCAATGTATATCTATTCTGGCCGAGATGCACAGTTGGCGGCAACATGCAGGCCCCTAACTGCATGGCCAGAGGGATTGGCGTCTAGATCGGATGCCAACCCACCTGTTGGTGGCACCATAGGTGGACACCAAGTTCCCAGCTGTATGATAGTTTAAGATTTGGTAACGCCTGCGTTCTTCCCAGTTCCAGTTTAGGAAAACCATCTATAACCTTAGGAGACCTACCCTAATGCGTACCATCCTACCCAACTCTATAAAAACACCTTGGTTCGACGGGATGATGTCTTTTGGTCTTTGTGAAAACCCTAGAGCCCTTTGTGGAGAAAAGCTGATCTTGGAGAGCTGGATCCGGCGACTGGAGGAGTTTTCTGGAGATCCACACCGACTGGAGGATAGTCCATGCATAGAAGAAGCATTCCCAACTCAGAGGATCAACCTACATCAACAGAGGAACTGGATATGAAGAGGTTTTGAGCACCTTCTTGGCTGGGCCGAGGAGGGCTTCTTCAGAAGATTTGATCTTTATGGATTTATTTGAGCCAAGTAACCTATGGATGTCAAACCTACTCATGTCCCCTTAGGTCCTACCATTTTTCCCAAATTTTCTTCGTGTCCTGGAACCTCTAAATTTCCCTTGCATTTGTGTGCTGTCTGCATGGTCTACAGACAGGAAGTTGACGGCCACATACTATGCCGCCATGTTGTTCAGGGTTCTGAAAGAGCAATGTTTGATCTTTAAACTGTGTTATTTGGACTTCTGGATGTATATGCATGCTGTAAAAATTGTATGTGGTCAGGGTCAGTTATTAGGTCATATCATGAGGATATTTCGAATTTTTGTACATAGTGGTAATTATCGAAATTTCTATATTAATGAGAGAAGCATGGTTTATCTATGTTTAACCCGAAATAATTAGATTTGATGCATGTTATGGTTTATAATTTTCCCTATTAGTATGATGACTATTTCATGCCTTGAAATTGTTAGACACTACTGTTCACTGTGAATCTAATTAAGTGAAAATCTTAAGTAATATTTATGAATTCTATCTTAATTACTAAAATTTGAATTACTGCTCATAAAAATCTGGAAAATTTAATATGTTATATACTAACTGCATGTAGCATGTGATAAAAATTTTGTACTAATGTGACAACAGTAGGTACTGTTTGTGTTACACAAGTGAAAGTAATATAATGAGCATGATTAGGTTAAACATGTAAATTTCATTATTAATGGCATATTAATATGCTTTATGAGTTGTTATCACTGTTAAACAGTATGAGTGAATGCTGTAAACTGAAAGGTAAATATTATGCTAAGTGCATGTGAAAAGGGATTAAAGTGTGTATATAAGTGTGAGTAAAATGTGATGAAATGTGATAATGTGCTAATGTAAAATTGGGCCGAGATTGACACTGCTGCCATAGAGGTCTGAGAGTTGTACCATAGAAAGTCCCTATGGAAGGCTCAACATTGTGAAATATAAGGGCATTAGGATGAAACCCTAGAGGTGGACAAGTACCACTGGATACTGTGGAGAGGGCTTCTCCCGGTCTGCGCAGTTACCAAGATTCGCCACTAAATTGCCCAAGTGGCGGTTATGTGTCATGTGATGTGATGTGCTATGTGATATGTGCTATGTGTTATGGGTGCGTGCGTCCTTTACATTGTAGTTAGGACTATGTGCCACGACAACTTAAGTGACAAAATGTGAATAAAGTGTAAAGTAAAGTGTGAATGTGGCACGTGGTAAGTGCAAATGAATGTGACATGTGATAAGTGAAAGTGCAAGAGAAAACTATGTGAAAATGTGTAAAATGATGTGCAAGAGAGAGTAATGTTAATGAGAGTATAAATGCATATATCCATAATAATCATGTGTTAATATGTTGACATAATATCATGTTATATAGTTCAATGACATCCATGAAGTAATGTATGTGAATATGTGTATGTAAACATGTGAATTGTGCAAGGTGAAGGATGAGCATGTGGAATTATTAAATGAATGAGATAGCATGTGAATAAATGTAAATATATATGATTTTGTTGAATTCATGTCAAAACAGCAAGCAAAGTATGATTATAACTGTGATAAATATATGAAAGAATGTCTAAATTCCATGCTAGATATGCTATTTACTTAGTACATAGTTTCATGCTTCAATTGTATATAGTTGCCAATCGACTTGAATATGTTTTAAACCTTCAATTCATCTTTAATAAAATATGATATCATGTGTAATTGTGAATTATTTATATTAAAACAGCAAACGAAATGTGTAATTGAATATGAAAAGGCATGTGAAATATGAATAGATATCATGTTACGTTGCTATTTACTTGGTGCTTAACTCCATGCTCTAGTTGGTGGAGTTGTACCATAACATGGGTAATGTTTGGATTGTTAAATCATGTTACATGTTAGTGTGAGAAAGCATGTATAGGTGTATGTTTATTATCCATGATTAATAGGAACATGTGTTAGTTAGGACGTGTTTGGATGTTTAGGTGTAGTTAATTATACAAAGCATGTGCCATGTAAATTGTTATGGTTTAAATGATAGCATGTGTTTCTTATTGTTTAGTAGTTTAATATGTGTGTGATATGTGTAAGGTTAAGTCTTTAGAATGCTTGCTGGGTCTTTTAGACTTTACTTGCTTCGGCGTACAGGTGAGACAGGTGTTTCCGTACTTGGAGATGGTGTAGCGAGGAGAATCCCGAGCACGAGGAGTAGCATTTTGTGGAGTTCAATACATAGTTGTACTTTTCTTTCATAGTATGAATAATGTTATTGCATGGACAATGTAATAGACAATGTATTCATTTAAAATTGTAATAATGTGGACATTGTCATATCTTTCTCTGCTACATAGACTGTGGAAGTGTGATGATGTGGAATGAAGTTAAGTTATTTTTTTATTCCGCTGTACTCGTGTATTCATGTACATATCAACCTATCGTTTAGTGTTGGGTTATTATCCCACTGTGACGACACTCTTTGTACCGATGGGGATTGGTATAATCGTATTGGTATGAAGATGGTCGTTACAGAGATGGTATCAGAGAGTCAAGGTTGAGATTGCACAGGAATAAACCATCATCTTCACAATATGTAGAGTCTTTATAAAATTTGTCCATATATGTAGAAATTAATAATAATGAATGAAAGATAGTTAAGAAAAAATAGTTAAGATTATGTATTCTAAGTAGATTAATTGTTTTGCAGACTGTGGCTGGACGTGATAGACGTACTGCTCAGGCTAGGAGGTATGAGCAAGGTCGCAAGGTAAAGAAGTTCGTGAAGGGGCTCAAACCATCATTGAGATCTAGACTTTTAGAGTCTGACCCCCGCACTTTGGAAGAGGCTCTCAGCGTAGCAAGCAGACAGAAAGTAGGGTGGAATCATACCAGGAAGAGAAGGAAGCTCAGAAGAAGAGTTACCAGAACCATTCCAGCAGCAAAATAGGAAGATGAAGAAACTCATAGAAGGTCAGCATTAGCTGTGATACCAGGCAACGAGAAGCCCGAGTGTGTACACTGCGGTAAGCATCATGGTGGAAATGTGTGTTGGTTAAAGGAAGGAAGATGTCTTAAAATGGGCAGTAAGGACCATCGGATCAGAGAATGTCCAAGACTGAAGAAGCTCGTTCTGCGAGGTGTACCCGCAACTGCAACAACGAAGCTAGCAGTACCAACCAAGGAGAATGTGTTAGCCAGAGATGACATCGACGACGTCATCAGAGGTACTCGATCCGATCTTCGAGGATGAAGATCTTTTTCAAGGGGGGGAGAGTGTGAGACCCCAAAATTTTATTCATTTTATATTGTGCATGTGGTGTTTACTTATTATCTATATAGTGTGTATATTAAATTTCTGCATATTCTAATTATTAAATCATTCATGTGCATACGTAAGTATATGTATTATTTTCCGTGAATATAGGTAATTAGCTAATTTTGTACATGATGTACTTATTTAATACTATACATGTTGTATTTAAGTAATGTTGTGCATATGATAGGTAAGTATTGCTATATATTTTGTAAGTACACGTAAGGTTATTTGTGCATGCAATATATTTAAATGTGCATGCATTATCTATTTATTGATGTACATGTTATATTTATTTAAACCTATGCATGTTGTATGTAATTACGTTGTGTACACATCTATATATATATATATATGTTTAACCCTGTGCATGTAATATCTATTTTATTTACGTAACCATTAAATTGTTTATGATGTGTTGGTACATCTATTCAATATATATCGTTTCTGGCCGAGATGCACAGTTGGCTGCAACATGCAGGCCGCTGACTGCATGGCCAGAGGGATTGGCGTCCAGATCGATGGACGCCAACCCCCTGTGGCGGCGCATAGGTGGACGCCAAGTTTCCAGCTTTATGACGGTTTCAGATTTGGTAACGCCCGCCCCTTCTTCCCAATTCCAGTTTAGGAAACCCATCTATAACTATAGGAGACCTACCTAATGCATACCCAACCTACCCAGCTCTATAAAAAACACCTTGGTTCGGCCGAATCATGACTTTGGTCTTTGTGAAACCCTAGAACCCTTTGTCGAGAAAAGCTAATCTTAGAGAGCTGGATCTAGTGACTGAATGAGTTTTCTAGAGATGTACACCGACTGGAGGATAGTCCATACATAGAAGAAAGCATCACCAACTCAGAGGATCAACCTACATCAACAGAAGAACGGATCTGAAGAGGTTTTGAGCACCTTCTTGACTGGGCCGAGGAGGGCTTCTTCGGCAAGATTTGATCTTTGTGGATTATTTGATGCAAGTAACCTATGGATGTAACCCTACTCATTCCCCTTAGGTCCTAGCATTTTTTGGAATTTTCCTTGTGTCCTGGAACCTCCAAATTTCCATTGCATTGTGTGTTGTCTGCATGGTCTGCAGATAGAAAGTTGGCGGCCACATACTGTGCCGCCAAGTTCTTGTGTTGGCGGCACCAGATTGTGCCGTTTACACAGTTGGCGGCATACACTGTGCCACCAAGTTCTTTAGAGTTCTAAAAGAGCACTGTTTGATCTTTAAAATGTGTTATTTGGACTTCTGGATGTATATGCATGCTGTAAAAATTGTATGTGGTCAGGGTCAGTCATTAAATCATATCATGAGGATATTTCAAATTTCTGTACATAGTGGTAATTATCGAAATTTCTGTATTAATGAGAGAAGTATGGTTTATCTATGTTTAACTAGGAAAATAGATTGCTGCATGTTAGGGTTTATAATTTTTCCCTATTAGTATGATGACTGTTTTCATGCTTTAAACTGTTAGACACTACTGTTTCACTGTGAAATCTAATTAAATGAAAATCTTGAGTAATATGCCTGACTCTATCTTAATTACTAAAATTTGAATTGCTAGTCATAAAAATCTGGAAAATCTAATATGTGATATACTAACTGCAAGTAGCTTGTGATAAAAATTTGGTACTGATGTGACAACAGTAGGTACTATTGTGTTATAACAAGTGAAAGTAATTATAATGAGCATGATTAGCTAAACATGTAAATTTCATTGTTAACAGCATATTAATATATGTTATGAGCTATTTTCACTGTTAAACTGTAAGAGTGAATGCTATAAACTGAAAGGTAAATATTATGCTAAGTGCATGTGAAAGGGATTAAAGTGTATATATAAGTGTGAGTAAAATGTGAGAAATGTGATAATGTGCTAATGTAAAATTGGGTGAGATTGACACTGCTACCATAGAGGTCTGAGAGCTGTACCATAGAAAAGTCCCTATGGAAGGCTCAACATTGTGAAATATATCCTAAGGGCATTAGGATGAAACCCTAGAGGTGGACAAGTACCACTGGATACGGTGGAGAGGGCTTCTCCCAGTCCGCACAGTTACCAAGATTTGCCACTAAATTGCCTAGGTGGCGGGTATGTGTCAAGTGATGTGATGTGCTATGGTTATGGATGCGTGCGTCCTCTACATGGTAGTTAAGGACTATGTGTCGCGGCAACTTAAGTGACAAAATGTGAATAAAGTGTAAAGTGAAGTGTGAATGTGGCATGTGGTAAGTGCAAATGAATGTGACATGTGATAAGTGAAAGTGCAAGAGAAAAACTATGTGAAAAATGTGTAACATGATGTGCAAGGGAGAGTAAATGTTAATGAGAGTATAAATGCATATATCCATAATAATCATGTGTTAAATGTTGACGTAATATCATGTTATATAGTTCAATGACATCCATGATGTAGTGTATGTGAATATGTGTATGTAAACATGTGAATGTGCAAGGTGAATGTAACATCTTGGGCTTCCAATTTTCCCGTCCGCATGTTGGATGACTAGCCACTAACACGTCTCGGGTGGGTGACGTGTTAGTGTCGTGACGGTGCTGCCCGTCACGACAGTCATCCCTGTTGCTATCTCTTTCGGCGTCGCGTTCTTGTCGTGCCCGGTCAACGGGTCGCGACTGCTTTTTCCTTATTGGTCGTCTGATGCCTGTCAGAGTGGCAGGCATGGCAGACTGACCTGTCTGGTGTCGCGGCATCCCTATGGGACGCGTTCTTGTCGTGGTGTACGCGGCCGTCGCATTAAGGTTGGTAACACGATGCCCCTCCCGTCGCGTTCTGGGGGCCGAAGACTAAAAGCCTTGGCGGGCTCCTTTCCCCTTTCTTCCCCTTCTTCTTTCTCTTCCTCCTCTCCGAGGAGGGAAGTCTTCTTCTTCTCCTTCTCCGGCATTTGAAGCTCCGTGGCAGTGCCGCGGCTAGTGGTGGAGTGGCGGAGCGGCAAGAAGCGAAGAGGAGGTGGTCGGCTTTGTGAAGACCATTTGGGGGTTCGGTTCTTCAAAATGGGTAGGGATTTCTTGTACTCTTTCCTTTCCGGGCGATTTGGAGCCCTCATGTGTGAATGCTGTTTTAGAAGCTTTCCCCATGTTTTGTGTGTTTGGTAGTGTGGGGGCGACCCCGGGATGTGGATTCCTGCGGTCTACCTCCCGACTAATGTCACGACTGCAGTGCGCATCGCGAAATCAAAGGAGGCGTCACCCCAGTTGGACGTGACCTTACACGTAGCGTTTGGCCGTCGCGATAAGGGTCTAGGTCGGCGACCCATTTTCCTGTCGCGACATGTTTCCTATCATGACTCAGTTGTTGTCGCAGTTGCCCTATCCGTTGATGTATCAAGACGGCTTAGGAGGGCGTGACAGGACCTGGCTTGCCTCGAGTGTTTCCATGGCATCGGTTGGCGTTTCAGCGTGTGCCCCAGGGCAGGGTTGCCCTTAGGACCTTCTGGTAGGGAATGCGACAAGTTGCCTCCCTGCGTTCAGTGACCGAAGGTGACACCTTTGTGGCCGTGTCCAGCACGGTGCTAGGAGGCTCACGTCTGCCTAATAATCGATTGTCTGACTGCCAACGATTATTAGCAGAGCAATGTTCTCTGTTCTGTCTGGTGGTGTTCCGGTTTCTCGGGCCATGTGTTGTGTCCGGCGTTGGCTGACGGCCCTTCTGGGGGTTTCTGGAAGGGGTGCCGGCGTTGCCTGTGCCTGCTCGGCTTGTCTTGGTTACAATCCAGCTGAGCCGGTTTCTGTGGTGGTTGCCCCGCAGTTCTCTTTTTACCCGGTGCTAGGCACTTGAGTGCTTGTCCGTGAGACAGGTTGTTACCGTTACCTGGGACCCCGGTCCCGCGCGTCTGTGTCAGAGGGAGTTTCTTCGGGCGGTGGGGTTGGGTTGAGCGCTGACTATGGTAGCAGTAGGGGAAAATAGTGGGGACAGTGGGCTGATTCGTTTGTAGAGCTCTCCTAGCAAGTCTGGTCTCAAGGTGGTTGAGGCACTCTTCCATTGCGGACCAGCTAGTCATTCTAACTGCCCCGCTCTGCGTTGGTTACGGAGCCACGTACGAAGGGTAGGTGTGGGGCCGCAGCTCGGCCGGGCTGTGGTGGTTTGTTAGTTGTTCTTTATCGTGGCTCACTAGCCTCTCTACCTAGGGAGGTGTAGGCAGGAGCGACGGCTGGCAAGCGAGAGGGGTGGACTGTGTGTGCCCTCTCTAGTTGCCTGTGGCGGTGGTTGGTTGCACTCGTTGTGACGGAGTTTTCTCACGTTGTTCCTAAGTGAGTCTCGTCACCCTAGCTACACGGTGGTGTAGCCTAGTGATGTCTAGTTCCGTGGGCTTTGTTGGTTTGGGCTCGTGGGCCTGTTCAGTGGTTTCCACTCTGCGGGTTCTCTCAGGGTTTCTTGTGTAGGCACCCGACCGCTGGTTTGTAAACCATTCCTTGGTGTCATCCGTGGTGGCACTGGAGTGTGTATTACCCTAACCTCGTGGAGTGTCCGAGGTGCAGGATGGTTTTGTTACTAGCCCTCAACCTTGTGGAGGTCTGAGGTGGCCGTGCTGTGGTGAGACGGTGTGTCATGCCCCGACGCGGAATATCGGAACCGAGGCAGTTGCAAGTAAAGGGTATAGAGCGAATACTAGACATCAAACCATTTCGAAATGGATAATACTAAAGCAAATCTTTCTCATTAATAACTTTTCAAATATCTAATTACAACCACTAATATCATAGTCAATCTATAGGGCCCAATTACATTGAAATAAAGCAAAGACTAAACTTCAAATTAACTACTACACGCTAATCATAGTGCTAGGACGCTAGGGTACTCATGACATCACTCCAGCTCGTTCCCGTCCTCTTGAGTGTATGGTCATCCCCGGTCTCACCTGAAACACAACGACAAATAACGCAGGTTGAGCGATAACGCCCAGTAGGACTTAAATCTCAAGATCAAGCATGATTTAAGTGATTAATGTCTTATAAAGCAGGATAACTAGAGAGAGTAACGAGAAACGTATAGAAAGTACTAGTACACGATAACGAGGACATCGCACAATGCACGAGAGTATAGCACGACAAGTTTTGATATCGGATTAGCCGTATAACAAGATAACAAGTAAAGTTACACAACAGTGCACAAGTCACGATAGCAAGTGTTGGTCGATATCTTTCAACCACGAGTTTCAAGTAACCAATATTGACTGTTTGATTAATTGATTGACATAGATCACATCTTGCGTGTTCATGCGTTAGTGTATGCCATCACCCAGATCATTAGACCCTCGCGAGTTATAGCCTTTCAGGTGCTCCTCCAAGGACCAGACCGAGCCCTTATAATGTTGCCTAGCATAGTCATGTTTTTACGTTGACAATCAATTTTAATGGCCAAATAGAGTACCAAGGATAGATGAGAGTACTAGATGAATAGACGAGATAGTAGAGTGAACGTGAATAGATGAGCGAGTTGAGATAGATGAGGGCTAAGGGACAATGCATGCAACCTTCCGAGCAACAGGAGATAGTAACAGTTGCACAACACGCGTACATGGTGTTGGCAGCCAGGTGGAACTCACGATCTTCCCACTGGCCATGTTATGCACAAGTCTAGAGGTCCGACGTGATTCAAGGTAAGAGCGACTTCTAATAGCCGTTGGATCAATCGATCCTAAAAGTGTAATGGGTGTTAGGGTACAACTGGCTCGTCGACCATGTGGGAATCCATGATCAGAGGAGACTTACGCAGGCCTGTACAATGTTCACTATCCAGTGAAAGGAATATCGACGGAGAGTTCACCACAAGCAAAGTAAAGTGTGTATATAAAATAGGTACTCGACGTTATAGAGGAATTCTAGAACAGTGGCGTCGATAGCGTATATAAACAACGCAAGAAACAAATACAAGTCCTTAAAATAGGGAATTAATATACTTTATTGCAATAAATACCAGATACATTATGAGTATTGTATGCCATATTTCAGCCATATATGGAGGGTTCATGTGTGTGCATGTGAGAGAGAAATCATAGATAGAAAAGAAGTTGTGATATGTCCTTTAATGCACTCAATATCGCCCATTTAAAACGATGTTTTTACTGCGTGTATGACTGTTGAAAGTGAGAGTACAAATTTTATGGGTTTTCATGCAAAATCCTGTGAACGCGACGTAGGCCAGCACGGATCGCGACAGAGTCAGGGCAGATCACGATAGGGTCCTGTACGGGTAGTGACAGGGCTGTTTGCTCAGGCGGCTAAACGCGATGGGGTCTCCTGTCGCGTTCAGAACATGACAAGATGATGGTCGCAACGGCTCTGAGAACGCGGCGTGTCGAGTCGTCGCGTTCTCAGGTACTTCACCTGAGTTCGAGTGGGAAAAATGTTCTACATCGGATTGCGTGCCAACTTGACTTGTTTGGACATAGGGTACTTTGAAAATGATAACTAATTACATAGTAGATGAAAAATCACGAAACAAGTTGCAAATTAAAGTAGACATATAAGGGTACTTCCAGTAAATCGAATTAGAGAGAGAGCATGGTTCATATAGGGTTTGAACATGAGCAAGAATGAGTTATTCAGAACATGACATGGAGAGAAAGATCGATTAATTCGATCAACATGCTTGATGAAATTTAGGGTTTTAGGGGCAAAAGATCCCTAAAACATGAAGTATCTACAGTAAAAATTTTGTAGCATGGGATCAAGTATACATGGAGATTTGAATTAAACATGATGTGCTCGGGGTTATCATTTTGCAGATCTTCTAAAATCAAGAACAAAAGATTGGCTTGATGAAAAGAGGGAATCAAGAGGGCTTTTGTTCCTGGTGATTGGTATCTACCCTACAGACGAGTTTAATTTAATTTGCTCGTAAGAATGCCTACCTATGACTCGATTTTCATCTAGGGTTTAGAACTCCAAGAACGAGGAAGAAGCTCCAAGAACTCCTCTCCCACGAGATCCTCTCCACCTTGGCCTCTTCTCCACTCCACGTCCACACCTTTGCAACGAGCTAGGGTCGGCCAAGAGGGCTTAAGATGATGACCAGTCTGTCCCCATGTAATTTTAATTAATACATATATATATATGATGATTAACAAAACCAAACACAAAATTTATCAATTATATCTAATGAATATTCATAAGTCTTAAGTACAGGAAAATACCAAGGTCAAACAAGCCAATAAAGGTATGCATTACTTCTCTGAAGCCTTAATCTTTCAACATGATATTTCTCTAAGTCCATATCGACTTCTATTGAGGCCATAACGATTTCTTTCTTATAAGCATATCGATTTCATAGAATTATCATAATGATTTCCTTTCTAGCTGAAAAGTCATGTTATTTCAAACAATCGATGCCATAACGATTCTATAAGTGATCGCAACGATTTCCTTATAAGACTGAAAAGTCATGTTATTTCAAACAAGTCGATGTCACAACGACTCTATAAGTTACCGTAACGATTTTTTTAGAGCCCATAACGCTTGCCCGTCACAACGACTCTATAAGTTACCGTAACGATTTCTTTAGAGCCTATAACGACTTGCTCGTCACAACGACTCTATAAGTTACCGTAACGATTTCTTTAGAGGCCGTAACCACTTGCCTGTTGCAACGACTCTATAAGTTGTCGAACGATTTCTTTAGAGCCCGTAACGACTTGCTCATCACATGACTCTATAAGTTACTGTAACGATTTCTTTAGAAACTCGTAATGACTTGCTTGTCATAACGACTCTATAAGTTATCGCAACGATGTCTTTAGAAAGCGCAACGACTTGCTTGTTGTAACGATTTCATAAGTTACCATAACGACTTCTTTTGAACTCGCAACGACTTGCTTTTGTAACAACTTCATAAGTTACCATAACGATTTCTTTAGAGTTCATAACGACTTGATAAGTATTCATAACGATTTCTTTAGAATACACAACATTTGCTTTGTGCAACGATTCATTAAGTGGTCATGATATATCTTCTGTCACATAACGATTTTCTATGACTCATAACGATTTCATAAGTCATATAGTCATCGATTTCATATCTTGATATCTTATTCATCTTAAAACGTTGACTAGTCAAAGTCCACGTAGACATCTCTCTGACGCTTTTACATTTATGAGATCTGAACATATCTCTGCATGCATGCAGACCATATATCCTTTATCGTGCCTACTCTGATTACGTCCTTTAGACTTAAGCTATTTTGCACTACTATTTTCATGTCTATTGCTACTGACGTTGACTGACATCAGAGACAGCTTAGCTGTCTGCTATTTTAGATTGACATTTGTGCAGACCTCTGAACTAGCTTCATAGTACAACGTTAAGCAAATAGAAGCCAATGGATATTCTGAAGATCTATCTCTTTGCGTGCTTAAGTAATCAAAAGACATTGACTGGAAGCTTCCAAGACTCTAGATGTCATTCAGTCTAACGACTACTCAAAAGAGAGACAACGGACACTTCAACGTCTACATTTCAATTTGAAGATATAAACTCAAGTCAGAAGAGCAGAAGAAATAGATCGCGCATTCAAACATTCAAATTCTTCTGAAGAAAGTCCAGAGCCAGGAATCTTCATTCCACTTAGCTGTTGCTCTTTTGCTCTCCACTAGTTTGTGAAAATCTTGAGAGAGCCTGTATAGTTCTGAGAGTGTGCCTCGTTTAAATATCTTTGCTCTCAGTTCTAGTTGCTTCAGATCCTTGCTTGATAAAAGCTTATCTAGGGGCTTGAATTTCATTCACTCTCTTTGTGTTGTTCCCTTCGGTTGTGAAGGAAGACCTGGTGTGGTATCCAGGGTGTTGTTCCCTTCGGTTGTGAAGGAAGACCTGGTATGGTATCCAGGGTGTTGTTCCCTTCGTTGTGAAGGAAGACCTGTGTGGTATCCAGGTGTTGTTCCCTTCGTTGTGAAGGAAGACAGCTGCTGGGGTGTTGTAGCGTCCCTAGGGGGACTGTACCCTAGTTAGTGAAATCCTGAGTTGTTGCTGAGGGACTGGACGTAGGACTCCTAAGGAAAGGAGGTCCGAACCAGGATAAACCTTGTGTTGTGTGATTGTCTTCTTTTTGTGTTTGTTATCTAAACTAACTGTCACTACCTACTTCGAAGAATGTTTGTGTGAATGTTTTTAGTTACAGGTATCTTCTAGATTAATTTTTAAAGACCCATTCACCCCCCCCTCTGGGCTCGTCAACTGGGCAACAAGTGGTATCAGAGCGAGTCTCTTCGACAAAGAAAGGATCCAACGATCTGAAGAGTAAGATCCATGGCAGCCCAAGGTAACTTTGAAGGTCAGTCTGTCAACCGCCCCCCTCTCTTCGATGGTGAAGATTATCCTTACTGGAAGACCAGAATGGAATACTTTCTACAAGGGCATGACTATCAAATTTGGTCCATAGTAGAAGAAGGTGATCTATTAGTCACAAATGAGAAAGCACAATGGACAGATGATGACAGGAAGAAGATTTCCCTGAATTGCAAAGCAAAGAGCATCCTATGTTGTGCTCTAAGTAAGAAGGAATTCAACAGAGTTTCACCCTGCAAATCCTCAATGAAATGTGGGAAAAGCTCAAGATTACTTACGAAGGCATAGACAAAGTAAGGAAACAAGAATCGACATTCTTGTCACTCAATATGAAAGATTTCAAATGCAGTCAAGTGAGTCCATAACTCAAATGTTCAGCCGGTTCACTGACATCACAATGGACTAGCTAGTCTGGGGAAAACCTATGAGATGGGAGACATGGTGAGGAAGATACTAGATCCTTACCGTCCTTATGGACCCCAAAGGTCACAGCAATAGAAGAAGCTAATGACCTGAAGAGAATGTCTATAGAAATGCTCATTGGGTCCCTCATGGCCCATGAGATCAACATGGAAAGGCTAGGAGAGTCCTTTAGAAGAAAGAAGCACTGCAATGCCTTAAAAGCTGAAGAAGATTCACCAGAAGCAAGTTCAGCTGAAAGTGAAAGTGATGCAGACAACGAAAATGAGGAAGCTATGCTATCTAGAAATTATAGCGAATTTTGGCTAAGAAGAAGAAATTCCAATCTGGAAAAAGGCACCTCAAAAGGAACAAGAAATTCAAGAAGCCAGATGGAAAAGAAATAAAGAAAGGAGACCCGTCTGCTATGAATATAAGAAGCCATGACACATTAAAACTGAGTGTCCAAAGTTAAAGAAGCCGGAGTTTAGGAAGAAGGACAGTTCCAAGAAGTTCAGAAAGTACAAGAAGAAGGCGATGGCAGCAGCATGGGAAAGCAGTAGTGACTCAGACAGTGAGTCAAGTTCCTGCAGTGATGAAGAAAAGGCCAACTTGGCCTTCATGGAAAATACAGAAGATAAGGTAACTTCTGACTCCTCTTTTAATTCATGCAATGATTCAGATTCTAATAGCTTAGAAGATGCTTTCAACGAACGATATGAAAAATATAAAGAAGTAACCAAATTATTAAAAGTGAGCAAGAAAAACATAGTCTGCATAGAAAATACAAACTCAGATCTAAAATTAGAAAATGAACAATTAGAAAGTCAAATAACTGAACTTAAAAGAAGAAATGAACTGTTATGTGAAGACCTAAAGCTATGAATGAACAAATAACTAAATTAGAGAATAAGTAAGTTCAGATGAACTGAAAACTGAAATCAAAACACTAACAGAAGAAAATATACAATTATCTAGCACATTAGAAAATTCACTAATGGTAAAAACTCCCTCATATTAAAAGGTGCTAGAAGATCAGGTAAGAAGAAAAATGGATTAGGATATACACCCCCAGATAATGAAGAAATCATAATTTATCCTAAAACATATCCAACACCAAAATTTGTACCTGAACAAGATACAACATACAAAGCTGATTTCAGATATATAGAAAAAGTAACCAAATTATCCTGCTGTAGTCACTGTAACAAGTTAGGACACATCATAACGACATGCCCAACAAGACATAAGAAATGGATAATAAAAGGCAAAATAAATGATACTAACACATCAGGACCCAAAAGAATTTGGGTACCTAAAACTTGATGTTTTTATTTCAGGACATCTCTCGAGCATCCAAATGGTATTTGGATAGCTGGTGCTCATGACACATGTCAAGAAACCAGAAGTTATTATCTCATCTCCAAGCTGAAGAAGGAACAGTTACTTATAGAGATAATGGGAAAGGAACCATGATAGGTAGTGGCTCTGTGAATAACAAAGGAAAAACAGTCATAGAAGATGTGCTATTAGTCAAGGGATTAAAGCACAATCTCATTAGCATTAGCCAGCTGTGTGACAGAGGCCATCAGATCAAGTTTCAAGAGTCGAAGTGCAGCAGACTGAAGGATAGAGCAGTCATCTTTGAAGCTAATATAGAAAAGAATTTGTATGTGCTCTATCTTGAAGAACTCAAGGTTCAAAATGTTAGCCTGGCAGCAAATAAAGATAAATCTACAGAATTATGGCACAGACGACTTGGACATTACAGCATAGATGGCATGAGAAAACTGCTGAAGAAGAATCTTGTGGAAGGTCTACCTAAGGTTAGTACAAAATGGATGGTGTATGTAAACTTGTGCTAAGCGAAAGCACACCAAAGGCTCCTTCAAATCAAAGACGGTGGTGACCACCTCAAAACCCTTAGAGCTCCTTCATATGGATCTATTTGGGCCAATGATGTCACGTCCCGAGAATTACGCAGTGGATATTGATAATTAATTCGAGTCGATATCTCGAGACGTGGACAGTCGGAAATAAGCCTCTAGCTAGCACGCACTAAATGTGTATCAACACAACATCATAATAGGGCCCAAATGTGAACTCAATAATAAATTGTATTCAAATCTCATATTTGTCTCAGATAAACTAATACAGGACTAAGACTCAATAAAAGCAAAAGTACATACTACCTCACTTCCTACTACATTGTTCTAACACTCAAAATAAACTAACTATAGATAGACTCATGTTTGGAACGCTCTTCACTCGGACGCATTCCCATCCTCGACTTGCTCTTCCTCTTGCACTTCATGGTCACCTAGATTGGGTAAAAGTAGGGAATGAGCAAACTAGCCCAGTAGGATTTATATCTCAATGTGCGGGCAATGATATAAGTGATTAACATTTAGAACTAGGCAAGTACGATGAATGATATGCAAGTACGAATAAAAAACTCGTTAAAACATGATATCTAAAACAAGCTAGAGAGAGTGATTATGATAGAACGAGATTTGTGAACAAGATGACAAGATCGAACTAGCAATAGATCACTTTGTACAAGCACGCAAGAATCACTTGATGTCAAGAACGCAAGATATCACTAATTGCATTAAATACAGAATGGCCATATCAAGCAAGCAAGCAAGCAAGATTTCACAAGCACGATCAAGTAACACTAATCAGGCACGTAGACACCAATGTACACCAAGAAAAGATCCATCAAGAATGTACACCAGGACACGTGTATGTGGTTATGTATCTAACATTCAACAAGCAAGAAAGTACTCCCAGCGCAGATGCAACGCCAATAATCATTATACCCCATGGTTAACAGTATATCTATGACTCGCCGTCATTGGGGCTAGATTGGAGCCCTTGGACACACGCCGTGCCCTGTCAGCATCTTATGTAAATTTTTAAATGTAGATACCCACAGTCATTAATAATGGCCAATGAGAGTTTCAAAACGTAGCATGTGTAATGTCATGTTCATGATGATGATGAGAAGAAGTAATAATTAAATTGAACATGATTTCATGAGAACAATGGTCAAGAGATAAATTCGGCAGCATAACGGTACAATTTATACTTTCGCTCAATCTTTACATTAATGGCTTTAGTCTAGTTTGTAAGTCACACTCACGAGATCAAGAAGAGAAAGGAAGTGCACGCTATCTCCAGGGAACTTCAATGGTACAACCAACTCGTCGGCCATGTGGGAATCCATGGTCAGAGGAGATTTACGGAGGCCTTGGTGAAAAGGTCGCTAGTCTACCGATTCGGAATGACCGATAGAGAGTTTCCAATTTCCCAAGAAAAGGCTACCTAACAGTGCTAGTGTGTAGTGCGGTACGCGTGTCTCAATTCTCAAACCATCGGTCTCAAACTCGCAGGAAGCACTTGACAATATAACTTGGAATAAAACTATGCATTTTAACTAATCATGGATTGCAAGATTTTATGATAACCATTATCATTTAAATGTGGAAGAACAGTAGCAAGATTAAATCACAAGAAACATGAATGGATCATAACATTTAAGGAGCACTTAGAATAGCATTCATGTAATTAAAGCTTTTAAATGGGTTAATCAATTTTTAAGCCATTAAATAACAATCCTGTAATGATCAGACCCAAAACATGCAACTTATATAGTAATTAACACGTTTAAACAGACCTGGGTATACGCGGAAACTTTGCAAGAAAACACGTGGTTTCAGGTAAAAATCCTGAGATCGCGACATAGCCATATGAGGAAGGCGACAAGGTGTCAGATTGCGATAGGACAAGGGCGCGAAGGGATGGCTAGAGGCGACAGGGGGTTGTGAAGAATGCGACTGGGGCAGTCCGATTCAGGCAGCATGATCGCGACAACAGTCTTGTCGCAATCAGGTCGTGACATGTCGGGCTGTCGTGACGAGACCTCGGAAGGCGACACATCGAGCCGTCGCATTCACAGGATCCGCGCCTGAGTCCGACCGGGATCTGACATGCTCTTGGTTTAGTTACCATGTTTTGACACAGGGGCGTATTCAGAAACGCCTATATCTCTCTATATGCTAACCTTTAGACAAAACTTTCAACATAGAAAATGTCGAGGACATCTATTGCAAGAACATTTGTGTTGTGGGATGGGTCTGAATCCATCTCTAATTGCATGAAATATAGGAAGAACGTAAAAAAAACCCTAAACATGCATTACTTCGTTGCGACTTACATGTTAGGCTTGTAACATGAGATCTACTGATATTTGGACAAAATGTTTAACATAAACGATGGCCAGGACAATTAGTGGAAGAACTTTGTTGTTGGGGGTTTTACCTAATTCGGTCTTTGTCCTTGTGAAAAAACATGAAGAACTAAAGTTAAATGCAACCAGAAAACGCAGTATCATGAATGACTCGATACGAAGTTTATAACTCTCAAACTAATGACTTTATGCAAAACATTTAACATGAAAGATGACCCTATAGACTAATAAAAGAACTTTCATGTTGGAGTCTTGACCTACTTCGGTCTAAATCTCAAGAAAATAAGGAAAAACCTAAGGCTAACTGCAAACCCGAAAACATAGTATTATGCATGACTTTCTTACGGGGTTCATAAATCTCTAAATAGACTGTTAGACAAAACGTTCAACATGAAAGATGATGTGACATCAAGTAGAATAACTTCCATGTTAAGAGTTTACTCTAATTCGGTCTTGAATCACGTGTGCAACATATTAAGAACGGGAAAAGCCCTGACAGTGCGCGACTTTGGCAAAATGCTTATAAATCAAGATCTACTAAATGAAATTCGATGAAACCAGTGGGAAATGAAAGTTAACTTGATGCTCTACACATTGTATAGGATATGTTAAGGTTTGGCCCGAGAAACCTACCTTTGGTCGACTTCAAGAGAGTGGTTTGTGCAGGTCGCAGCAGATGAGAAGGGGAAGAAGAACGGCTTCTTGGGTCGTTCCACAGCTCCTCAGCCACCAAGAGCTCCTCCACACGACCCTAGAAAGTTCTAATTCGTTCCTAGGGTTTGGGTGAAGAGTATTTAAGTAACCATGGTGTTTAGGAGTCCTATTATAACTAGGAAAAGAGGATTTCGGGATGGCCTGTTTGGTTCCTATTTTTGATGATTTCTCCTCCCTTTGAGTGTGTGAAGCATTAGGACCTCCCCTCATAGTTAGGCACGAATTTGGGTTGCCATGAATGCATGATGCATCCCATTCAACTCTAATTGCCTCTTTTTAATTCAGCTTATTTATGGTTACGAATTTCTATGTATTTTAGCTATTTGATTTTGGGCCAAATGTTGCCCATTGGCCCATTATGATAATGGGTCATCAATATATAATGTTGGAAGTCTCCCCAACACTTTTATTTAATTTTGATTGCGTCGTATTTCCGTGTTAACGGTTTTCCGACTTTTCCTTATTAGATAATCAGTCGCAATAACTCTTAAACCTAGCCCAAATGATTTTTATTGAACCAAATTTCTTGATGGGTCATTAGAGGATATTATTTAAAGTCCATATATGATTTTTATTTAATTTTCTGACTCGTCCACGTAGTGTGATAATGATGTTACGACTTATTCATGAATTACAATAATAAGTCGCGAAACACTTAAACTTGGATGATCTGATTTTTCTTGGCACAAATTTCTTGTGAAACATTTAGTAATAATATTTAGGTTGATTTATAATTTTTATGAAATTTTCCGATGTGTTTTAGCACAACGATAATGGTACGTATGTTTTAAATACTCCGATATTATGGAAATTATTTATTTCCATTTATTTGAATTTTTATGTAATTAAAATTTTCGGGGTGCTACAAATGAGGACTACCAGTCTTGAGGAAAAATTTGGATTGTCATAGTGGATGACTACTCAAGATTCACATGGGTATCATTCCTAGAGCATAAAGATGATACTTTTGAAAACTTTGTTAGTTTCAGCAAGAAGGTCCAGAAAGATCAAAAGTTCAACATTGTGCCTATCCGATCTGATCATGGTGGTGAATTTCAAAATGAAAAGTTCGCTAGATTTGTGACGTCAGGGATTGAGCATAATTTCTCAGCACCAAGGACACCACAACAAAATGGTATTGCTGAGAGAAGAACAAGACCCTATTGGATATGGCAAGAACTATGCTCTCATAATATGATCTGCCAAGATATTTTTGGGCTGAAGCAGTCAACACAACAAGCAACATTATCAACCGAGTAATGATCAGGCCAATCCTGAAAAAGACTGCATATGAACTATTCAAAGGGAAGAAGCCAAAGATCAGCCACTTAGGACTTTTGGATGTCATTGCTTCATTCACAACAATGGAAAAAGGGACATTGGTAAGTTGGATGCCAAATCAGATGAAGGCATCTTATGGGGTACACCTCTAAACCCAAAGGCTATAGAGTATTTAAAAAACGTACTTTATTGATTGAACAGTCTGTACATATTATTTTTGATGAAACTAACCCTCCTTGAGAAAGGAAGTAGATAGTGACAATGATGATGCAGATGAACTGTCGAAGAAACTAAAAGATACATCAATTGAGGACAAGGATGATCCACCTCTGGAAGAATTGCAACAAGAAGAAGTTACTCATGAAAACCTTCCAAAGGAGTGGAGATACAAGAAAGATCACCCACTTGAGAATATTATTGGTGATCCATCCATAGGGGTAAGACAAGAGGTAATGTTATTCCTTGTGATTACCTAGCTTTTGTTTCTCAATAGAGCCTAGGACAGTCAATGAAGCTCTCTCTGATGAATCTGGATAGTAGCCATGCAAGATGAATTAAATCAATTCAAGAGAAACCAAGTATGGTCACTTGTTCCTAGACCATCAGACCATCCAGTCATTGGCACCAAATGGTGTTCAGAAATAAACTGGATGAAACTAGTGCAATCTTAAGAAACAGGCCAGATTGGTAGCTCAAGGCTATTCTCAAGAGAAGGCATAGATTTCGATGAAACCTATGCACCTGTAGCTAGACTTGAGGCCATTAGAATATTACTTGCATATTCATCTTCTTTGAACTTGACATTATTTCAAATGGATCTTAAATCCGCATCTTTAAATGATTTTATAAAAGAGGAAGTTTATGTGGAACAACCTCTGGGTTTTGAAGACACAAAATTTCCCAATCATGTTTTCAAACTTCATAAGGCATTTTATGGTTTAAAACAGGCACCTAGAGCTTGGTATGAAAGGCTTAGCTCTTTTCTTTTAAACCATGGTTTCAGTAGAGGTCAAGTAGATAGTACCCTTTCATAAAGTCAAAGGTCAAACACATTCTATTAGTGCAAATTTATGTAGATGATATTATCTTTGGGTCTACTGATGAATCCCTTTGCAAGTACTTTGAAAAGTTGATGCAGGAGAATTCGAAATGAGCATGATGGGAGAACTTAACTACTTCCTTGGACTATAAATCAAACAAGGAAAGGAAGGAACTCACATCTGTCAAGCAAAGTACACAAAAGAACTCTTGAAGAAATTTGGATTCAAAAATACTAGCCACTGTCAACACCGATGAGCACATCAACAAGGATGGGCAGTGACAAAGATGGTAAGAAAGTAGATCAAAAGATCTACAGAGGTATGATAGGTTCACTCCTTTATTTAAGCTAGCAGACCTGATATTTTATTTAGTGTATGCATGTGTGCCAGGTATCAGGTAGATCCTAAAGAATCACATTAATTTCTGTGAAAAGAATATTTAAATATTTAGCAAGATCTCATGACTTAGGTCTATGGTATCCAAAACATTGTGAAATTAACTTAGTAGGTTACTCTGATGTTGACTATGGTGGATGCAAATTAGATAGAAAAAGCACTAGTGGTGGTTGTCAATTTCTTGCAGGATTTAATATCCTGGTCTTCAAAGAAACAAAATTCAGTAGCACTATCTACTGCTGAAGCTGAGTACGTAGCTGCTGGAAATTGTTGTACACAACTCTTATGGATAAAGCAACAACTTGAAGATTTCGAATTAAACATCAAATCCATCCCACTGCTGTGTGACAACACCAGTGCCATTAATCTCACCAAGAATCCAGTTCAGCACTCAAGGACCAAACATATTGAGGTTAGATATCATTTTATTCGTGATCATGTTGTGAATGAAAATATTGAAATATCCTTTATTGATACAAATGGCCAATTAGCAGACATTTTCACAAAAAGCCTTACCTGAAGAGAGATTCACATCTCTTAGAAGGGAATTAGGCATGTGCAATTTGTGATAAAAGTTTGCTTACAAATGGCATATTAAATTTCAAATTAAGTAATTTTTCCCTCCATGGCGTTAAGCAAAAGAAATTCAAATTATTCTTTGTAAACGCTCTCTCATTGAAGTCGTTTGAATAGTCAACACCTTTTGTCGTTTTCCACCTCCTTTGGCGCCTCACTTTCCACATCGCATTAATTTATTCATAAAATCAATGGCAGAACGATTCGTATCTCATCGTCTACCTTTTCCCCTTTTCATCCTGTCGCTTGAGCCGATGCCCTAACAACTCATATGTCAACCCTCTGCAAATTTGAACCTTCCTCCTCCTTCCCGCAAAATTTCTTGAGGATTCCTTCTCTTCCCCTTCCATTCAACCCCTAGAGACTTTCCCACCTGAATCCATGGCCGCACCAGTCATCGCCAGCAGTTTGGGTGTGCTACAGCGCCAAGTTTCTCACTCCTGAGCAGCAGGAGAGGTTTACCTTTGTCAAGACGAAGCTCTGTGGAAATAAAGAAGTCGATGTTGCTAATCTGAGGAAAAATGGAATGAGCAGTGTGGTAGATTTGATCAATCAGATGCAGTGGACAGGAGTCTCCACCTTTTCAGAGGTCAGTTATCCAGACTTGTAAAAGCTTTCTTCTTCGTATGTAGAGAATAGAGGATATGGGTCCATAGTCTCTTCAGTAAAGGGACCCTGATTAGAATAGACCCTGAGTTGTTGAAGATGTTGTTTGATGTGAAGACTCCGGATTTAGTGGGGTTCACACCGTGGATGCCCATGAAAGGTTTGGGAATTGTAGGGCCGGGCTTCAAGCTAAGGGACGGCAAGCTTGATATAAATCAACTATCTGCTTTCACCGCCTCCTTCATTTTATTGTCTGTCAAATCTTAGTTCCTAGAAGTGCAACATTTTCTTCTTGCACAAAGGCCGACTCAGACATGATGTACTAGCCATTCAAAATATGAGATAAATATGGCCGCAGAGATGATGGAAAGAATGAAATTTCCAGAGATCAGATTTGGGACACCAAAAGTAAGTTAATGTGTCCTTGCATATGCCCATCTACTTACCAAGATCTTTAAACACTTCGGTGTTGATCTTTCTGGGGGAGGTGTAGAGAAAATGGGCCAAGCAATCAGGTCCAGGAACCTAAAGAAGAGTGGCTTCTCTGTAGTAAATGGTGTCTGGTCAAGGCTTCAGTTGCTGAAGATGAAGCCATCATCGACGACACCTCAGTTGTTCATCAGGAGATGGGATCAGCGGATATGATTCCAGAATTGCCAGTGGAGTCAGTTTCAGTGCTAGTAGTTGGAGCAGCAAAATCATCAGGCCCCTCTTTAGCAGAAGTTCAGTCTGAAATTGCAGTGGAAGAAGAAAGAGTATCAGCACCAGCTTCAGAATTCCAGAAGAATTAGCTGTCAATTTTGCAGAAAGGAGAATTGAGGATATTCTCCCAGAGGATATTATTTCAGTTGAGGACCCACTACTCTCAACTGTGGTTGCATCCATTCTTTCAGACATTATTGATTCAATTCCTTTCACCTCTAGTGCTCCAGAAACCAGTGGCAGAGTTGCAGAAGAGGCTGTGGCATCAGGCCACATTGATGAACCTATGGAAGATGTCCAAGTAGCGGTAGAGCACCCAGCTACTCAAGGTGACTCTGTGATGGAAGATGCTGCCATTCAGGGGGAGCAAGTATCAAATGAAGAAGATGCTCCTATTGAGGGGGAGCTATCAAAAGAAGGTTCAGCAGAAACAACTCCAGTTGTTGATGGTCAAGAGGAAAGGCATAGAGATTCTCAAAATTTGGATGACAAGGAAGGAGAGATTGCAAGCTCTTCAAGCTCAGATGATGATCAACCTCCTCCAGAAAAAGAAGGCAAGAAGAAAGGAAAAGAAGTTGCCTCTGAAGTTCCTCTCCTGGCTGATACACCTTTTGAGAGGCAGGTCAAGCAGAAAATTGTCATAAATTTGAAACTAGTGATTGAAAGGCTGAATGTGCAAGGTGAGCTCTTATGTACTCTCCAGTCAGATGTAAACTCTATATTTTTGAGCCAAGCTTCAGCCAACAAAGAATTGGGACAAATTTGAAATGCTATGAAATGGTTTAATAGGAGATGAGCAGCATGAAAGCATGCTCTCGGATATTATCAGGCAGTTGGAGTCAAGCTCCTCCTCACTCAGAAGCAAGCAGCAGCACCAGAAGCAGCCAGCCAGCAGCACCAAAAGAGGTAGGGCCAACAGGGCCAGCTGATCAGGTTGAAGGGCAACAGGGCCATCTGAGCAAGGGTCAGGGCCATCAGGGCCATTAGAGAGTGAGTCTGTACAGATAGAGGCAGAAGAGTTCTTGGCACCCAAGCCCCCAGCTCCCTCTTCTCCCTCTCACACACCTATTCCTCCAACTCCACCCTCAGCTCCTACAGCACCTCCTGCTCCTCAAACATTCAAGAAGCATCAATCTAGACCAATTTCTTCTCCTACACCATTTCAGTCCACCTCATCTCCTGCCTCCTCTACTTCCATTCCTTCTCCTTCTCCTATACATGAGGCCCCTCCAGCTCCTCAGCTGAGCATCCTCCTCCTCCTCTGGTCCCTCCCTTGGACCAATTGATGACCTTCCTACTACTTCCCACTCTTTTCTTCATACTACTCCCACCCTCTTTCATCACTATCATACTGAAAGAGCCCAACTTAACTCTCCCTTTATGGAACAAATAAAGGATGAGTTTGAAGGAGATCCTTAGGTCTGTGTTGAAGGTTGGGGAACATGTTCATAGGGTAGACCTTCTAGACCTGCCCCAAGAAGAGGAAGCTTACTTCTACTTCCTCCCTCTCCTTTGAACACAAATCCCACCTTGTGGTTTTCTCTCACAGTGGACAACAAACATCCTCATTGTACAGATAATATCTCTGAAAGGTTGTTTTTGCAACCATCATTAACCTTCCATTTCTTGATCTCACAGATCATTTGCACACCATTCTACCCTACACTTCTCTTTCCAAATCCAAAATCCTCTCTCTTGCCCACTCCAAATCTGAAGAGCAGTGGGGCAAAGGTCACAAGGATCTCCTAAAGAAATTCATTCTTGCAAAATCTGCTAGATTTCTTCCAAGGGACCACTCCTTGACCTATCAGAGTGGTTCAGGATCTATCATAGGGAACTTTGGGCACCCTATATTCAAAAGGAAATCAAAATGATCAGGCACCTCATGCTATTCAACACTACAGATATATTCATAGACTTCCAGAGGTTCAGCTCAGTCAGTTTAAAAAGGGCCATTTCAGCTCTGACTTCCAAATATCTCTCAAACTTCAGATGTTCAGGTAGATTTTGCTACTCTCCAAGTACCTGAAGAGATAGTCCTTCCTCAAATTCACTTTCTAGTTATGGAGTCCTCTGTAGGATCCATCATCTTTGAACGTTTTGCCAGAGTAATGAGCAGAATTAAAGTACAGAAAGGCTGCTGGTTACTTTTCTAGATTCTGTTAGGGAATATCACCAGGGGCATGTAAGTGCTGAAGTTCTGGCCCTATTCTGTCTGAATGTGAAAGGCTGACATCTTGAATGGTCCAAGTTCTACCCCTGTCAGCTCAGCAACTATTTGAAATCAATGAAGTTCAGGCCAGAGAAGGCAAACTAGCCATTTCTCCAGCTACTTTCCTAGATATGAACTCCATTCATCTTGTTGATGACCCCTTCAAGGTCTGGGAGGAAAGATACAAAGTGTATGTGGCTATGCACAAAGCTCTCAGAGATAACCACAACCATTATCCTGTCACCATGGACCAATTCCTCACCTGTGCCAGCTTTGGGACTCGTCCATTTCTCAAGATGAACATGGACAAGAATGCATATGCTGACCTTCTCTATCAACACCTAGCTTCATCTCAAAAGGATGGCTTCCACCATGGGACCTCCTACTCTATATCTTTGGAGTCTTCAAAACTCTTTTGAAGAGCAGGAAGCACAGGCATGGGAAAACCATCGCCATTTTGCCTCTCTTCTGTCTCCTGCCTTCTATTTACCAGTACTCCACAAAGTTAATGAAATGACCTTCTGTCTCTTTCTCTCTTCTTCTTTGTCGAAGATTGTCTTTTTGCTCAATGACAAAAAGGGGGAGAAACTTAGCATGTCTGAAACATCTATAACATCTATATGCATTTTTTCTTCCTTTCATCCATGCTTATTGTTCAGTTTTGTCATCACCAAAAATGGGGAGATTGATGACCAATCTGTCCCATGTAATTTTAATTAAAATATATATATATGTATTTTGATGATTAACAAAACCAAACAAAAAATTTATCAATTATATCTAATGAATATTCATAAGTCTTAAGTACAGGAAAAATACCAAGGTCAAACAAGCCAATAAAGGTATGCATTACTTCTCTGAAGCCTTAATCTTTTCAACATGATATTTCTCTAAGTCCATATCGATTTTGGAGGCCATAACGATTTCTTTTAAGCATATCAATTTCAATAGAATTATCATAACGATTTCCTTTCTGGCTGAAAAGTCATGCTGTTTCAAACAAATCGATGCCGTAACGATTCTATAAGTGATCGCAACGATTTCTTATAAGACTGAAAAGTCATGTTATTTCAAACAAGTCGATGTCACAACGACTCTATAAGTTACCGTAACGATTTCTTTAGAGCCCATAACGACTTGCTCGTCACAACGACTCTATAAGTTACCGTAACGATTTCTTTAGAGCCTATAACGACTTGCTCGTCACAACGACTCTATAAGTTACCGTAACGATTTCTTTAGAGCCCGTAACGACTTGCTGTCACAACGACTCTATAAGTTGTCGCAACGATTTCTTTAGAGCCCGTAACGACTTGCTCGTCAGAACGACTCTATAAGTTACCGTAACGATTTCTTTAGAAACTCATAACGACTTGCTTGTCATAACGACTCTATAAGTTATCGCAACGATGTCTTAGAAAGCGCAACGACTTGCTTGTTGTAACGATTTCATAAGTTACCATAACGACTTCTTTGAACTCGCAACGACTGCTTATTGTAACAACTTCATAAGTTACCATAACGATTCTTTAGAGTTCATAACGACTTGATAAGTATTCATAACGATTTCTTTAGAATACACAACGATTTGCTTTGTGCAACGATCATTAAGTGGTCATGATATATCTTCTGTCACATAACGATTTGCTATGACTCATAACGATTTCATAAGTCATATAGTCATCGATTTCATATCTTGATATCTTATTCATCTTAAAAGCGTTGACTAGTCAAAGTCCACGTAGACATCTCTCTGACGCTTTTGCATTTATGAGATCTGAACATATCTCTGCATGCATGTAGACCATATCATCCTTTATCGTGCCTACTCTGATTACGTCCTTAGACTTAAGCTATTTTGCACTACTATTTTCATGTCTATTGCTACTGACGTTGACTGACATCAGAGACAGCTTAGCTGTCTGCTATTTGAGATTGACATCTGTGCAGACCTCTGAACTAGCTTCATAGTACAACGTTAAACAAATAGAAGCCAATGGATATTTCTGAAGATCTATCTCTTTGCTTGCTCATGTAATCAAAAGATTGTTGACTGGAAGCTTCCAAGACTCCAGATGTCATTCAGTCTAACAACTACTCAAAAGAGAGACAACAGACACTTCAATGTTTACATTTCAAATGAAGATATAAATTCAAGTCAGAAGAGCAGAAGAAATAGATCGCGCATTCAAGCATTCAAATTCTTCTGAAGAAAGTCCAGAGCCAAGAATCTTCATTCCACTTAGCTTTTGCTCTTTGCTCTCCACTAGTTTATGAAAATCTTGAGAGAGCCTATATAGTTCTGAGAGGTGCCTTGTTAAATCTTTGCTCTCAGTTCTAGTTGCTTCAGATCCTTGCTGTCAAAAGCTTGATCTAGGGGCTTGAATTTCATTCACTCTCTTTGTGTCCTTCCTTCGGTTGTGAAGGAAGACCTGGGTGGTATCCAGGGTGTTGTTCCCTTCGGTTGTGACGGAAGACCTGGTGTGGTATCCAGGGTGTTGTTCCCTTCGGTTGTGAAGAAGACTTGGTGTGGTATCCATGGTGTGTTCCCTTCGGGTTGAAGGAAGACTAGCTGAGCTGGGTGTTGTAGCGTCCTTAGGGGGACTGTACCCTAGTTAGTGAAATCCTGAGTTGTTGCTCAGGGACTGGACGTAGGACTCCTAAGGAAAGAGGTTCGAACCAGGATAAACCTTGTGTGTGTGATTATCTTCTTTGTGTTGGTTATCTAAACTAACTGTCACTAACCTACTTCGAAGAACGTTTGTGTGAATGTTTATAGTTACAGGTATCTCTAGATTAATTTTTAAAGACCCATTCACCCCCCGCCCCCTCTGGGCTCGTCAACTGGGCAACATAAGAGATGTATTATATAAATACAAGTTCTTATTCCTAACTACAATTCCTCTTAATTACGAGATTTCCTAACTCCACCATTCCTCTCTTGCCTTCCAATGTCTAATTGGGTTAGGATAGTATCTAAATTCGTGCTAGACTATATGCTTTGATAACCCCTTTCCATTAGGAGATAATTAAACTCCGAATTAGGATATTTTCTTATTATTCTCCCTTTGTAAATTTATATGTTGACCAAAAAGTTCTAGAGGATCCATTAAGCAAAACCCACTATCTTTTCCATTTAATGGGTTTTATTTAATACTCTTTCATTGAATATCCCTTTAGCTGTGTTTTTAATTTATTATTTACAATTTTTTCTCAAAAATCAGGTTGCTACACGGTGCTTCTCACGTGGTTGCTCAGTGTCTCTCGTGGTCACACCTGGTTTTTCTCCCCGACCTCGTGGAGGTCCGGGATGTTGATGCTTGTGTCGTGAGACTCTGGTCTCACATGGTACTCCGGTGTTCCGTGAGCTTCTTTGTCTTGGCAGGTGTGTGCCGAGGGTTGCTTCTGCATTTTGTTTGACTCTGCTGGTCATGAGGGAGTCGTGTTGGGCCCGACCTTGGTTGTGGGTAGTAGCATTAATCTGTCCGCTGCCTTGTAGCTCTCTGTAGTAGGTGTTCCCACTTTACTGCTTTGTAGAGTAGTTTTACTTCCGCTTTGTTGGAGTTCCTACTACTCTGGCTGGTAAGGTACTGGTTATCCCTTCTGAGCCTTGTTCGCGAGGCTCACCACCCTACTCTCTTCAGGTAGGGACTCGTTGTCGCAGGAGTTCATTGTTAGACGGTCATGGTGGTGGCTGTTCGCCGTGCATTTCCAGCAGTGTAAGTTATGAGCGTGAGTGCTTGTACTGTGAGTGAGAGTGGCCTTCTTGCAAGTGCTCAGGGTATGCCCCTTGAGGACCTTCTTTCTGTACCTGTACTTTTATTTGGGACATGTTTCATAATTTCTTTATTAATGTATGAACTTTCTGTTATAGTTATTTGAATTCATTGCTTATCTCACTGGACTAAATTCTAACCCTTCCGGGGTCCGGATCCGTGGGTGGCAGCATGACCTTCGGTGTCCCTGGCGGGGGGGGCGGAAGGTCGGGCGTTATAGTGGTATCAGAGCTCAGGGGTCCAACGAGATTGTAATGAGTTAATAACTATGGCTGTCCCAAAGAAAGGTACTAGTACGCTATTGGCCCGTCCATGTATAGTTGCTATTAGGTGAGCATTTGGTTCTTTATTGCAGGTGACTGGCTTTCCAGCAAGGTCCGAGTGTGAGCTGCAGGAGAGTGTTTGCTGCGGCTACTGGGTGCCCGTGCTGCGATCGTGGTTGCTGTTTTTGCTCGTGCTGTAGTTGGGATCGTCCTCGGGCTGAGCGTCTGTGTCGGTGTGTCGCGAAGGCTGAGAGAGCTTACGTGTGTATGGCCTTCACCGGTGCAGGGTTGTTACCTGTGGATCTGAAAGAAGGTAGTTTCCTTATTGGATGTTCCCTTATTATTGGGGTGTGTCCTTCTTGGATGTCCCCCTTGTTGTTGGGGTGTGTGTGCTGTGTTTGGCTTGTGTGCCTGTGCGCCATTAGGCGCTATGCTCTGCTCAGTCGGTGTCATTGATCGAGCTAAGCAGATGCTTGTGTGCCGTGTTGCACCGCTAGTTGAGCGCTGTGACACCTGTCTATGGTTGTTGTCGGCCTTGTGTTGGCTGGTTGTGAACTCTGGTGAGGTGCTCCTAGAGTTCTTCTCTGTTGGTTGTGGTGGAGGTGAGGTTTCCCCAGAATGTGCGGTGCTCGTTTCTGGTTGTTGCAGCGTTGCCCTCTGGGTTGAGGTGCATTGCTTGGCTGCTTGTGTTCTGGTGATGTTTCCCAAACTATTTTGTTGTTGTCCTAGTGAGGGTCCTCTCCCTCTGGGACTGCTTTTGTGCTCGTTAAAGTCTTTCGCTGTGTTACCTCCTTAGTTTGAGGTCTCTGTTGTCTGGTTGGTTGCCGTTGCGTTGCCCTCGTTGTTGAGGTGCACCGCTCGGTTGCCGTGTGTTTTGGTGCGGTTTCCTAAAACTGTTGGTTGTTGTCTAGTGAGGTTCGCTCTCAGGACTGTTCCGAGCTTGTTTTTGCCGATTGGTGTGCTACCTCAGGGTTGAGGTATGCTTCTGTTGTGTTGGTCGTTGCATTCTGGTGGGTTTCCAAGAATGACGCCTTGGTGGTTCTGGTGGAGGTTCTCCCAGAACCAGTTTGTGTTGCTTCTGCTGGCTGCTGTGTTCTCTCTGTTGTCCATGTGTTTGGCTGTTTGTTTGGGCTACTTTCTAGTGATTGTTCCCAGAACAGCTCTTATCGCCATGGGTGGAGGTCCTCCCCAAGCTACTCTGTGTTTGTTTTGGCCGTTGCTGCTCTCTCTCTCTCTATAAAGATCAGCTGTCGCTGCTGCCATTGGACTGTCTGTGTTACAATCTGCCTAGGCATTGTCGGTCATGGTGAGGTGCCTTGACCGTGTGTCTTGACGTGGTGCTGGCCAGGTTGTCTTCCTGATCGTATTTCAGGTTTTTCTCGGCTACGCTGGTGGGACTTTTTGTGTCCCCCTGGGCGAGAGGTTTGCTTCGTTTCACGCGCCCTGTGTGCTCTGCCAGATATTAATCTGGTGAGTGTCGTGGGTGTCTGGCTGGCTGTGCCTCCTATGGGAGTGCTAGCCTTGTGTGGTGTTTCCTCTTTCGTGTGAGGAGGGGGCATGTTGTGTGCCTTCTTCCTCTACTTTCCGTGGCTTACTCGGGGTGGTGGTGCTTTCACATGGCATTTGGTGCCATGTCACGCACCGTGGCGACCTTTATGGCGAAGGCCCCTTCCCTTGTGCTGTCTTGAGGTTGAGTGGTTTCTCACCTCACGCGCGTCGTTTCCTTGTGGTGCGATAGATTGTGGTGACCTATTGCCCAGTCTCTTGCTGTGCTAGTTTCTTGTTGCCTGACGGGATGATGTAGAGCAGCGTGCTCTGTGTTCAGTGTGAGGTAGCACCAGTTTTCTGTTGTTTGGCTTGCTTATGCAAGCATCATCCCAGTGTATGTTTTCGTTTGTATCTTAGCTGTGCTAGGAGGCACTTGTCGCTGTTAGTGTGTGGCCCTCTCTGCCTACGTGGTGGGTGCGGTGCCTTGTGTTGTGGGCTTCTCAGAGCCATTGTAGTTGATGCGCTCTTGAAGCTGCTGGATTTCTTGTGTTTTCTCTTGTGGGTCTCTAGTGGTGAGTCCCATCCGGTTGGCCATGAGTCGTTTTAGGCCGTTGGTGCAGTCGTTGTGCACCTTGAGTGTGTTTCTTTTTGATGCTTTGTGTCTTTGTGCCTAGAGGGTTCGCGGCCGGTGTGGCCTGTTCTGCCCTTTCAGACTTGTGGCATCTTGTGTGTGGCTTTTGGTAGGTCTCTTGTGGAGAGTCCTTCCTATTAGCCTGTGGTTTGGGCCTATGGTGTAACTGTGTTGCATCTTGCCTTGTTTTGGTGCTTGTGGTATAACCCTGTGCTCATGCTCGAGTAGTTTGTTTTGTGCGTTGGAACCTGGGCGCATTGTGTTGTACCTTGGGGGCTCCTGGTGCTTGTGTTGGCACTGTGTGTTGTGCTGTGTGTCCTGATCGTAAGCTTCATGCATCCTTTCGCGAGTTTGCTCGGTGTTCGAGGCGTTGAGCTTTCCTCCTCTGGGACACTTTGTGCTAGTCATGCCTTGTGGCTGTACTATTGACGACGCTGTGGGGTGCTGCTTTGCCTTGTCTAGGTAGCCCTATCGGTGGTACGCCAGGCTTTGGTCGTGGCCTCTATCCGGGTTTCCCCTCTCGCTTTGGGGAGCGAGTGTGTTCGGTTTTGGTACCTCATTTTGGTTTGGATTCATTTGAGGTCGACGTGCTGCCCTCGACCTCTACAGTTGTTTCATTTCCTATGTGGTTGCCGACGTCTTGAGTTGCTTGGCCTTGCCAACATCAGACGTCTTCTTTAGTTTTGCCTCCGTGCTTATGCCTGTGGAGCGGGTGTTTTAGCTTTCTGTGCCTCCACAGTCATTGTGTGTCCTGGTCGGACCACGAGGATGATATGGGTGGGATCTAGTGGTGCCGGCGGACACTGTCCTGTGTGCCATGGTGTTCTCCACGTGCGTGCTATCGGTTGGTTTTGGGTCACCATTAAGAAGCTCTCGTTTGGCCTTGTCGTAGGTGCTAGCTGTTGCTAGTTGTGCGGAGCCATTTAGCGGAGTCTTGTGGATGACCTCTTGGCATTTTTCTCGGTTAGCTACTGTCTAGTCATTGGCGACAGAGAGAGTTACTGACCGGTTGTTCTCAACAGTGTGGACTGTTGAGGGCTCATTCGTGGTTTTTCGACTGGCAGTTTCAGTGTTTCTGGTTGGCTTGGTGCGCACCGCGCCTGTGGAGTTGTCAACGTCTGCTTGTGTGGTCTGCGCCATTGTTGTGCAACCAGTGAGCCGTCAGATGTCTGGTTAGGCACTCCATTTGTGGCGGGGTCGTGGTGGTGACCACCGGGAAGTCATAGTGCAACTTAGTGGTCCCTTTGCACCTATTGCCTTCTACGACCGGGTTTCGCCCTTAATTTTGAGGGCAAAATTATTTATTTGTTGGATGTATTGTAACATCTCTGGCTTTTCAGTTTATCCCATCTGCATGTTGGATGACTAGCCACTAACGCGTCCGGGGGGGCGACGCATTAGTGTCGTGACGGTGGTGCCCGTCATGATAGTCATCCCTGTTGTGACCGCTTTCGGCATCGCCTTCTTATCGCGCCGGTCAACGGGTCGCGACTGCTTTTCCCTTTTTGGTCGTCCGATGCTTGTCAGAGTGGCAGGCGTGGTAGACTGACCTGTCTGGTTGTCGCGGCGTCCCTATGGGACGTGTTCTGGTCGCGGTGTGCGCGGCCGTCGCGTTAAGGTTGGTAACGCAACGCCCCGCTCCGTTGCATTCTGGGTGCCGAAGGCTAAAAGCCTTGGCCAGCATCCCCTTTCCCCTTTTCTTCCCCTTCTCCTTCCCTTCCTCCTCTCCGAGGAGGGAAGTCTTCTTCTTTCCTTCTCCTGCGTTTGGAGCTCGGTGGCGGTGCCGGCGGCCTTGTGGAGGAGCGGCGGAGCGGCAAGGAGCGAGGAGGAGGCGGTCGTGGCTTCGTGAAGACCCTTTAGGGGTTCGGTTCTTCAAAATGGGTAGGGGTTCTTGTACTCTTTCCTTTCCGGGCGATTGGAAGCCCAAATGTGTGAATGCATGCTTTAGAAGCTTTCCTTATGCTCCCCTCCCCGCTTTGTGGTGGTTGAGGCACTCTTCCGGTGCGGACCAGCTAGTCCTTCTCACTGCCTCGCTCTGTGTTGGTTCAAGCCACGTATGGAGGGTAGGCGTGGGGCCGCAGCTTCGTCGGGCTGTGGTGGTTTGTTAGTTGTTCTTTGCTGTGGCTCACTAGCCTCACTCTACCTAGGGAGGTTGTAGGCAGTAGTCGACGGCTGGTGAGCTAGAGGGGTGGACTGTGTCTCTCTCTCTCTCAGCTGCCTGTGGCGGTGGTTTGGTTGCACTCATTGTGACGGAGTTTATCACGTTGTTCCTATGCGAGTCTCATCGCCCTAGCCTATAGTGTGGTTGTAGCCTAGCCATGTCTAGTTCTGTGGGATTTGTTGGTTTGGCCTCGTGGGCCTTGTTCAGTGGTTTCCGCTCTGCGGGTTCTCTCGGGGTGTCTTGTGTAGACACCCGACTGTTGGTTTGTAAACCGTTCCTTGGTGCCGTCCGTGGTGGCACCGGAGTGTGTAGTTCCCTGACCTCATGGAGTGTCCGAGGTGTAGGACGGTTCTGCTTGTGGGCCTCGACCTTGTGGAGGTCTGAGGTGGTCGTGCCTGTGTGAGACGGGCTTCTCATGTGGTTGCTCAGTGTCTCTCATGGTGACACCTAGTTGTTCCTTCTCGACCTCGTAGAGGTCCGGGATGTTGGTGGTTGTGTCGTGAGACTCTGGTCTCACGTGGTTGCTCCAGTGTCCCGTGAGCTTCTTTGTCTCGGCAGGTGTGTGTCGAGGGTTGCTTCCGCATTGTGTTTGACTCCGCTGGTTTTGTGGGAGTCGTGTTGGGCCCGACCCTGGTTGTGGGTCGTGGCATTACTCTGTTCCACTGCTTTGTAGCTCTCTGCAGTAGGTGTTCCCGCTTATACTTTGTAGAGTAGTTTTTCTTCCACTTTGTGGATTTCCTACTGCTCTGGCTTGTAAGGTACTACTTATCCCTACTGAGCCTTGTTCGCGAGGCTCACCTCCCTGCTCTCTTCAGGTAGGGACTCGCTGTCGCAAGAGTTCGTTGTCGGACGGTCGTGGTGGCGGCTGTTCACCGTGCGTTGCCAGCAGTGCAAGTTGTGAGCGTGAGAGCTTGTACCGTGAGTAGAGAGTGACCTTTTTGCATGTCCTCGGGGTATGCCCCTTAAGGACTGCAGCTTTCTTTCTGTAATTGTACTTTTATTTGGGACATGTTGTACATAATTTCTTTATTAATGTATGAACTTTCTTGTTATAGTTATTTGAATTCATTGCTTATCTCACTGGACTAAATTCTAACCCTTCGGGTCTTCAGATATGTGGGTGGCGGCACGACCTCGGGGTCCCTGGCGGGGATCCTGGATGTCGGGTCGTTATAGTGAAGGATGAGCATGTGGAATTATTAAATGAATGAGATAGCTTGTGAATAAATGTAAATCCATATGATTGTGTTGAATTCATGTCAAAGCAGCAAGCAAAGTATGATTACAATGTGATAAATACATGAAAGAATGTCTAAATTACATGCTAGATATGCTATTTACTTAGTACATAGTTTCATCCTTCAATTGTATATAGTTGCCAACTGACTTGAATATGTTTTAAACCTTCAATTCATGTTTAATAAAATGTGATGTCATGTGTAATTGTGAATTATTTATATTAAAACAGCAAACGAAAGTGTAATTGTATATGAAAAGTGCATGTGAAATATGAATAGATTTCATGCTAAGATGCTATTTACTTCGTGCTTAACTCCATGCTCTAGTTGGTAGAGTTGTACCATAACATGGATAATGTTTGGATTGTTAAATCATGTCACATGTTAGGTGTAGAAAGCATGTATAGGTGTATGTTTATTATCCATGATTTAATATGAACATGTGTTAGTTAGTGTTACCCAGCTAGCAAGCCCAGAGGGGGGGGGGGGGGTGAATGCGATTCTTAAAATATGATTATCTAAACCTGTCAGCAAAACGTTCACACAAAACACTATGTTTGACTGTTAGTATTTGTAGTAAAGAAAACAACAATCACAAACAAGCAATCGCACTACACAAGGATTTTATCCTGGTTCGGACCTCCTCTCCATAGGAATCCTACATCCAGTCCTTGAGCAACACTCAGGATTCCACTACCCAAGGGTATAGTCCCGCTTAAGGACACTTACACTTCCAGCCACAGTTGGCCTTCTCTTCTTCACCTGAAGAGGAATACAACACCCTGGAACCCAAGTCTTCCTTCAACACGAAGGGAATAAAACCACCAGTTTCAACAGGTCCTCTCTTCACCCCAGAAGAGGAACTACATAGGAGTGTGAATAAAGGCGAGATGCCCCTAGACCTGATTTACAATAAGTATCAGATCTGAGGCTGAGACTGAGAGAGAAAGATCTACAAAAGCGAAGTCTCTCAGAACTCAAAAAGGCTCTCTAAAAGATTTTGACAAGAACACAGAGAGCAAGAGCTACAAGGATTGGAATGGATTGAGGCTCTTCTTCTAAGACTGTTTGGCTTAAACGCATCTCTATCTAGTTGATCGTTTCAAAAGTTCTTCTTCAAAAGTTATCTTCCAGAGACTTGAGTCTTGTATTTATATCTTCTCTTGAGGAAGTAGCCGTTGATATGTCTGTTCTCTCTATGCTTTAGTATATGTTAGACTACATGGTATTGTAGAGCTTCCAGTCAATGTTCTTTACGTTCCACGCATGCAAAGAGAAGATCTTTCTTGATATCCTTCATCTTCTGTTTTGTCCAATGTTGTAAACGGTTGTGCTGTCAAAGACCTGCACACAATAAATGCTAAATGATAGACAATTATGTTGTCTCTTGTTGTCAGTCAACGTTAGAACGAATATACATCAGAATAGAATATCAATTTGTTTTGCAAAAAGATGTTTCTAATATAAGCATAGGAAGAGAAGATGTCCGTACATGCATTGTGCAGTGAAATGTTCAGTCATAATAAATGCATGGATATCGAAGAAAAGTGAGGGGAGACTTTTGACTTTCAAAATATTTGAAATATGTTTAAATATCAAGTCGTTATAACTCATGAAATCGTTGTGAGTATGACTTATGAAATCGTTATGTGAATAAGTTGATGTTTATGTAAAGCGTTGCACATGTATAAAAAATTCGATGTGAACACAAATCGTTATACAATCATAACCAAATCGTTGTAGAGACAAATCGTTTTGACAGTACAAGCAATTCGTTATGAGCAAGTTGTTATGAATGAGTTGTTATAACCAAATCGTTGTTTCACTTATCGAGTCGATGTAGTGATCAAATCGTTCTTTTGCTTTATCAAATCGTTACATAGACCAAGTCGTTGTTGTGACTTATCGAATCGTTACAACAAGCAAATCGTTGTGTGACTTATCGAGTCGTTATGCTGACCAAGTCGTTATTGTTACTTATCGAATCGTTATGAAGACCAAATCGATGTGGAACTTATCGAATCATTATGAAGACCAAATCGATGTGGAACTTATCAATCGTTATGAAGGAAAATTGTTGTGAGACCAAGTTGTTGTTCTCAAATCGTTACAAGAACCAAATCGTTGTGAGAGAAAATCGTTGTGCTCACTTGGCGAATCGTTGTGAGATCAAATCGTTATGCTCACTTAGCGAATCATTGTGAGAGCAAATCGTTAGGCTCACTTAGCGAATCGTTGTGAGAGTAAATCGTTATGCTCACTTAGTGAATCGTTGTGAGATCGAATCGCTATGAACACTTAGCGAATCGTTGTGAGATCAAAATCGATGCAACTCTTGTAAAATCGTTATAAAACCGAAATCAGTATGATACTTTATCAAATCCTTGTGAAAATGAAATTGATAGAAGTGGAAATCATTATGACACATAGGAGGTCGATGTGTACTTAGAGAAATTTCCTACTCTATAATTTAAATGCTACAGTGTATGAAATACTTTACATATCTTCTTGATTTTGCCTGATTTTCTTCCTGTGCTTAAGCTTCATAAAAACTTGTTAGATCAAACTTTATTTGAGTTTTGTTAATCACCAAAATAGATATGTAGTTTATTAATTACATGGGGATGAACTGATCATCAGTTAGGAACTTGTTTGGCTATTTTATGTGTAGTTATATATATAAAGCATGTGCCATGTAAATTGTTATGGTTTAAATGATAGCATGTGTTTCTTTATGTTTGGTAGTTTAATATGTGTGTGATATGTGTAAGGTTAAGTCTTTAGATTGCTTGCTGAGTCTTTTATAATCATACTTGCTTCGGCATACAGGTGAGACATGTGTTTTCGTACTTGGAGAGGGTGTAGTAAGGAGCATCCCCGAGCATGAGGAGTAGCATTTTGTGGAGTTCACTATATAGTTGTACTTTTTCTTTCATAGTATGAATAATGTTATTGCATGGACAATGTAATAGACATGTATTTCATTTGAAATTGTAATAATGTGGACATTGTCATATCTTTCTCTTGCTATATAGACTGTGGAATTTGTGATGATGATGGAATGAAGTCAAGTTATTTTTTTTATTCCCGCTATACTCATTTGTATTCATGTACATATCAACCTATCGTTTAGTGTTGGGTTATTATCCCACTGTGACGACACTCTTTGTACCGATGGGGATTTGTATAATCGTACCGGTATGAAGAGGGTCATTACAGGTGAATACCGCCCATTCATGGTATTTTCTCAATGTTGATTGAGCATCAAAAGGTAACCGAGTTCCAGTGGAGATGGTGGCTGTTTTAGGAATGCAAAAGGTGACATTCTACTGGCTTTTGCGTTCAACTACGATTATGAAACTAGTCTTCAGGCTGAAGTCTGAGCTCTTCATGATGGTTTACATTTGGCTGAAGAATATGGTTTCCGTGTCTCCCATATATATTCTGATTCTGCCACTTCAGTTACCTCCATCCACTCAAACACTTCTCTGGGGTGGCTATGCCATAGATGGTGGCACTCTGCATTGGTCATTCTCACAAGCACGCCTCTACTATTGTGCATATTTTCAGAGAAGCGAACCAGGTGGCTTATGCTTTGTCATCTTTAGGGTGTCAGGAACCTTCAGATAGGATCTATACTTCTTTTTCTATGCTACCACATGTTGTAAGAGGTCCAACAGTACTTGATAAGACTTGTCTGCCTAATGTTCGGCGTGGGTAGCTTTCCATTTCTTCTAGTGTATGCCCCGTAGTTCTATATTCCCCAAATTATAGGACAACCTTCTGTTCCCTTTCGCCAAAAAAAAAACTAGCTGGTCCAGCTTCCTGCCCTGAAAATTGTTCTGTCTCACTGTCCTCCACCACTCATGGGCTGACCCCTTCAGCTGATAAACTACCAGTCGGACCTGATCCTGCTCTGCATAGTCAATGGTCTCGAAAGTATGCTCGAGCTCATGGACCCAACTCTCTGCTCTATCTGGATCATAGTGGCTGTAAAAAGTCGGAGGCCGAAGACGAATGAACCTCTCCAGAAGTGCGGTGCGGTCCTCAAGTGCTGCTGTCACTACTGGAGTCTACTGCCACACCACAGGTGGTATCTTGACTAAATGGGTGCTGCCTGCAGAGTTGTTGGTAGATGCACCTCTGTAGCCATCCCTACAAACTGCTAACCTTTTGCTGGCATCTTCTAGTACTGCCAGTGACTTGGAACATCATCCTCTACCACTGCTCCATAACCTCTGGCGGTGGTGGGGGTGGGTACCACTACTGCTGCGGTGCTCCCTGCAGCAATGGAAGACCATTCTGGTCAACCTACTGAGGCTAAGCATCTGCTGGTGCGTGCTCGGCTGCAACCGGATCGTCCGACGCGGTGTCCTGATACTATATCAGCTCTCTTACCTATCTACGTGGAGGCATGTCTTATGACATAAACTATTAATCAAGTTAACAGTTAACTCGACGGCTAGCTGTGTTACTTGTACTTTCTATGGCACTTTACGTTGTCACTTAGTTCCATTATAAGTCTTAATAGACCCCTTGGCTCTGATACACTGTAACGGCCCAAATGCCCGAACCCCCGGCTCCCGCCAAAAATCCGACCGTCGGCACCACCGCCCATGGGCCCAAAGACCCAGAAGGGCTAACGGACCAGTCTAACAAGATATGTAACAGAAGTAATGACAATAAGCACTAAAATATACTAACAAGTGAAGGAAAAACGTCCAACACAAAGTATGAGTCTAGTACAGTCCCAGAGTAACAAAGTACAAGTGTAGAAAGAAAGGGAATAACATATCCCTTAGGGGCATACCTCGAGGGTGACGAAACAAGTACGAAGGGAAAACTGCTCACAGAAGACGCCGTCTACTACGGCACCGTCACTCCAGTCTGCCACAGAGGGTACTACTGTGATGTCTCACCTGTTAAGAAGGGCATGAGCTTCACGAAGAAGCCTAATAGGGACTACCAATCTCCCACTAGTTCCAATAAGCAGAATAGATATATGTTTATATCTAAAATTAAGCAAGTAAATGTAATCTACTAACAGAGTAAGTGCGGAAGCGGAAAGTTACTACATGGTCATCGGTCTAAACCAAACGTCACGACCGAAAACCCTTGTAACCACAGCACTTGGATGAACCCAAGGCTGCAAACATAGATAGCAAACAACTGCCTAGACAAAGACACTAGCCACGGAAGGCAACTATCACTATCAACCGGTCAGGTGCGCCGCGCACCTTATCCTGGACCACCAGTCCTAGTCTAGCACCTCCCATCAGAGTGAGACGTGGAACTAAGTAACAAACAACTTCCATAGTTTTGCCAAACTACGCTCCTGCGACTAGCCCTCTAAATGGTACCAAAACCATGTAGAGTGAGGCAGTGAGAAGGACTAGCCGATCTGCGCCAGACGAACACCCAAACCAGCTCAACGTCCCACACTCAACTAAGAGAGCTCTACAAACGACTCTACGCTGTTGTCCCCACCATTCTCCCCTCTGCTACTAAAGTCCATAACTCGAGATCGCCCGCCACATGGAGAACTCCCTCAAAGGACACACGGGACCGGGGGTCTAGGTAACTATAACAACCTCTCAATGGACAAGCCGACATGTGCCTAACACTAGGAGAATGACTAGTGTAAGACTGTGCTAGGAGAAGCACAGGTCTCAAGAAAATAGAGTCGCAGTGGAATAAAACTCCGAACATGTCGCCAGTCACCCTCTGTCTAAGAAGGCGATAGGGTTACTGTTGCTTTCTCACAAAAGGCGATGCAAGGGTTGTCGCCACCTGAAGGCGACACCCGGCCTGTCGCGACCTGGGTCTGAAGGCGACAATGAAACTATCGAGTTCTAGGTCGTGCCAAGGGCATTGTCGCGACCACAGTCAGAGGTCTGGGTGACCATCTGGGACCTCCAACAACCCACAGGAAAACAAGGCATGAAGGCAACGGTCACCCTACCAGTACCAGAATGTGACAGGGTGTGGTGTCGCATTCATACCAGAAGGCGACGAGTAAACATGTCACGATATGTTGCGACAAGAACCACAGAAAGAGACACCCGAGACATCCAAAACATGCCACAAACCACAAGTCCGATGAGTACAATGGGAGGGGAGCATGTAGAACGATGTAAACACGTGATTTAAGCTCATCCACCCTCATCCACACCCATGCGTGTCAAGGATATGCATCTACACTCCAAAACATCACATGCATGCATGATGGAGCACTCTAACCCAACCCCCAATTCAAACACAAGTAAGCCAAACATGCAAACCACAATCCTAGCATGCTTCTATTGGCTTGGAGAAAGGGTTTGGGGGTCCTAGCATGGTAGAACTAGGGGGAAGACAAGGGTCCCTACCTCAAAATGAAGAGACAACCCGTCGGGGTCTTCTCGTGTGCATAGCCAGCTCCTCCTTGCTCCAAGCACCACAATCACACTGTCCATGAGCAACAAATGTCCTCCTACAAGCTAGAGGATATGTCACACATCGAGGAGGGAAACGCCACGCTGGAGAGGACACCACGCCGAGAAGAAAACACACAACCTTCACCACCAAAGCCCTCACACTCTCCTCATGGAGAAGCTCACACAGAGGGGTTAGAGGAAGGAGAAAACACAAGAAGAGGGGAAGAAGAAGATAGGGCTGAAGGCCTTGCACATATAGACCTTGGACCTGAGAACGCGACAACTAGCCCGTTGCATTCACTTACTTAATGCGACGGCTAACCTGTTGTGACCTTAAGGTCATGGTCAAACCTGACCAACTGATCCGCCACGTGTCATTCTCGCAGACCTAACACCATGAATGTGACACCTGACATGTCGCCTTCATCTATTAGTGCTTGACACGTGGCCCAACTGTCCCGAAAGCAAAATGACAAAACTTCATGCTGAGGTCAGAAGGGTGAAATCGTGACATGCCTGTCACGTTCCTAAACAGAATGCGACAGCCATCCCGTCGCCTTCAGAAGGCAACAACTCGATACATCTCTACCTTCAGTAGAAGGGGCTGACCGAGAAGAGGGGATGTTACAACCCAAGTAATTATAACTGCAACCCAATGGTAGGGTTCCTAGAATTTCCAAGTAGGACTTTGACTGGTTTCTGGTGTTGTCCAAGTCAAAGGAGTCATAATGATTTCTGAATTGGGGGGAAATCTCACAACCGAAATCCATCTAGACCCGCTGACATAATCAAGATGTTTGATCAATCAGGGGGTTGCGAAGATAGAAGGGATTCATTGTACTCTCAAAGGATCATCAATGATTCTAACTGGAATCATTGTTTGGAAAGATTGGAATCCAGAATTAAGCTCAAGTCTTGCGAAGGCTCCAAGTGATCTCAATAAGATTGGTTGACTGAAATGATAACTCGGTGATATACCTTGTGGGACTATTTGGGTAATAGAAGTCCAACATCAGCTTGATAGGCAAGAAGGCAGGGTGCCGATTTGGTTGGCCACTTGAGCTGGGTGCCATAGTGTTGATTAAGGAAAATCTCCATTTTTTTTTAACGTTAGTGAAAGAATGTTAGCAGTGAAATCCTAAATGCATGTTTGTGTGGGTTCCCTATCTAAAGATGCAAGTTAGAACTAGAGGAAATGTCTAAGGCCAATCAAATAACTGAGAGATCGCAAACCCGTCACAGTTTTTTGTAAAGGGGACTCTGGGTTCACGGTCGCCGAGTTGTTTACCTCTAGTGACTAAACCTATGTTAGACATACCTGTACAACACTCAAGGTCGCATGAGTGTCTTCGGTTTTGAAACATCATCTGTGCTTAATATCCTACACAATGTGAGTGATAATGGCCTATAATGAGAAAGCATTGAAAATTTGCCAATGTTGACATCAAGCCTGATTGCCGTTGACGTAGGTTGACGTCCACATTGTGTGCCGTCTAGCGGAGTAAACGTCCATATAACTTGACGTCAAGAGTGCACCAACGTCAAATGATGTTGACGTTAACTTGCCAGCGGATAAAACTGTAAAAATCGTAATTGGGAGGCCATTAGGACTCTTTCTTCTTCAACTCCAGCCTCTCTTGCTCGTCTCCAAACCAGAGACCTCCTGAACGAATTCCAACAAGTTCCATGGCTTCCTCGTCAGCCGGACATCACGAGTATGAACCCTAGTGTACTAGGTGAAGTTTTGGGGATCTGAGCACCCAGTTAGCCAATGGAGAGGTATGCATCATCTATTCTTACTCCTCCTCTTGCTGAAAATACCGCAAATCTCTCTCTCATGGTGCCCTCACGGATGTGCAGGATGTTCTCGCCTTCTCAAGTCAGGGCCAGGTATGAGCATTCTCTCGGCTAATCAACCTTGTGAACTGCTAACAATCGACATGAGAAGCTGCATGGGGGCATGAAACCTAAATTTCATGGGGGTTCGACACTCTTGGAGCGCTCGTGGAGCGATGTCACCCGCAAATGCACACGTTCGTGTTGCAAGGATTTGAGGCCATAGTACTGTTGGAGGAGGTAGAGTTGTTCCTAGGATGGAAGCGCTGCCTCAAATATGATGTGATGACCCCTCTTCTCCCGTGGAAGAGATTTTGGCAGACATTGTGCAAGACAAGAAGGAGGTGTTGTGGATGACCAAGAAGGATGAGATCTTCCTGGAACGGCTAGCCTGGTGGTTTGTCCAACATGTTAAGGAGATTGGTGGTGAGAGGGTGACTCGCAGACTGACACTCTGCCTCGCGGGTGTGTTCTTGTTCCCTACTAGTGGTGATTTCCTTCTGCATGAGCATGTAGGAATCCTTTCTCTACTGTGGCATGGGAAGTCACTTGCCCCTATAGTACTGGTGCATCTCTACAGCTCCCTCACCACTATCAGCCTAGGCGGACGCACATGTGGGCTTGTTTGTACTTCAGGTATGGATGGAGGCTCATCTGAAATTTGATTTTTCTGATAAACAACCTACTTCTTCTAGAATCTTCTTTCGGAGTTCTTGTACTGCAGTAGGGCATGGTATGAGCCAAAAAGATGAGATCAAGTGTGTGACAGCACACCTGAAGAGTAGAGATGCCTAGCGTGACTACCTTGGCTACTTCCCGATGGAGGATTTCATAGTGAGACCACTGTTCATGAGGACCATTGAGTTCAAGTTCACACCAGAGAGAACAGAGACCTGTGGTTAACTGGGCATGATCAAATGTGGTGTACCAGCCATACCGATGCCAGCATCCGCTAGAATTGTGTATGACCCTAAATTCTATGTAGTTGTGGCTGTTTTGATTTTTATTATTTTGCCTGAAATTTTTTCTTAACGTCACATCCCTTGATGTTAAGGACTAGTTGACGGCATGATGTGTCTCATTTACTGTGAGGCCAGAGGATCTTGACGTCAACATCGATTCGCGTTTATTTTTGGTTGGCGACAGCAATGTGGCCGTTAACTTCTCTGGCTGCGTTTGAGATTCCAGATCTGAAACTGTCCCTATTTCTCCGGAGACAGATTAGGAAGCATCCCCAATGGTTAGGACTCTTATGACCTAGGATTCCCACAACCCAATTGCCTATAAAATCAAGCAATCTCTGCAAAGAGAGGACTTTGGTTCAGAAGGGTTCTAGGTTTCGGGGAGAGAAAGAAGGGTTTGAGAGGATAGATCCGGCGATCTAAAGGCTTTATCGACAATCTACTACAAGAGGGAGACTCTGCTGAAGGTGGAGAAGCTCTCCTAACGACGGGGGATCGTTTACAAGAGCGTGAAGATTGAATCAAGGCATGGAAAGTCACCTCTTTGGCTTGGCCAGGAGGTCTTCTTCGACAAATTTGATCTTCATGGGTTTTTAGAGAGGCAAGTAACTTAGGGGTTTCATCCCTAGACCTACCACCTAGAGCTTAGGGATTTTTTTGGATTTTTAACTTATGTCTTAGATCCCCAAATTCCTTTTTTTTCTGTGTTCCGTCTGCACTTTCTGCAGACAGAGGTTGACGACAACTTTCTTCCTGCCAAGTTGCTAAGTTAACAAAAGTCGATCATGCCGTTAACCCATCCTAACGGCAAGCCCCTTGAGGTCAAGTTCATCTAATTTACAGAAGAATGATTTCAACTTATTTGATGTGATTTTTGCAGGGTTGTGAATGTATGCATATGTTACAAAATTTTGTCTTCCATGTATGACTAGTAGATTACATCATGAATTCCTAATAATTTTCTGAGTATATTTGAAAATTACAGATTTTCTGTTATGAGAAAAGGAGCATGTTAGGTCAGATTTAAATTCGGATTAAATATGTATGATGTGTGATATTGCTACAAAAATTTTCTATGCACATAAGATTACTGTATGCATGTTTATGACTGTTAAGACTGTCAGTTTACTAGCTACCACGTGTAACTGAATTATCATGTTAAACTACATGAGATCTCTATTAAAAAATAAAAATAGGTGTACTATCGTGAAAATTCTGAAAACTTAACCATCTGATATATTTCATGCGTAGAGTTCAGGGTTAAAATATGAGTATGTTCTGACATCATTAAGCATTGTTTCAAATTATAAGTTATTAAAAGGTATATTAAGCATGATTAATCATAAGGCAATATTTTCTTTTGATTAGAATCATGTTTATGCACTGTTAAGCATGTTTAATACTGTTAGACAGTCATGATATGTTCTGTAACCTGAAATATGTTGTTGAGTTATAAGCATGGACCATAGAGAGCATGTAAATATTATTAAGCATGTGATTAATTGGAATAATGTGATTAAGTGAATGTTGTGCCGAAATTGACACTGCTACCATAGAAGGCTATGGAGCCTTACTGTAGAAAAGTCCCTTTGGAAAGGCTCAATGTGTATGTGATCCTGTGGACATCAGGATGAAATCCTGGAGGTGGACAAGTACCACTGGTTAGGGTGGAGAGGGCTTCTCCCGGTTCTACCAGTTAACAAGATTCATCACTAAAATGCCTAGGTGACGGGTATGTGTTATGTGCTATGTGTTTCTTCTTTATGGTGGTTCAGACTATGTTCACGGCAAAAATTATGTGAAAAAATGTGAACTATGTATGAATGTGCAAGTGATTATGTGAAAGTTATGTGCTAATGTGTTCAAATGTGAAATAATGTGAAACCATGTGATTATGTTATATTTATGTTAAAACCGCAAGAAAATGTGAGAATATGTGATATGAAAGCATGTGGAATGTAAGACTTACCAAGATGGTGTGGTGGCTCCTAAGCTGGGTGTTTGTATGCGGTCTAAGCAAAGCTGCGGAAGGTCCTCAAGGTATTGTTCTCATGAATATTTCTGCATTATTTTAGAATATTATAGGCATTTCCATTTGGCCTCTAAGAGATCGCTTAAGCGCCATATTAAAGATAACAAGTTGCAGTTATTACTATCTTTGAACCTAAGATTCCTTTAATAGGGTTGCTAGTATATGTCGTTACCTCAATATGGATGCCCATGTAAGAAATGCAGGGAGGAGTCTAAATGTTGGTTAATGTGGTCTAATACTGTTTCCTTGAATGTTACTAGTAGCTCCGACCAGTTATTACAGGTAATATCATGAGAGGTGACCATCATGTGTGCATGATTTCTACGGTTTATGCTGCATGCGACGTGGGCGTGCGTCGTGTCCTTTTTGATGATCTGCTGGTCCTGGGCAGCAATAATTCTTTACCTTGGCTTGTTGGGGGGATTTCAATGTATTTCTAACCCTCCTGATAAGAAGGGCGGGGCTCTTCCCAATACCCCTGCTATGCTAAATTTTAATTCTTTCTCATATGCTGCTAGTCCTTTGGACGGTTGTTATATAGGCCATAGTTCCACCTGGTCGAACAATAGGATTGGTCAACCTACTATCAAGGCAAGGTTGGATCGGATTTTTATTAACCCTCAGTGGCAAACGTCTTTCCATGGGTTTTTGTGTTAAGCATCTGCCCAGAGGGCCTTCTGATCATGCCCCTTTGCTCATGAATCTTATTAGCCATATGACTTCGGCATCTAGGTTATTTTCGAAAAATGTGGTCACCCATGATCCATTGCTCAACTGTGGCTGACGTCTGGATAATATTGAAGCATCTTTTCAAACCCATTTGAAACATTGCAATTTAAGTGAAAGCCATCAAAAAAATGTTGCGGTCTTGAAATAAAAATTTTTTTGAATGGTGGAGGAAGTGGTCCTTCAACAGAAAGTCAGGTGGAGGCCATGCAACTTCAGTTTGATGACGATCCCTCTACTGACAATAGGTCCAGCCTCAATGATGCTAATGCAGTCTTCGTGTGCTCTGAATTGTCAAGAATTTACTGGGCGCAAAGGCCAGTGTGCAGTGGCTCAATGATGGTGATAGAACACTTATTTTTATCATGCTGTCGTACAAGGCAACAGAAGGAGGAACTATATTCATCGTCTCAAACTTAATGAGTTTGGTGTGAAGACCAAGAGCATCTCTCTAATGAGGCAGTTAATTTCTTTCTATTTACTCACTTCAAAAAACCACACTACTGAAAAATTCTTTGTTGCAGTCTATCCCTTTGCTTATTCATGATGATCAGAATATGGCATATCTTATATTCACACTGATGAAGAGGTTAAGCAGGCAGTTTGGGCTATGAATGGTGATGGTGGCCAGGACCGGATTATTTTACGGGTGTTTCTTTAAGGCTTGCTGGATATTGTTTCTATTGATGTTATTGACGCCGTGAGAGGTTTTTTTATGGGGATCACTTGCCCAGAGGTGTTTCCTCCTCCCTGATCGCTATCATGCCTAAGGTTCCCCATCCATCTTCCTTTGGGACTTTAGGCCTATAAGCCTTTGTATCTTCTGTTATAAAATCATTCGAAGATTATTTGTGCTCATTTAACTGATATCTTACCTCTGATCATTATGATAGCAGGCGGCATCTGTGAAAAGTAGAAATATTTTTGATAATATCTCCCTCTCCAACCAGCTTATTCAGATCTGGCATAGGCAAGAAAGATAAAGATGACATAATGGTTTTGAAGCTGGATATGATGAAGGCTTATGATAGAGTTGAATGGGATTTGATGTTTGTTGTGCTTCATCAGTTGATTTTTCAACACGCTTTATCTCTTACATCGCGTGCTGGCTACCAACTGTTGGTCTCTATTCTTTTTAATGGCTCCACTGTTGGGTACTTTAAATCATCTAGAGGACTGTGTCAGGGGATCTCTTAGCTCTAGCTCTTTTTATCATCTGGAAGAGGACCTTAGAAGGGGGTTAAAGCATCTCTACTCTTCTACATCTTTACTTCCTTTTGCTTGTCCCAGGGAAGCCCGCCTGTTTCACACTTGCTTTTAGCGGATGACACCTTAATCATCTAAATGGTCAAAGATCTAATATATTAAGCTTCAGAAATTCTTGAGAAGCTATGAGTGCTGTTCATGGCAAAAAATCAATGCACATAGAGCAACTTTATCTTATCTCCCAAGGCTTCTCTTTCCCTGGCGTGCAAGATTGCCACCATCCGGTTTTAAGCAGCATTTGGGGTTTTTTCACTACCTTGGGGTCCCCATCAGATATGGAAGAACTAGAGTTACTGGCTACAAGTTCCTCATTGATAAAATCAATCTCAATATGAATACTTGGAGGTCTAAATTTCTTTCTGAAGCTGGCAGGGCTCGCTTATTAATCAGTCCACAATTCCATCCCCATTTATCTTGTTGCCGTGATTTCAATTCCTAAAACAATGGTTAACTACATTGAGAAATCATGTGCTAATTTCTTTTAGAGTGGAACGATGTTATTCATCGGAAGCATTGGGTTTCCTGAGACATCATCCATCGTCCTATTTCAGAATGAGGGCTTGACATCAAGAGTTTATGGCATTTCCAACTTGCTTGGCTACCAAAACATTTGGAATATTTACCATGCTTCTTCTATGTGGGCTAGATATGCTAGGACAAGATTTAAGTGAATTGTGGTGACCTTTTCAAGAATCGATTCCTCATGGTATGTCTAGAGTGATTTTTAATACTACTCATCATACTGTCATTAGCAATTCCAGTGGGTTATTGGCAATGGTAGGAGTGTGGATTTTCTGAAGCATGTTTGGATTGGGCAAGGTCCTCTTAAGGATATGATTTCTGCCCCTAACATGGGCCTCAGATCACTGTTCGGGAGGTTATTGATAATGCAGATCATCCGATTCGTAGTCTCCTTCCGTGCTCCACTTTTCTTCAGGATATCCCGTTGATCGATCAGGAGGACTGTCGTGTTTGGATTGCATCTTCTGGTGGCTCTTTTACTACCTCTTCTGCGTAAAGATGCTATCTTTGCATGGTGTGAAGAGAATGCCCTTGGCACGTCTCTAGATTCTCACATATCCGATTATGGCATTGCCATTGCTTCAGGTGTTCCTGTTGTACTTTCCCTTGCTATGAAAACCTGACCACCTTTTCAACTCTAGTGATTTGGCGTCCAATCATTGGCAGTGGGTTGCACCTATTCTAGATATAAACATCAGAGCTCATGTGCTAGTATCACCAACCATCTATGGCAGATCTTGTGTACTTGTAATCCCACAACGCCATAGTTTTTACCTCCCTTATTCTTCCATTCTCATTATTTGGGAAATCTAGTACACTAGATGCCTCATGCGGTTGGATGGTAAGCGGCTTTCTCTACATAGAATTAGTACATAATATCCACTTCATGGTTTCCACGTTCTCTTGAGAATATGGTTTTCAAGAACTCCTCAATGACAAGCACCTCAAGAACATCTAGCTAGTCGCTTGGATTCTCTCCTCAAAGAGCAAAGAGAATTCTTTTAACTTGTCAGGTGGATCCAGCCGACACTAGTTTGGTTCTTAATGTTGATGGAGCGAGTAAGGGGAATCTGGGGACTTGTGGGGGAGGCTGATGTATCAGGACAGTAGAGGCAATCTCCTTTCGGCCTTTACCCACTACTATGGTTTGGTAGATGCTTGGTTTCTGATGTTCGCTCTCCTCTTGTGATGGTATTCGGCTGGCGTCTGAACATGGTTTCACGTTGTCCCTTATCTGCTCTGATTCTGCAACTCTTGTCACATCATTAATACGAACAACCACCATCTTGGGAGTGTTTGCGATGGTGGCGTGAATTCAGTGATACATTCATAATTCACATGTTAAAGTGGATCATTCTATCGACAAGCAAACAGGTGGCAGATGCCTTGGCCAATTTCAGTTGCAAGTTATCTACCACTGTAACCTTTTTTTCTTCCATCTTCTTACCCTCGTGAGTGTAAAGGTCCTCTTACTTTGGACCGGTTCAAGGTTCCAAACCTCAGGCCAGTTTAGCGGGGTATGCCTTGTGATCTTGTATATCTCTCTTATATTTATAATCCATGCCCCGGTTTGGATCGCATTGGTGGAGTGGAACATTCTATTCCTTGGAATAGAGTGCATTCTCCTGGTCACTGACCTTGAGGACCTCTTTCGATTAAAAAAAAAAGCATGTGGAATGTGATAGATACCATGCTAGTGTTACTAGTAAACCTGTGGTTAGTTTTCATGCTAAGGTTCTTTGGAAATGTGCCATAAATGAATTATAATTGACACCATGATTTAAGTTAAGTCATGTGTAGATAGCATTTATAGATTATTCATTTTTGATTGTGTAAATGTGACATGAATCATGTGATAACTGCATTATGTTAATTTAAGTAGAATGAATGTGATATGTGTAGGATGTGCCGATAGGTTGCTTCCTGAGTCTTGTGTGAAGACTCATTCTTGCTTTAACATACAGGTGAAACAGGTGTTCCTATGATTGAGGAGGACATAGTGAGGAGCGACTCCGAGCAAGAGGAGTAGCGGAGCTTGTGGAGAATATTTACATAGCTTGGGCTAGTATGTGAACAATGTTATGCTATGGACTTATGATTCATGGACTTTGTTTATTTACTTCTTTACTATATAGACTGTGGGATGTGTGTAATTGATGGAATAAGATTTCTTTTCTTTCGTTGTACTTTCCTTGTTATTGTGTACATCTCTACCTGCTAATACATTGTGTTGGGTATATATCCCACTGTGATGGTGCACTTTATATCGATGTGGATTGGTATAATCGTACCGGTATAAAGGGGTCGTTATAGAGTGCCACAAGGAATCCCAGCTTCAGCTCACTATGATACCATGATCATCCTAGGCAAGAATGAGAAGCTGATGAAGAAGGCCAGGAAGACATGGGAGAGAACACTATCAACAAAAGTGGGACAAGCATGCAGGAAGACTAGAAGGATATCCTGGCCTATGAGGAGTACGTGGACACCAACCATCCAATCTCATGTGACTTCCTCATGGCTCATAGAGCAAAATGATGTACTCTTCCCTTTCATAAGTGTAACACATAAGCCTTAATGAATAAAGAGTTGTGTTTTAGACTCAATGTGCATTTCTCATTTTGAATTGAGCTCTTTCAGTGTTCTGTAAGGCTTACTGTGAGCGATCAGTTGACGTCCACATCGATGGACGTCAAGGCCATGTATGTAACATCTCGGGCTTTTCTGGTTCTTCCGATGCGTGTTGGATGACTGGCCACTAACGCATCCGGCCTGGGCGATGCGTTAGTGTCGCGACGGAGGTGCCCATCGCGAAGTCATCCCTATTGCGACCGCTTTCTGCATCGCATTCTTATCGCCCGCCGGTCAACAGGTCGCGACTGCTTCTACTTTTTGGTCATTTGCTCTTGTTAGAGTGGCAGGCATGGCAGACTGACATGTTCGGTTGTCGCGGCATCCGTGGCAGACGCATTCAGGTCGCGGTGTGGGCAGCCGTCGCGTTAAGGTTGGTAACGCGATGCCCCGCCCCTCGCGTTCTGGGAGCCGAAGGCTAAAAGCCTTGGCCGCTTCCCTTTTCCCCTTTCTTCCCCTTCCCTTCCCTTCCTCCTCTCCAAGGAGGGAAGTCTTCTCATTCTCCTTCTTTGGCATTGGAGCTCGGTGGCGGTGCTGGCGCTCATGGTGGAGCGGCGGAGCGGCGAGGAGCGAGGAGGAGGCAGCTGTGGCTTCGTGAAGACCCCTTTGGGGTTCGGTTCTTCAAAATGTGTAAAGATTTCCTGTGCCTTACCAATCTGGGTGATTGGGAGCCCTTTTGTGTGATTGCATGCCTTTACAGCTTTCCCCGTGCTCCCCTCCCCGTGGTGTGTGAATGTGGTTGGTGTGGGGTTACCCCGGGATGCAGCATCCGCGGTCGGCCTTCCGTCTGATCTCACGACCGCCGTGCACATTGCAACCTTAGAGGAGGCCTCGCCTTGGTCGAACGCGACCTTATCACGATGCGGTGGCCGTCGTGATAAGGATCGTGTCACTACCCGATTTTCGTTGCGACAAGGCTTTTGTCGCGACCCGCTTCCTTGTTGCGACTTGGCACTTGTCACGGTTGCCCTTCCCGTCGCAATGGGATCGCAACGGGCTAGGAGGGTACGACAGCACCAAGTTTGCCTTGGGTGTTTTCCGTGGCATTGTTGGCATGTCGGCGTGTGCCCCAGGGTAGGGTTGCCCTTAGACCTTCTGGTAGGGAACGTGGAAGGTTGCCCCCCTGCGTTCAGTGACCGAAGGTGACACCTTCGTGGCCATGTCCTAGCGCCAGTGCTAGGAGGCTCGCATGTATCTAATAATCGATTGTCTATCAGTCAATAGATTATTAGAAGAGTGATGGTTTCTGTTATGTCTGGCGGTGTTCCAGTTTCTCGGGCCGTGCCGTGTGTGCCAACGTTGGGTTGATGGCCCTTCTGGGGGTTTCCGGAAGGGGTGGCCGTGCGTGGCTGTGTCTGCTAAGCTTGTCATGGTTACAAGTTAGCGTGCCATTTTCTGTGGTGGTTGCCCCCAGTTCTCTTTTCGCCGAGTGCTAGGTACTTGAGGGCTTGTCCATGAGACAAGTTGTTACCGTTACCTGAGACCCCCAGCCTCGCATGTCCATTAGAGGGAGTTCTCCTGGCAGCGGGCGTGCTCAAGTCGCGGACTTGGAGCAGAAGGGGGAAACGGTGGGGACAGTGGCGTAGAGTCATTTGTAGAGCTCTCTTAGCTGGGTCTGGGTCGCCGAGGTGGTTGAGACACTCTTCTGTTGTGGACCAACTAGTCCTTCTCACTGCCTCACTCTGTGTTGGTTCAGAAGCCACATGGGGAGGTTAGGCGTGGGGCTGCAGTTCCGCCAGACTGCGGTGGTTGCGGTTGTTCTCTGCTGTGGCTCGCTAGCCTCACTCTACCAGGGTGGTTGTAGGCAGGAGTTGACGGCTGGGGAGCGAGAGGGGTGCACTGTGTGTCCCTCTCTTAGCTGTCTGTGGCGGTGTCTTGGTTGCTCTTGCTGCGACGGAGTTTCTCACGTTGTTTCTAAGTGAGTCTCGTCGCTCTTGCCTGCACGGTGGTTGTAGCCTAGCCGTGTCCAGTTTCTGTGGGCTTGGTTGGTTTGGCCTTGTGGGCCGTGCTTAGTGGTTTCCGATCTGAGGGTCTCTCGGGGTGTCGATGTTGACACTCGACTGTTGTTTCTGCAACCTCGTAGCGTGTCTAAGGTGCAGGATGGTTCTGCTTGTGGTCCCTCGACCTTGTGGAGGTCTGAGGTGGCCGTGCTTGTGGTGAGACAGTGCTTCTCATGTGGTTGCACGGTGTCTCTTTCAATGACACCTGGTTGTTCCTTCCCGACCTCATGGAGGTCCGGATGTTGGTGCTTGTGTCGTGAGACTCTCGTCTCATGTGGTTGCTCATATTCCATGAGCTTCTTTGTCTCGGCTGGTGTGTGCCGAGGTGTTGCTTCCACATTGTGTTTGACTCTGCGGGAGTCGTGTTTGGCCCAACCTTTGTTGTGCATCATGGCGTTGCTCTGTTCCGCTGCTTTTTGGTACTCTGCAGTAGGTGTTCCCACTTTACTGCATTGTAGAGTAGTTTTGCTTCTGCTTTATTGGAGTTCCTGCTGCTCTGGATGGTAAGGGACTGGTTATCCCTACTGAGCCTTGTTCGCGAGGCTCACCCTCCTACTCTCTTCAGGTAGGGACTCGCTGTCGCAGGAGTTCGCTGTCGAATTGGTCGTGGTGGCGGCTTGTTCGCCGTACGTTGCTAGCAATGTGAGTTTTGAGCGTGAGCGCTTGTACCGTGAGTTGAGAGTGGCCTTTTGCAAGTCGTCGGGTTATGCCCCTTAAGGACTGCACCTTTCTTTCTGTACCTGTACTTTTATTTGGGACATGTTGTACATAATTTCTTTATTAATGTAGGAACTTCTTGTTATAGTTATTGAATTCATTACTTATCTCGCTGGACTAAATTCTAACCCTTCTGGGTCATCGGATCCGTGGGTGGCGGTGCGACCTTCGGGTGTCCTTGGCGGGGGTCCGAGAGGTCGGGTTGTTACAGTGGTATCAGAGCTCAAGGGTCCAATGAGATTTGTAATGAGTTAATAACTATGGCTATCCCAAAGAAAGGTACTAGTACGATGCTGGCCCATCCATGTAGAGTGCTGTTAGGTGAGCATTTGTTCTTGTTGCAGGTGGCTAGCTCTCCAGCAGGGTCGAGTGTGGGCTACAGGAGGGTGTGTTGCAGCTGTTGCTTGGTGCGCATGCTGCGAGCATGGTTGTCCAGCTCGCTGGTGCTACGGTGGATTCGTCTTTGGCCTGTGCATCAGTGTGGGTGTGCCGCGAGGCTGAGAGAGCCACGTGTGGTATGACCTTCACCGTGCAGGGTTGTAGTCTACGAAACGAACTGGTAGAAGTGTCATTGCCTTGCTGCAGTCCCCTGTGTGTTAGGGTGAGTCCTTATGGATGTCCCTTTGTGTGGGGTGTGTGTCCCTTGTTGATGTGTGTTTGGCCTTGTTTGTATATGTGCCGTTGTGCACTGTGCTCTGCTTAGTCGGCGGTCGTCGTTGCTCGAACTAAGAAGATGTTTTGTGTGCCGTGTTGCACGCCTGGTTGAGCACTGCGACACCTGTCTGTGGTTGTTGTCGGCCTTGTGCTGGCTGTTGTGAACTCTGGTGAGGTGCTCCTAGAGTTCTTCTCTGTTGGTTCTGGTGGAGGTGAGGTTTCCCCAGAACTATGTGGTGCTCGTTTCTGGTTATTGCAGCGTTGCCCTCTAGGTTGAGGTGCATTACTTGGCTACTTGTGTTCTGGTGATGTTTTCCAAACTATTTTGTTGTTGTCTTAGTGAGGGTTCCTCTCCTCTGGGACTACTTCTATGTTTGTTAAAGTCTTCCGCTGTGTTACCTCCTTGGTTTGAGGTCTCTATTGTTTGGTTGGTTGTCGTTGCGTTGCCCTTGAGGTTGAGGTGCATTGCTTGGTTGCCCTGTGTTCTGGTGCAGTTTCCTAGAACTGATGGTTGTTGCCCTTGTGAGGTTCGCTCTCAGGACTGTTCTAGGCTTGTTTCTGCCGGTTGTTGTGCTACCTCAGGGTTGAGGTAAGTTGCTATTGTGTTGGCCATTTCGTTCTAGTGGGTTTTCCCCGAACGGCGCCTTGGTGGTTCTGGTGGAGGTTCTCCCAGAACCAGTTGTGTTACTTCCACTGGCTGTTTTGTTCTCTCTATTGGTCGTGTGTTTGGCCGTTTGTTTGGGCTGCGACCTAGTGATGTTTCCGAGAACGGCTCTTGGCGCTTGGGTGGAGGACCTCCCCAAGCTACCTTGTGTTTGTTTTGGTTATCACTGCTCTCTCTCTGAAAAGATGAGCTATTGTGTTGCCAGTTAGACTATCCGTATTACAGTTTACCTGGGTGCTGTCAGTCAAGGTGTGTAGCATCCCGTAAATTTTAATTACATAAAAATTCAAATAAATGGAAATAAAAATTTCCATAATATCGAAGTATTTAAACATACGCATCATTATCGTATGTGCTAAAACACATCGGAAAATTCTGTAAAAATTATAAATCAACCCCACACATTATTTCTAAGTGTTCCACAAAGAAATTCGTGCTACAAAAAATCTGATTAACCAAGTGTACATCACATGGTGACCGATATCCAAATAAGGAAACAAGTCTGAAAACTGTTAACACGGAAATACGACGCGATCATAAATTAAATAAAAATATTGGAGAGTCTTCCAACATTATATATTAATGACCAAAATCATAATTGGGATAATGGACAACATTTGGCGCAAAAATCAAATGAAGCAAGAAAAATGCATGGAAATTCGCAACTCTAATTAAGCTGAAAATAGAAGGGGGTAATTCGCGCAAACCCCAAGGCAATTAGCCTTTCTTGGCAACTCAAATTTGTACTTAACAATGGTGGGAAGTTTCCTAAAGCCTCACACACTCTAATGGAGGATGAAATCCTCAAATTAGGAAAGTAATATATGGAACCGCAACTTGGCTTTCCTTGTTGCAATACGACACCGAAAATCCATGGTTGCTTAAATACTCTCCACCCAAACCCTAGGGACGAGTTTTACAACTTGCTGGGGTCGTGTGGAGGAGCTCTTGGTGGCTGGAGAGTAGGAGATCAAGCATACCAAGCTCATCTTCTTCCCATGTTGTCTGCTTCGACCTATGCACACTGTCTCCTTGGGGTCGACCGAAGGTAGGGTAACCTAAATCCCATCGATCAAGGCTTATACCCCTGGGAGGAGGGTCAAGTCTACTTCCTAACCCAACTAGAATGCACATTTTTCGTGTAGTATACAAGAGTATTAAGCGTTCTTCAAATAGTGGTCTAAACCAGAGATTTCTGAAGAATGAAACTTCATCAACCTAGAAGGTAGGTTTTCTTGGGCCAACCTTAAGAAATCCTATACCAATGTGTAGGGCATCAAGTTAGCTTTCGTTTCCCACTGATTTCATCATTTTCCATTTAGTACATCATGAGGTATAGGCTTTTTGCCAAAGTCGTGCATGTTAGGGTCTTTTCCTATTCAAGTCAATTTATCACACATTTCAAGGTCACTTTAATTTATTTAAAAATCATAGTTTGCACCTATTCCATGTTCCCTACAACATTATGTTGAGACTTTTGTTCAAAAATCCCTAGTTTAGAAGATATAAGCGTTGCATAGATCGAACACCCCTGAGTGCAGTTTCTGTGCGTTTTCGGTCTGGACCCTGAACCGCGTCCGATTCGGAGGACGCATTTCAAGGGTCTGGTATCGCGTCGCTGGTGGGCGATGCAATCCTAGAAAGGCATCCATGAGACCGACACATTTAAGGCATTGACAGGTCATCCCGCGCGTGGGTCTGCGCGCCGCCTGTGAGTGAGCGTCAGTCTGATCGGCAGCGGGACACCCTGATGCATTTTAGGTAGTTTTCCCGCCCAAGCTTTTATTAAAAGATTTTCCTGTAGACGCGTCCGCGTCCCCCGACGCGATTCAATAATGAACGCGGCCAGTCCTGTGGACGCTATTTTAAGCCTTCATAGTTTCGCCTGTTTTGTCTGTTTACATCATTCAGAAATGCGTCCACTATGTAGGACGCAGATTTACAAGCTTACCCGAGGTCAGTTTAACATGTTATCTAGTGTATAATTTGCATGTCTTGGTTCTAATCATCTCATGAGGACTATTTAATGCCTTAAAAGTGTTTAACCAATTTAAAATTTATAATTACATGAATATTTTTCTAATTGCTTTCTAATGATATGATCATTCATGAAACTTGTGATTCGCTCTTGTTACTATTCTAGCTTGATTAAAATGATAATTTGCTATCTTAAAATCTTGCAAACCATGATTAGTTAAAGTACATAGTTTCATGTCATGCCAATATATTAAGTGCTTTCTGGAAGTTTGAAACCGGTGGATTATGATTGAGATGCATACATCAATACACACTTACACATCTAGGCAGCCCTTCTTGGGGATTTGGAAGCTCTCTATTGGTTATTCTGTATCGGTAGACTAGCGACATTTTCTCTAAGACCTCCATAAATCTCCACTCTCCGTGGATTCCCACATGGAGGCCGAGTTGGTTGTACATTGAAGTTCCCTGGAGATAGAGTGCACTTCCTCTCTCATCCTGTTCTCGTGAGTGTAATTTACAATCTAGACTAAAGTCATTAATGTAAAGATTGAACTAAAGTATAAATCGTATCGTTATGCTGCCAAATTTATCTGTTGGCCATTGTTATCATGAAATCTTGTTCAATTTACTTATTACTCGTTCTCATCATCATCATGAACATGACATTACACATGCTTACTTATTGAAACTCTCATTGGCCATTATTAATGACTATGGGTATCTACATTTAAAATTGAAGTGAGATGCTGACCAGGCACGGCGAGTGTCCAAGGGCTCCAGTCTAGCCCCAATGACAGAGAGTCATAAATATACTTTTAACAATGGGGTATAATGATTACAGGCGTTGCATGTGCGCTAGGAGTCGTGCGTGTCGTGTTGAATGATAGATACAATAACCACATAACGTGTCCTGGTGTACATTCTTGGTGGATCTTTCCTTGGTGTACATTAGTGTCTACGTGCTTGATTGGTGTTACATGATCGTGTTCGTGCATTCTTGTTTGCTTGCTTGCGTGATATGGCCATCCTGCAATTAACGCAATTAGTGATATCTCGCGTTCTTGAAAGCTATTGACATCAAGTGAAACCTTGCGTGCTTGTACATAAGTGATATATTGCTGGTTCTATCTTGTTTATCCTTCTAGAACTTGTTCTATCATGATCAATCTATGTAGTTGTTCATGTATCATGTTTTAATGAGTTTTATTCGTACATGCATATCATGACAATCATCGTGCTTACCTAGTTCTATATTGTTAATCACTTATGTCATTGCCCACACATTGAGATACAAATCCTACGGGCTAGTTTGCTCATCCCCTACTTTTAACCATTCTAGGTGATTATGACATTCAAGAGGAAGAGCAAGTCGAGGATGGGAATGCGTCCGAGTGATGAGCGTTACAACTATGAGTCTAGTTATAGTAGTTGCTTTGAGTGATAGATTCCTGTAGTAGGAAGTGAGGAATTAATGTACTTTTTCTTTTTATTTAGTCTTTGTCCTGTATTAGTTCCTTTGAAACAAATATGAGATTTGAATATAATTCCATTGAGTTCAATATTTGGGCTCTATGATGATGTATGTTGTTATACATTAGTGCGTGCTAGCTAGAGGCTTATTTATCGACTGTTCACGTCTCGAGATATCTTCTCGAATTATTTCGAATAATTTATATCCACTGCGTAACCCTCGAGATGTGATAGTTTAGTTGTATCAGAGCCTAGGATACCAAATAGGATATATGTCTCAGGTTTAGGAGATAACAATGGATCCTAGTCATGGAAATTAAATGTAGTACCTGTGAGAATGGGTAGATATTGGGAATATGATAGAATGAACAAAACACTCCTACCCATTGACTCTGATAATCTATCTAGAGACATTAATTGGTTTCCATCCTTTTTCTCAGAACCTTCATACCCTTACACTCACTGCAATGGCTCGCAACCAGTGGCAAGCTATAGAAGACATTGTGGCTGTCTGACCCAGGCATTACAAAATGTAGTTCAAACTGGAAATTAGGCTGCATCTGCAAGGAATGGTGCCACTGATCTGCACCGAAATTTTAGGAGTTTATACCCTCCTCGTTTCTCTGGGTCCCCTGACCCAGACGAGGCAGAGATTGGCAAGAGGAGAGATAGAACGAATTTACCAAGTGATGCAATGCACTAACAGGGAGAAGGTGGTACTGGCCACTTTTCAATTCACTAAGGATGGCCCGCATGGTGGAAGGCCACATCGGCCCACCTGCCTAATGTTGGCGAACTGGAGTGAGCTTGATTCCTAGAGATTTCTGGGGAAAATATTTCTCTGTAAGAGTGAAGGAGAAGAAAGCGGTGGAATTTGCCACACTGAAGTAGAAGGGAATGGCTGTAGCTAAGTATGAAGCTCAGTTCGCGCGTCTGGCTGTGTATGCCCCACACCTGGTGGGAACTGAAAGAATGAAGGCAAATCGGTTCATGGATGGGCTTAGGCTCATGTTCATCGAGAAGCTCGGACCTCACAACATCAAAGATACACTGGGATGGTCCAAAGAGCTCAGCTGGTAGAAGACACCATGGCCAAAGTGGAGGGTATGAGGGGCAAGGACAAATCCAAGCCAGTCTTCGTCAAGATGGGCACCTAATATTGCTCCAACTTTTCATAACAACAACAACAACTTTAAACACACACAAGAGCCGAATGCCGGAAGAGATGTTGCTGGAGACAAGATGATCAAAGTGGAAGGTAGGCAGTTGGCTGAAAACTACAAATTCTGTGATAAACCAGGGCACCGAGCTGAAGAATGCTGAAGAAGCTCGGGGCGTGCTAGAAATGTGGCGGTCGTGACCACTGTATTCCTGACTGTCCTATGCTGAAGGACCATCCGGAAGAGCACAGAATGTACCACGGCGTCAGGGATGCCTTAATGCTGTCATAGAAGCTGGCCTACTCGAGGAAGGGGGTATGGTTGAAGGTACCATTTCCATACACTCTCAACCTTCATTTGTGCTTATTGATACTGGAGCTGCATATTCATTTACTTCCACCACATTTGCTGCAACTCTACCTATCAAACCTATACCCTTGAAATTCAGATCACTGTAGCTTCTCCCCTAGGCTCAGAATCTGAACTCACTCACTACTTGCCGAAATGTGAAACCCTAATTAGAGGACACAATCTCCCTGTCGACCTTATCTGTTTAGACATGAAGGGTTATGATGCCATTTTGGTTGTCGATTGGCTAATTGAATATGATGCCGATGTAAACTGTCACTATAGGAGTGTCCCTTCAAAAGACCAAACCTTCCAACTTATCACTACTTGGCACCCGTTATCATAAACACCCTGTCTTGATATTCTCTGTAAGGCTTCTAAGTGATCAACAGGTTTGTGATGCTTTCCTAGTTTAGTCTTGGCAACTGAAAAGAAGAACCACCCTAGAAGACATTCCAATAGCCAGGGACTATCCTTATGTATCTTCAGAGGAATTACCTGGTATACCACTGAGCGGGAGGTAACTTCACCATTGAGTTACTCCTTGGGGCAGCCCCTATTTTAAAAGCTCCATATCACATGTCCCCTATTGAATTGCAGGAGTTGAAGAGACAGATCCAGAATTGCAAGATCAGGGTTTTATCAGGCCTAGCACATCCCCGTGTGGAGCGCTAGTGCTATTTGTCAGGAGGAAGATGGGACAATGAGGCTATGCATTGATTACCGTCAGTTAAACCAGTTGACGATAAAGAATAAGTATCCACTGCCCCGCATCGATGACTGTTTGACCAGATCTCCAGTGCACAATATTTCTCCAAGATAGATCTAAGATCAGGCTACCATCAACTGAAATAAAGGAAGAGGATATTCACAAGTCTGGCATTCCGGAATAGATATGGTCACTATGAGTTCGTGGTCATGCCGTTTGGTTTAACAAATGCTCAGCGGCTTTCATGCAACTTATGACAATATTTATAGGCCATACTTGGACTAGTTTGTAGTGGTGTTCATTGATGACATCCTTATTTTTCCAAGTCCAAAGAAGAACATGAAGAATACTTGAAGGTTGCTCTGCAAGTGCTCAAAGATAATCAACTCTATGCTAAACTTAGTGAGTGTGAATTCTGGATGGAGGAAGTGTCTTTTCTTGGCCACATCATATCCAAGGAGGGAATCTTTGTAGATCCATCAAGGTGGAGGCGATAAAGAACTGGACAAGGCAACAACTGTGTCAGAGATTAGAAGCTTCTCTGGGTTTAGCTTAATAATATCGTCACTTCATTAGATTTTTAAAAGATAGTTGTACCATTGACTAGGCTTACTAGGAAGGAGAATCCATTTACATGGACTGATGAATGTGAAGAAAGTTTCAGGGCATTGAAAGAGCACCTTACCTCAGCACCTGTACTGACACTGCCATTACTAGGGGTAGTTTTGAAGTATACACTGATGCATCCGGGATCTGCCTAGGTTGTGTGCTGATGCAAAATGGGAAAGTTATATGCTATGTGTCCAGACAGTTGAAGAAGCACGAGGACAATTATCCTGTACTGATTTGGAGCTAGCTGTTGTAGTCTTCGCCGTAAATATATGGCGTCATTATCTATATGGTGAAAATTCATTGTGTTTTCTGACCATAAAGCTTGAAGTATCTGTTTTCTCACAGGACTTGAATATGAGTTAGCGGAGGTGGTTGGAGTATCTCAAAGACTTCGACTTCACTATCCAATATCATCCAGGTAAAGCAAATGTTGTGGCAGATGCTCTAAGTAGAAAGCCAATGATCATATTGTCAAGTTTAATGGTGAGTGAATGGAAGTTATTAGAGACTTTGCCAAATTAAATATTGATGCGGATATCAAGAAGAAGGGATGCCTTATTGCTAGTGTAAGAGCACAACCTACACTATTAGGGACATCATAGCACTCCAAGACATGACCTTGTACTTGTGGAGATTAAGGCTAATCTAGACCAGAGGCTGGATTTCTGTTTAACTGAAGATGGAAGACTATTGTTCTGGGATCGAGTCTGTGTACCCGACCATGCGGAGACAAAGAAAATGATTATGGATGAGGCTCACAAGACTAGGTATACCATTCATCTTGGAACTACCAAAATGTATCAGGATCTGAAGAGAAGATTTTGGTGGCCAAATATGAAGAGGAGGTGGCGTAATATGTCGCCCGATGCTTAACATGTCAAAAGGTCAAGGCGTAACACTTGCGACTCGCAAGTAAACTGAAACCCTAGAATCCTGGCATGGAAATGGGAAGGTATAGGGATGGACTTTATTTTCGGACTACCTAAATCTGGAGGTGGATTCGATGGTATCTGGTTTATAGTCGACCGCTTAACTAAGTCGGCTCACTTCTTGCCAGTGAAGAATAAGTGGTCAATAGATGTTCTGGCTGCATTGTATGTGAAGGAAATAGTAAGATTACATGGAGTACCGGTGTCAATCGTGTCTGATAGAGACCCTAGGTTTACATCTCACTTTTTGAAAGGACTGCACTATCCTTGGGATCTAAACTAAACTTTAGTACAACTTTCCATCCACAGATTGATGGTCAGATGGAGAGAACCAACCAGGTGATTGGAGATATCTTAGAGCCTGTGTCCTAGATTTTGGAGGTAGCTCGCATGAACACTTACCTCTTGTGGAGTTCGCCTACATAATAGCTATCAAGCTAGCATTCAAATGGCACCATTTGAAGCACTTTATGGCAGGAGTTGTCGATCTCCAATATGCTGGTATGAAGTTGGCGAAAAAACAATGCTAGGACTAGAGATGATAAGGGAAACCACGGAAAGGTAAAGCTTATTAAAGAAAGATGGCAGTGGCACAGCAAAGACAAAAGGCATATGCAGATAATAGAAGAAGAGACCTGGAGTTTCATGTTGGTGATCATGTATTCTTGAAAGTGCCTCTAGTCTATGGGATCAGGCGTTTTGGTATTAAAGGCAAGTTGTCACCAAGGTTCGTCGGGCCTTTCGAAATCCTTGAAAGAGTCGTGAGGTGGCATATCGTCTGGCTCTACGACCACAAATGGATGGAATACACAATGTTTCCACATATCCATGTTGACAAAGCATGTACGAGATCCGGGGCATGTCATAGAATATGAGCTCCTGGAATTCAACAAAGACAGAACATATCAAGAGAAGCCAATAAGATCGTTGACCGGGAACTGCGCCAACTAAGGAACAAGGTCATCCACTAGTAAGGGTTAGATGAAATCAACGCATGGATGAAGACGACACGTGGGAAACCGAGGAAGCAATGCGCAAAAGATATATCCGAGCTATTCACAAGTAAGTACACCTCATTTGTACGATAAATTTCTATACATGAATTTGGGGACCAAATTTTCTTAAGTGGGGAGGGTGTAGCACCCCGTAATTTTTAATTACATAAAAATTCAAATAAACGGAAATAAATAATTTCCAAATATCGGAGTATTTAAACATACATATCATTATCGTATGTGCTAAAGCACATAGGAAAATTATGTAAAAATTATAAATAACCCCACACATTATTCCTAAGTGTTCAACAAAAAATTCGTGTGACAAACAATCCAATTAACCAAGTGTACATCACATGGTGACTGATTATCCAAATAAGGAAACAAGTCGGAAAACCGTTAACACGGAAATACGACGCAATCATAAATTAATAACAATGTTGGAGAGACTTACAACATTATATAATTAAGACCCAATATCATAATTGGGCCATGGATAACATTTGCCCAAAAATCAAATGAGAAAGAAAAAAGCATGTAAATTCGTAACTCTAATTATCTGAAAGTAGAATAGAAAGGTAATTAGTGCAAACCTCAAGGCAATTAGCCTTTCTTGGCAACTCAAATTCATACTTAACCATGGGGGAGGTTTCCTAAAGCCTCACACACTCTAATGCGGAAGAAATCCTCAAATTAGGAAAGTAATATGTGGAAACTGCAACTTGGCTTTCCTTATTGCAATAGGACTTCTAAAACCCATGGTTGCTTAATACACTTTACCCAACCCTAGGGACGAGTTTTAAAACTTGCTGGGGTTGTGTGGACGAGCTCTTGGTGGCTGGAGAGCAAGAGATCAAGCATACCAAGCTCATCTTCTTCCCCTGTTCGTCTGCTTCGACCTGTGCACATTGTCTCCTTGGAGTTGACCAAAGGTAGGGTAAACCACAATCCCATCATGCAAGGATTATACCCTAGGAAGAGGGCAATTCCGTCTACTTCCTAACCCAACTGGAATGCACAATTTTCATGCAGTATACACTATTTAAGCGTTCTTCAAACAGTGGTCTGAGAAGAGATTTTTGAAGAACGAAACTTCATCAACCCAGAAGGTATGTTTTCTCAGGCCAAACCTTAAAAAATCCTATACCAATGTGTAGAGCATCAAGTAACTTTCGTTTCCCACCTGATTTCATCATTTTCCATTTAGTACATCATGAGTTATAGGCGTTTTGCCAAACTCGCGCATGTTAGGGTCTTTTCCTGTTCAAGTCGATTTATCACACATCTCAAGGTCATTTTAACTATTTAAAATCATAGTTCACACCTATTCCATGTTCCCTACAACTTTCATGTTGAGACTTTTGTCCAAAAAGCCCTAGTTTAGAAGATATAAGCGTTGCACAGATCGAACCCCCCTGAGTGCAGTTTTTCTGCTTTTCGGTCTGGACCATGAACCGCGTCTGGTTCAGATGATGCATTTCAAGCATCTAGTATCGCATCTCTGGTGGGACACCCCGACGCATTTTAGGCTTTTTCCTGCCCAAGCTTTTATGAAAAGATTTTTCATGTAGATGCGTCCGCATCCCACGATGCGATACAATAATGAACGCGGCCAGTCCTGTGGACTCGATTTTGAGCCTTCACAGTTTCGCCTGTTTTGTCTATTTACATCATTCAGAATACGTCCACTGTGTAGGACACGTATTTACAAGCTTACTTGAGGTCAGTTTAACATGTTATCTAGTGTATAATTTGCATGTCTTGGTTCTAATCATCTCATGAGGACTATTTAATGGCTTCAAACTGTTTAACCCATTTAAAGTTATAATTACATGAATATTATTCTAAATGCTTTCTTAATGATATGATCATTCATGAAACCTGTGATTATTCTAGCTTGATTAAAATGATAATTTGTTATCTTAAAATCTTGCAAACCATGATTGGTTAAACTGCATAGTTTAATGTCATGCCAACATATTTAGTGCTTGCCGTGAGTTTGAAACCGGTGGATTGTGATTGAGATGTGTACATCACTACACACTGCACATCTAGGTAGCCCTTTCTTGGGGATTTGGAAGCTCTCTATCGGTCATTCCGAATCGGTAGACTACCGACCTTTTCTCTAAGACCTCCGTAAATCTCCGCTCTCCATGGATTCCCACATGGAGGCCGAGTTGGTTGTACCATTGAATTTCCCTGGAGATAGCGTGCACTTCCTCTCTCATCATGTTCACATGAGTGTGATTTACAATCTAGACTAAAGCCATTAATGTAAAGATTGAACTAAAGTATAAATCATACCGTTATGCTGCCAAATTTATCTCTTGACCATTGTTATCATGAAATCATGTTCAATTTACTTATTACTCGTTCTCCATCATCATGAACATGACATTACACATGCTTACTTATTGAAACTCATTTGGCCATTATTAATGACTGTGGGTATCTACATTTAAAATTGAAGTGAGATGCTGACCGGGCATGGCGAGTGTCCAAGGGCTCCATTCTAGCCCCAGTGATGGAGAGTCATAAATATACTGTTAACCATGGGGATATGATTACAGGTGTTGCATCTGCGCTGGGAGTCGTGCGTGTCGTGTTGAATGATAGATACAATAACCACATACACGTGTCCTGGTGTACATTCTTGGTGGATCTTCCTTGGTGTACATTAGTGTCTACGTGCCTGATTAGTGTTACATGATCATGCTCGTGCGTTCTTGCTTGCGTGATATGGCCATCCTTCAATTAACGCTATTCGTGATATCTCTCGTTCTTGAATGTTATTGACATCAAGTGAAACCGTGCGTGCTTGTACAAAGTGATATATTGCTGGTTCTATCTTTTTATATCCTTCTAGATCTTGTTCTATCATGATCACTCTATGTAGCTTGTTCATGTATCATGTTTTAATGAGTTTTATTCGTACATGCATATCATGACAATCATCGTGCCTACCTAGTTTTAAATTGTTAATCACTTATATCATTGCCCGCACATTGAGATATAATCCTACTGGGCTAGTTTGCTCATCCCATACTTTTAACCATTCTAGGTGATTATGACATTCAAGAAGAAGATCAAGTCGAGGATGGGAATGCGTCCGAGTGATGAGCGTTCCAACTATGAGTCTAGTTATAGTATTTGCTTTGAGTGTCAGATTCCTGTAGTAGGAAATGAGGAATAAATGTACTTTTTCTTTTTATTGAGTCATTGTCTTGTATTAGTTCCTTTGAAACAAATATGAGATTTGAATACAATTTCCATTAAAGTCAATATTTGGGCCCTATGATAATGTATGTTGTTATACATTTAGTGCGTACTAGCTAGAGGCTTATTTTCCGACTATTCACGTCTTGGGATATCGTCTCCAATTATTCCGAATAATTTATATCCACTGCGTAATGCTCAGGACGTGACAAGGTGTGGTGCCTTTCACCGTGTGTTTGGCCTTGGTGCTGGCAAGATTGTCTTCCTGATCATTTTTTGGGTTTCCTAGTTGCGCTGGTGGGACTTCGTGTGTCCCCAGGGTTGGGAGGTTGGCTTCGTTTCTCGTGCCCTGAGGGCTCTTCCAGATGATAGTCTGGTGAGTGCCATGGGTGTTCGGTTGGCTATGCTTCCTGTGGGAGTGCTGTCCTTGCTTCGTGGTTTCCTCTTTCGTGCGAGGAGGAGGCCTGTTGTGTGCCTTCTTCCTCTACTTTCCATCGGTTGCTCGGGGTCGTGGTGCTTTCACATGGCATTTGGTGCCATGTCACGCACCGTGGAGACCTTTGTGGCGAAGGTCCCTCCCCTTGTGCTGTCTTGAGGTTGAGCTGGTTGCTCCCCTCGTGCGCGTGGTTTCCTTGTGGTGCGATAGGTTGTGGTGACCTACTGTCCCATCTATTGCTGTGCTGGTTTCGTGTCACCTGACTAGATGATGTAGGGCAGTGTGCCCTATGTTCAGTGTGAGGCAGCCTCGGGTGTTCTTCTCTTTGTCTTTGCTTGTGTAGGCATCGTTCCGGTGCATGTTTCTCTTGTGCCCCAGCTGTGCTTTGGAGGCACTTGTCGCCGTTGGGAGTGTGGCCCTCCCCACCTGTGGTGGTAGGAGCGGTGCCCTGTGTTAGCGCGCTTCTAAGAGCCAATATGGTTGTTGCGCTATTGAAGCTGTTAGTTTTTTTTGCGCATTTCTCTTGTGGGTCTCTAAAGGAGAGTCCCTTTCTGTTGGCCTTATGTTGTTTCAGGTCGTTGGTGCGGTTGTGTACTGCACTAGGAGCGTGTTTCTTTTTTTTGATGTTTTGTGTCCTGTGCCTTAAGGTTCGGGGCCATTGTGGCTTATTCTACCTTTTTGGCATGCAGTTTCTGTGGGTGGCTGTTGGCAGGTCTCTTGTGGAGAGTCCTTCCTGTTAGCCACGTTGTTTCGGCCAGTGGTGCAGTTGTGTTACATCTTGCCTGGTTTT
>CM024756.1:50556693-50904410 GCA_014218235.1 Colocasia esculenta
TGCCAGGGCTGCTTGCACTCATAATAGATAGATTTTGTCTTCTTAACTACTTTATCCCTTCTAAAGAACCTTCTCCCTAACTAGTGTTTCTTTCAGGCCAGAATTTTTGTAGACATCATGATAGAAAATTTTCTTCTTTACTATCTGCATCACTGCTCTCACTGGCCATGGCTTCATCTGTGTTGGTTCTTCTGTCTTCAAGGCAATGATGATCTTCTTCTTTGAAGTGTCTTCTCCTAAGCTTTCCATATTTATCTCATGAACCATAAGAGGCCCAATGAGCTTTGTTGTTTTGTGATAGCATTTTTCTGTCATTGTCTATCTAGTTTCCCTTTAGGAGAAAACTATTTGATCTCCTTCTTCAATGATGCTCCATAGCTGATAGTCATAACTTGAAAGAAGAATTCATTCTGGTCTTCCAATAGTTGTAATCTTCTCCATCAAACAATGGAGGCTTGTTAACAGACTATCCCTCTACATAACCTTGCACTGCCATTTATCTTCGCTCTTGATATCATTAGATCATGTTTGCTTCAAGAGACCTGCTTTGATGCCACTTGTTGACTAGGTTGCAGCCCATAGGGGGGGTGAATGGATTGCTTACATATGCTCTGCATGTTCAAAAATAAATCTCAAACGCAATGGTTAGTGTTAGTGTGCAGTAGAAATAAATAGATGAAATCACAAAAAGAGGCACAAAGATTATCCTCGTTCTTCCCTTCCCAAAGAAAGTCTTATGTCTAGTCCACAAGAACATTTGGGATTTCACTACCCAAGGGTATAGTCCCCTTTGTGGACAAATACACCCAGTAACAGCTGGTCTTCCCTTCAACCCGAAGTGGCAAAGCCACTTGGATACACAGGTCTTCCCTTCAGCCCAGAAGGAGCAATACCACCCAGCTCAAAGGCTAGACTTCCTTATCACAGAAAGAGGAACAACTAGAATCTCAATGAGATCTCAAAGGTCCTTAAACCAAGCTCACAATAATGAGGCTTGATTTGAGACAACGCCCAAGAGAGAAAAAGATGTACATAAAAACTTTCTCTCAGACGCAATTAAACTCTCTCTCAGGATGATGACAACAAGAAATAATAGAGAGAGATAGAGAATAAAAGCTTAGAGATTAAGGCTTCGATGCTCAGCTTCCTTCACTGCTAGAAGGAGGAAACTTTGAGTTGATGTGTTCTGAAAATTTGATCAGCTCTCTTGTTATTCACTGCATCAGCTCCTTCTTTATAAACTCTTAAGGATGTAACTATTGGAATGCATGTGGAGTCTTCATCTTACGCTTCATGCAGATATACAAGAAGTTCAAGGATCATTGAGTCTTGCTTAACATCAACATGTGCATGATTCCAAGGTTATGTTGTGTCTAACATGTGCTTCAAGAGAGTACCGGATACCTTCTCACATTTAATGCATAGAAAAAGAGTGTTAGGTAAGAGAGATACATCAGTCAAGCACCCATACCTCTTCTATAGAAGCCCACAAATCTGACTGACACCTAGCTATTCTGAGTAGTTGCTTTTCTAACTCCAAGAAAAGAAGGGTCCTTCAAAAACACGCATAAGGTAAGACGTAGGCTTGGCATGAAAAGTGTTACCTGTTGCATTTACTGTTAGAGTCTTTCAGATACATATGAGATATTTCATAAATTATATTTGAATTAAAGTATGTTTGTGTGCCAAAACATTTTGCAGAATAAGCGTGAAGGTAGGTGAAAGCAATCAATATGAATAAGTTGTTTGATCACTAATGGAAATGAGATGGTCACTAATCATCATAAAGAAGTCAAGTTGTAACACCCCGAAAATTAGTGATTTAAAAACTTTGGAAATAAAGGAGAATAAATTAAATAAATATATGGAGAGACTTCCAACACCACGTGTAATGACCCATAACAAGTTTGGGCCAATGGAGCACACTTGGCCCAGGATATAAAATAAATGGGACAGGAAAATACCCAGAAATTCATGTATGTAATTATGACATAATTAGAGAGGGCAAGTTAGGGTTAAAATTAAGGTAATTAGTCATGCAAGGTAAGCCAAAAACCGAACCCAACCCCAATTGGTGGTTTCCTAAACCGTTGCTACCTCCTTTGGAGGAAAGAGTTCCAGATTTCTTGGAAACTAGGAAACAGAACTCGTAGCCCCTTTCTAGTCTCGTTAGGACTTGTAAATACAACCTAAATCTATAAAACTCATCCTTAAACTCTTGGAGAAGGTTTAACAACGATTTGGGGTCGTTTGGAGGCAGGCTAGGGCTTCAGAGGAGAAGGAGAAAGGCTGGGAACCCGGAGCTTCATCCCCCTTCATCCTCTGTTGCGTCCAGAACGTCGACTGGTCTTAGATCTTCATAAAGGTAGGTGTTCTCGGGCCAAGATTAAAGAGAACCTATACCATCATGTAGAGCATCGAGTCTATATTCATTTGCACTTGATTTGCCCTATTTTCATGGAGTATGCATGGAGTATTGGTCGTTTTCCCTAAGTTGTGCCCAGTTAGGGCTTTATCCCGTCCTTCATAGTATGCACATGATTCAAGACTGAATTAGACTAAACTTCCTTCATGAAAGTTCTTCTACCTGAAGTCATGATCATCTTTTATGTTGGACGTTTTGTCCAAAAGTCTTTAGTTAGAGAGTTATAAGCATTGCAAGAGAGTCATTGTATGATACTACGATTTCGGGCTACACTTGACTTTTTGTTCTTCATATGTTTTCTTGGGATTCGAGACTGAATTAGATCAAACCTCCAACATAAAAGTCCTTCTATTAGTTGTCTTCATCATCTTTAATGTTGAACGTTTTGTCTAAATGTCATTCTTTAGATAGTTATAAGAGGGCAAAGTGAATCACTGCATGAGACTTGTTTTCTGGTTACACTAGACATGTTTTTGTGTTTGTGAGGGCCACTAGTGTCGACACTACTTAAACTAGTGTCGACACACTATCCCAAAAAAGCCCAGAAGGTGTTCTGGGAAGGTCTCTAGTGTCGACACTACCTGATCTAGTGTCGACACACTGTCCCAGTTTGACCCAGAAAGTTTCTGGGAGCTGATCTAGTGTCGACACTACCTGATCTAGTGTCGACACACTGTCCCATATTGGCCAGAAGGTTTTCTGGAAGCTGTCTCTAGTGTCGACACTACTTGATCTAGTGTCGACACTACCTGTCCATTTTGCCTTGTATTTGAAGCATAGTGTCGACACTACTTGATCTAGTGTCGACACTACTTGACCAGTTTTGCATTATTTTGCCATGTGTTTGAAGCACTGTGTCGACACCAGTCAGGGGGTGTCGACACTACCCTTAAAAATAATTTGCATATTTGTGTCTGATCATTCATGATGTCTACAAGCATGTGCATGATGTTATATAGTATGCATGGACCTAAAATAAATCAACCCATTGAAGAAAATGGTAATGATACGAATATGATTCTAATGTGTAATTGTGATTGTCCTTATGTTCATTGGATTATCTTGTGATCTTGCTTATGGTCAATTGATAAGATAAGATATGATATGAAGGTGGGGATGAATACATGTTAGTATGGACTTGTTAGTGGTGTTAATGTCATGATTTGCATATGAGTTTCAATAGTTACATGCTTTCCGGTATTAATTAATTATCTGTCCATATGCATACATGTTAGGAAAGCACATGTTCTTTCTACATACGATCTGTCTTAGAAACATCCTCATGTCAAGACATTAATGAATTATGAAACATAAGATACGTCGTTATCCTGCCTTGTTCTCTTGAGCTATTTGTCATACCTTGACTCTATGAATGATCATGTTCCTTTTACTACGAGCTTGTTATTGAAATTCTGTGGCCATAATATGCATCTGTTTGTTCGGCACAACGTGGGACTCCGGTCCAAAATTTGATCTAATGCCTGTGCAATAGGGGCCTGGTCCGGTCCTGGGGAGGAGCGCCCCAACGTACTTATTAACCATGGGAGTATAGACTTCTGGTGCTTGGCATAGCACAATAAATAAGCAAGATTATTGTGAATGTGCCTTTGTTTGATATGATAAGTCTGATTTGATCTGATATGATATGATTTGATATGATACGTCTGATCATGTGAATGCATGATATTTGTCTGAATATGGCCAATCTCTTGGATATGATTCTATTCTTGAAATATCTGTCCATTGTATATGAAACTCAACATTGATCTGATATGATATCGTTCTACTCTACTATTCAACTTGTTAGAAAAGCATGCACTGTCATCATGTTCATATGCATATCTGCCAATTTAAAATGTTAATCATGTATACTAGTGCCCGCACAATATTGAGATGTAAATCCTACTGAGCTAGTTCGCTCATCCCTATTATCCTACCCCTTTTCAGGTTGTGATGAGGAATCAGTGGAGTCAGATGGGACAGGGCAAGAGTGACGAGCACCTGTCATATGAGTAGTTGTCAGCTTAGAAATAGAAATTTGAGTAGTGATGTATTAGAGAACGTTGTTATTTGATTAGTAAATCTTTTCAGTCGATTCTTCTTATTAGAGGTTGTATCTAGTTGAATGGAATGGAATAAAGTATACTTTTGGTGACCATATTATAGTCTTGAATGTGTTATTATATTCAATTGTGACTCTGCGCTATTCAACTGTGATACACCTGTTTGTATCGTTCACGTCCCCTGGTATTTATTCCGCTGCTAAATATCGGGGCATGACACAAGTGTTCATCAATCGATGTAGAATATAAGTATCGAACACTTATAAACCAAATGATGTATTTTAACATTAATTGAAATGAAATAAGGCAAGTGTTTAGTAATCGGAAGGAAAATGACATCAATCGATATGAGATAGGTCACTTGTTCACAAATCGGAAAAAAATAACACTAATTGACTTGTTGTTCACCAATCAAAACAATTCATAACACCAGTCGATATAATGTTCACTAATCGGAAGAAAAATAACACTATTTTATATGTTTTCCACCAATCGAAACAACTCATAACACCAATCGATAGAATGTTCACTAATTAGAAGAGTTCACTTCAGTAATCAAAACATTCTTCAATAATCAATCGGAAGCTTAGTCACCAATCGCAATGCTTGGTTAGTAATCAGTTGTTTATGTAAACAACAATCGATAGAAGCTTTTCTTCAGGAATCGATTGTTCACTTAAATTCCAATCGAAAGGATTTTTATACAATAATCGATAGAGACTTTCTTCACCAATCAATGGACAGTTATAATTACAATCGATATGAAACTTGTTCTCCAATTAATATGGACTTGTTCTCTAATCGATATGGACTTGTTCTCCCAATCGCATCGTTGAACATCAATTGATAAAATTTTTTACTCCAATGGTAGAAAATAATAGTAGTCGATAAAGCAAGTGTAACTTCGACTGGTCATGAGTTGAAGTGAGACTTTGACTACTGTGAGACATACAGTAGTCGAAGTTACACATCGACTTCTCAGTAAGAGTGACTCCGGCAAACATAACACTAATTGATATGGACCTAAAAAACATTTGTTTAAATTAAATGCATGCATTGACAGATAAAAAGACATGTGCCAACAGATAAAAATGTTTCCGACTGATAAATGCATGTGTCGACACTTAACCAAACAGGTGAAGGGTGAAGTAATAAGTTGAGAGTATAAAGAACATGTCAACATTGGATAAAAACTTATAGTGATGAAACTTGGGTTTTTTAGAAATACTTATTTTGATGATCCTTGAACTGATGAAAGACCTATTTATCCCGTTGACAGACTTAATAAAATGAATGTTAATCACATAAAGGAAGTGGACATCATCTGTCGACAAATGGACATCGTCTGTTGACAAGTCATAAGTCTTTCCAGAAGATGATATTATGAGAATGTTTTGATGATGTGTATGAACATGCATGAGTACAATCATGAAGTTATTGTTTATTGCTAAGTACAAATAATTAGAGTTTTTTTATCACCAAAATATATATACCAAGGAGATAAAAGAGTCAACACTCCTCTAAAGAGCCTCTCTCTCTCTCCTCTCAAGAAAACTCTCAAGTAAGCAAAATCATATCTATGGGCTAAACCCACCTATTCATAGAGGCTAACCAATGCTACGGGGTAGGAGTTCTCATTAGCATTACGATTTCTAGGTTAGGAATCCACTACAACTCACCCAGCCCTGCTACGGAGTCCTAACATGAAATAGGATAGGAAGTTGATGACAATTTAGGCTACCATCAGACAGGGCAAACAAAAGGATAACTTGCCATTAGGTTCAACTTGATGGTATCCAATCAAGCCGTCAAGAGTATATTGATGGCCGGTCGAGACTATTGTTGTACTCTGTAGTTTTTAATGATCACAAAAATACTAAGTTTAACTCATGCTCAGAAAATCACAAAACTCAAGTATAATTCATGTTCTTGACCCATGTGTTTGAATTATTTATATGTGATTTTGAGGGTCTAACTTGCGTGTTAGTGTCCACAAGTCACACTTGAAGTGGACATTACAAAGCCCAAGACTTGGTCAAAAAGAAAGACAAGACTAGAAGAACTGCAGAATGACACAATTGGACGACCGACCTGGTGAAATCGATCGACTGATTATTAAAAAGTGTCGACAGATGCTTTGAAGGTGTCAACATATCAGAAGATCGGACGGCTGAAATGTTGAAATCGATCAACCGATTATGGACCAAGATTACAGTTTAGGCCCAATTGAGGTTAAAGGCTAGTCAATTGATGGTTAAAATCCCAATTGATTGATGACCAAGCAGAAAGTCAGATGATCGATTTGCGAAAATCGGACGACCGACTAGCCAGTGTTGTTTTGTAGTGGGATAGTCAGAAAGTCGAACGACCGACTTGAACAAATCGGTATACCGATTCATCAGTCGAAGCACGAGTTGAATTGTCATTCGAAGCCAACAGAAGCAAAGGTAGAAATCGGACGAACTGATCTGAGAATTCGTTCGACTGATTCTGGTGTTTTCTGCATACGGACTTTCCTAAATAGAGTCCTATGAAAATCCAACTCTTTCCAAACATATAGGGACTCTATGGGATTTAAATACACATGTTCTCATGTTTTGGAAAAGAGAACATGTCTCCGAAGGTTTCTTCGTACCCTAGAGGTCATGGAGGATAATGGAGCCCTAGGGAGAGCCGACAGATGCTCTAAAGTTGTAGAAGCCAGAAGAATGAGTCTTTGTCCAGAAGCCTTCTAGACGTACTTGAAAGGTGTTCTTCATCAGAAAGGCGTGTTCTACGTGTTGCTGCTTGCAAGGCTCTATTCTGAAGCTTTCTACATCGGCCAGGTTTACTCTGTACATCGTCAGGCAAAGATGAATACAAAGCTGACTATTTCTGAGATAGGTGACTTTACACCTTACTGTTTAGATTGTTGTCTCTCATTCCATGCTTTATTGTTCTTTCTAGAACCCTAATCATACTGGGTGCGTGGCTCAACTGTGAGCACGTTGTTTGTTGTTGGTGTGTAGTGCGTGCGCATATACATGCTGGGTTGTCTCGTCACGGAAAATGAGGTGGGGCTTGTGTTGTCCCCATAAACAATCGTGTGTTGTGGTTTTTCACTTGTACCTAGGAATTAAGCTAGTGTAAACCTCACAGGGGTGTGGGATAGTGGACGTAGGCACCACGTAGGTGTGTTTCCACAGCCACTATAAATCCCTACGTGCGTGTGTGGTTTGATCCATCTTTTCTACCTCCTTTCTATACATGCTAGGATAGTTGGTTCGTCTTATACTTGATTTATTCTGCTGTGCATATCACATAATAGGTTTGGTTAAATTAGTCTAATATATTCTGTGAAAAAGATATTTTATTAGATGATTACCAATTCACCCCTCCCCTCTTGGTTGTCCATCGCATCCCTGCCATCATTTGGTATCAGAGTAGAGCTCTTGATCTACAAAGGGATCTTGTTTGCGATGGCCAATAGGGATTCATGCCTGAATGTTTCTCTAACCACGTCCATCGCTCTTTGATGGTAGCAATTACTCCATTGGAAAAATTGTATGCCGTCCTTCTCAAGCCTCAATATGTTATGAATCTGGAAAGTTGTGAATACTAGTCCATATACACTGTCAGAGATAAGGAAAGTGGATAGAGGATCATATAAAAAATCCAAGGTTAATTTTAGTGCCATGATATAATGCAATGTGTTATACATCCCAATGAGTATTCTTGTGTTTCTATGTGCAGCTCAGCCAAGAAATGTGGGATAAACTGAAGTTAATTTATGAAGGCACTTTAGAGGTCAAGGAGACCAAAGCGAACATCCTAGCCGATGAATATAAGATGTTCAGATGAGCCCGGTGGAAACAATTTCTGACATGTTTTCACGGCTCTCTCCAACATCACCAATGGACTAAAGGCACTTGGAAAGAACTACACGAACACGCAGATAGCCCATAAAGTTCTGAGGTCTCTTCCACCACATGGCACACCAAGGCCATAGTCATTGAGACTCCAAGAACTTGTCAACCCTCACTGTGGAGTAGTTGTTGGGAGTCTCATGACATATGAGATCATCTGAAGCGGGAGTAGGCCAAACAATCAATACCCCTTAATCAAAAGGATGTGGCTCTCAAAGCCAAGAATCAAAGGCATATATTTCTGAAGAAAACTCCTCAAGTGAAGATGAGGAAGAAGTGTCCAAGTTAGCCTGAAACTTTAGAAGGTTCCTGAAAAGAGTCACAATATGCAAGCTTCCTATGGACTCCAAGGGCAAGAACAAGCAAGAAGACTCTAGCAAAATCAGAATTGATTGCTATGAATGCCAAGGAATTGGCACATCAGATCAGAATACCCACTATTTTCTAAAAAAGTAGAACAAACAGAAGGCAAAGAAGCCCAAAGCCATGGTTGCCATGTGGAGTGACTTTGATGAGTCAAGCTCCGCAACATAAGATGCCCAAGAAAGGAAGGACGTTGACGGTGGACTCATGGCTATTGAAGAAGAATCTTCCGAAGTATTTCCGATCACAAATCTTTTACCATTGAGAATATGGAATCAATGTATAATGCTTTGCATGAAAAACAGGAAAATTAGAAAAGAAAATGAGGCTGAAAAATAAGTTTGAAACTTTCTTGCATGTTGAAAGAAATTGTATGTCTTGCCATAACATAAACTGCAATGTGAAAAGCTTCAAAATCATAAGATCTACTTCAAAGTAAAATCACATTGTATGAAGATGAAATTGAATGCATGGCTCATGATAATGGTAACTCTGAAAACTTAGCATGTTTGGAAAGGAACATATCCTTGAAATCTGAAAATGAAAAACTAGAAAATCAAGTGCTTGTACTTGAGGAGAATGTTAAAAATTCTGAAAATTCTGTCAAGAAAATGATTGAAACAATAGATGATCTGAAATCAACTATTTCTAGACTCATAAAGTGAAAGCGAAAACTTGATGAAGTCCTTAGTGTTAAGGTGAACACTAATAGACATGGTTTAGGTTATTCCCCTGAAACAACAAGAACAAATCTGTAGAGTCTAAAATGAAAACATCATTTGTTCATGCCTCTAATTCTCCTAGCACTTCATCTCATGCAAAATCACAACAAAGAATTGCCCAAATGAATCCTCATGCTAAGAGGTCTATACATCTTAAGAAACCAGTTCAAAATAAGAATTCCATGAATTCAAATAAATCTGATCTTATTAGAATTCTGAACAATCTAAGAAGCATGCACAAATCAAAGAAAGGAAAGCATGTTACTCATAATGTTATTCATAGCCACAACCTACAAAACACAAATTTAATGTCACATGTTATTTCTGTGGTGGGCATAGTCATATGAACTACAACTGCTCTTTAAAGAAAACATGCAAAAAATGAACTTGGTGTAGATTAGAAAGGATTTGTTGCCTTCTTGGACTATATTGTTGGACCCAACCATTTGGGTACCAAAGAAATCCACCTGAGATCTGTGGTTGTAGGTGTCTTGTGAACTTAAGAGTTCGAGCATCAATTGGTATCAATGTGAATCTCAAGGCACCTACACTGCTCAATGAGTATCATGTTCTTCTATTTTGGACTTTCAAGGTAACACTTGAATACTCTTGTATGTTGGATTGTTTAACCCTTTAAATTTTTGTTTATAGGCTATGTTTTTTTTTTCGTTTTCTTTCAATAAAAAACCCAAAAAAATCAAAACAAAAATAGAGTCTTAGGTCTTAGTGTCTTTCGTATGTAATCCCTTGTGTGTTTACATGTAAAGTATATGTAAAGACACTTTCTTGACTTTTCTAAGGCCTAATATCCCCTTGATATTCTATTACATTGGCTTAAGACTTAGTGTGCATTAATTTAGCCACTAAAGGGTAGATTATGCATTTGGTGTGTGCATACATAAGGGGAAGCCAAATAACTCTGTATTTAACTTGCTTCTCAAAATACATCTGAAATTGACACCAACGCACTAATGCACATGATGATTATCAGATATCATCTTAATGATCAGTGAAAATTTTTCCATAATACTCTTGTGATGATTAAAATCCACCTAACTTGTGGTAACTCGTGAGGAAAAGCTACCTGTCCAAGTTGCAAAGTGAAAAGAACAACTGAGCTTAGTAACCAAGTCTTTCCACTGAACAAGTGAGAAGCCTCGCGTCAAACAACAATACTTTCCTCAAATGAAAGAAAAGAAAGAAACAAAAATGAATCATGTCACGTCCAAAGCATGGCAGCGAAAGAATTATTTGATCGTTGAGACGTGAACAGTCGGCAAATAAGCTCTAGCATGCAATCACATATAACACAACTAATTTGTGCTTAACATAAATATCAAACTCTTTATTTCATTTCAATGATGAGAACTAGTACATTTCCAATTCAAATTGAACTACAGGACTAAGACTCAATAAAAGGGAAAATTACATACTATCATCACTCCTACTGCATTATTCTAGTACAATCAACTCAAACTATCATACTATGATGCTAAAATAACACGACTTCAATGCTAAAGCTTGAGAGCACTCTTCACTTGTTCATCATCCCAGTAGTCTTGGTTCTCTACATCATTAATTTCCTGATCACCTAAAAGGTTGGAAAGTAGGTAATGAGCGCACTCGCCCAGTAGGATTTACTCTTCCAGCATGATATAAAATTTAATAGTTTAAAATCTAGAAGGTATTAACATGATGTGTACTATGCAATTAAAACGCGGTAGCAACACATGAATAGTGTATCGTGCAAGATAGTAGGATCAAGAGATGATAACGATCAGTCTAGCAAGAAGGTTGTATTCCAGATTTCAAGATAGAGTGAACAATGATCTAGTAGATGTAACTTCACGAGCAAGAGCAAGATAGTATGTAACAAGATTGGCCATTTCACGAGCAAGCAAGCAACCATGTAACAAGCATGTATCATTAACGAGTAGGACAGTCAGTTCACAAGTCATTGACATGCACTAAGGATCTATGCCACCTTGGAATGCATATCATGAACATGTGTAAAGTGGTTTATGTATCTAGCATTTACACGCAAGTACTCCCAATGCATATGCAACGCCAGTAATCATTAACACAATGGTTAACAGTATATTTATGACTCTCCATCATTGGGGCTAGACTGAAGCCCTTAGACACTTGTCGTGTCACGCCCCGCCAATTTAGCAATGGAATAAATCGAGGGGACATGAACATATATATGGCAGTGTAAATACGTATAAGTCGCAAAAATCAGAGAACTAATGAACAATAATTGCAATAAACTCTTCATTTTATTGATAATTCACCTAAACTATTACAACTACTAATTCTGAGCCAAAACATAAAGCTCAATGACGTCATTACATTAGAAAGGATATTTAAGCAAATGCCTAACTAGACTCTATGATACTAAGGTCATTCCATCGCTATGACGCCAGGTCGCTCATCACTCCAGTCCATTCCCGTTGGTGTGTGTAATGACATCATCTGACTTACCTGAAACACATATGAAGCGCAGGGTGAGTGATAATGCATAGTAGGACTTAATATCTCGTGTAAACATGCATGCTTTAAGTGATTAATGTCTTGTAAAGCAAGAAAACTAGAGAGAATGATCAAGTATACTCGAGAGAGTAATAGCACATGATAGCAAGAAAACGATAGTACTTTTAAAAAGAATATTGCAAAACTAGCATGATAAAGGATTAGCCATATAATGAGATAGCATGTAACGTTGCACAATAGTGCACTAGTCGAGATTGCATGTTTGGTCGATCTTCTTGTCAACTTAGAGAACATAGTACATTGATTGATTGTCTTTGATTAAATCTTGATAGCATGGCACTTGGGTGTTATGTCATACACCCTAATCATTAAACCCCATGAGTAAATAGCCTTTCGGGCGCTCCTCCCAGGACCAGATCGGGCTCTTTATAATGTTGTCTGCCATGGTTCTGTTTGTTATCTTAGACAATCAAATAGATAGCCAAATAGAGTACCAAGAATAGATGAGAGTAATTGAATAATAGATGAGAGTGTAGAGAGAACGTGAATAGATGAGAGAATAGAGAAAGTAGATGAGAACAAGGGTCGTATTCATAAACCAACGATAAACAAATGATAGTAACAGTTGCACAACATATACGATCGTGTGCCGACAGTTTGGTGGAAGTCACAACCGTCCAATAGTCGTGCTACGAACATAGCCAGAGGTCCGACATGATCTCATGGTAAGAGAGAACAAGCTAAGGTCGTTGGATCATGCTGATCCCTAAGGGTAAAATAGGTATTGATGACACAACCTGCTCGTCGGCAATGGACGTCCACCAAAGTCAAGGAGTCTTACGGAGGCCTTGACAAGGAGTTTCTGGTTCTGTCAGGAGTATTCCTAATGGAGAGGTCGTCCAAGCCAAGATAAGTGTGTATAGAATAGTTGTTCGTCTTATCTTGAGTGCTCGAAGGTTTAATAAAATAGGGAAATTTAAAGGAATAATTACACTTAATTACCAGATACATTATTGAGTAATTTCTGTAAGGTCTCTTGACAAAAATTCATGTTTAGTGTGTGCAAGTGTAAGAGAATCAAGCTAGCAAGTGAGAGTTGTGCACACATTTTATAATTAATAAAATCATGTGAATATTATTAAAAACACATTAACATGTTGTCACTGTTCATGATAGTGCATTATATGGGTTAAACCATGATTATACGGCATGATGAGCAAGGTGTACCTGAAAATTAGGGTTTCTGGAATAGACAGTCAGGTTGCGACGTCGCCCAACATCGCGTTCAGGTCGCGACAGACTGGGCCGACCCGACGGCCATGTTCTGATCACGACGGGTCTAGCCAACGCGTTCAGGTCGCGACCGACAAGCTGATGCGATCAAGTCCAGCCGAGATGTCGACGTGACGACGAGATTATCGTCGCGACGTGTCAGGGTGACGCGTTCAGGTCGAGACCGACCTGATCAGAAGATCGCAACATAGGGTCCTGTCGTGTTAAGAACGCGACATGAAGCCTTGTCGCGACCCTATTAAGAACGCCACCTATCAGGTCGTCACGTTCTCAGGGTCTCGGCCCGAACCCAGAAAGGTGATCAGGTCTCCTTGGGCTGCGGTCCATACAGCCAAAGGCTTGATACAAGGCTCTTTAAAAATCAATATTAATTCGTATACTAGATGAAAAATCACGAAATCAATTTTACCTGAAACTAGATATGTAGAGGTATCGACAGTAAAGAGTAATTAGATTTCTGACAGGGTATGACCATGCTATTAACAGGTTCTTCATGATGAACCTAAAATCTGACACAGTGATGGAAATGATTTAATTGGAGAAGGGTACTTGATAAAAATTAGGGAAAATGGAAACATTAGATTCCTGACATCAAGTAGCACATTCCTTCTCCTTCATCTACTTTTGAGGCCCCTCCAGCATCCTCTGCTAGAACCTCCTCCTTCTCTGGTCCCTCCTCTGGACTAGTTGATGACCACCCTACTACTTATCACTCATTCCTTCACCCTTCTCCTCCACCCTCTTTCATCACTATCATCCCTGAAAGCGCTCAACTTGACTCTCCCTTTATGGAAAAGGTAAAGGATGAGTTTGAGGAAGGCATTCTCAGGGCAGTGTTTAAGGTTGGGGAGCATATCCATAGGGCAGACTCTTCTAGTCCTGTCCCCAAGAAGAGGAAAATTTCTTCTACTTCCTACATTTCCTCTAATTCTAAATATCCTCCCTTGTGGTTCTTTCTCACAGTGGACAACAAAAATAAACCACTGTATAGATAATACCTTTCCAAGGTCGTTTTTGCCACTATCATTAACCTTCCCTTTCTAAATCTCACAGATCATTTGAACACCATTTTACCCTACACTTCTCTTTCTAAATCCGAAAAGTCCAAAATCTTCTCTCTTGCCCACTCCAAAACTGAAGAGCAGTGGGGCAAAAGTCACAAGGATCTCTACAAAAAATTCGTCCTTGACAAATCTGCCAGATTTCCTCCAAGGGATCACTCCCTGACCTTATCAGAGTGGTTCAGGGTCTACCACAGAGAATCATGGGCTTCCTTCATCCAAAAAGAAATCAAGATGGTCAGATATTACATGTGGTTTAACAACTACAGATATGTCCATCAGCTTCCAGAAGTTCAGCTGAGCCAGTTTAAGAAGGCCATTTTAGCTCTGAGTCCAGGCATCTCTCACACTTCAGATGTTCAGGTAGATTTTGCTACCCTCCTAGTGCCAGATGAGATTGCACTACCTCAGATTCATTTCCTGGTCATGGAATCTTCTGTAGGATCCATCATCTTTGAACGTTTTGCCAGAGTGATGGGCAGAATCAAAGTACAGAAAGGCTGTCTGGTTGCTTTTCCTAGATTTCTATTTAGAGAATATCACCAGGGGCATGTCAGTGCTGAAGTTCTAGCCCCAATTCTGTCTGAATGCGAAAGGTTGACATCCTCATAATGGAGTAGCTTCTATCCCTTGTCTGCTCAGCAGCTGTTCACCTTGAATGAAGCTCAAGCCAGGGAAGGCAAACCTGCTATCTCTCCAGCCACTTTCTTGGATATGAACTCCATTCACCTTGTAAATGACCCCTTCAAAGTTTGGGAGGAAAGGTACAAGGTGTATGTAGCTCTACACAAAGCTCTCAGAGATAATCACAATCACTATCCTGTGTCCATGGATCAATTTCTTACCTGTGCCAGCTTTGGGACTCGTCATTTCCTAAAGATGACTATGGATAAGGATGCTTATGCTAATCTTCTCTACAAGCACTTAGATCTTCATCTCCAAAGGATGGCTTCCTCCATGGGACCAACCTACTCTTTGTCTTTTGGAGTCCTTAAAACTCATTTTGAAGAGCAGGAAGCACAGGCATGGGAAACCATCTCCCATTTTACCTCTCTTTGTCTCCTGCTTATTATTTACCTGTACCTCCTCAAGATGAATGAAATACTTTAATTTGTCTTAGTTTCTCTTTCTCTTCTTTCTTTGTCTCAGATTATCTTTTTGCTTAATGACAAAAAGGGGGAGAAAATTAGCATGTCTGAAATACATTCCAAAAACATTTAGGGAGAAATAATTTTTTACTATTTTTAGATATCTTTCATCCATACTTATTGTTCAATTTTGTCATCACCAAAAAGGGGAGATTGATGATCAGTCTGTCCCCATGTAATTTTAATTAATTACATATGTATTTTAGTGATTAACAAAACTTCATCAATAATCTATAACATATTTCATAAGTCTTAAGTACAGGAAAATTACCAAGGTCAATCAAGTCAATGTTGGTAAGTATTGTCTTACTGAACCTTTAATCTTTTCAGAATGATATTTCTCTGAGTCCACATCGACTTCTGTTGTAAGTCATAACGATTTCATAAGGGTTTTTAACGATTTCCTTGTAAGACTGGAAAGTCATGTTGTTTCAAACAAGTCGATTCTGTAACGATTCTATAAGTAATCATAACGATTTTTTTAGAACTCGCAACGACTTGCTCGCCGTAACGATTTCTTAAGTAATCATAACGATTTCTTTAGAACTCGCAATGACTTGCTCGCCGTAACGATTTCTTAAGTAATCATAACGATTTCTTTAGAACTCGCAACGACTTGCTAGCCGCAACGATTCTATAAGTAATCATAACGATTTCTTTAGAACTCGCAACGACTTGCTCGCCGTAACGATTTCTTAAGTAATCATAACGATTTCTTTAGAACTCGCAACGACTTGCTCGCCGTAACGATTTCTTAAGTAATCATAATGATTTCTTTAGAACTCGCAACGACTTGCTCGCCGCAACGATTCTATAAGTAATCATAACGATTTCTTTAGAACTCGCAACGACTTGCTCGCCGCAACGATTCTATAAGTAATCATAACGATTTCTTTAGAACTCGCAACGACTTGCTCGCCGCAACGATTCTATAAGTAATCATAACGATTTCTTTAGAACTCGCAACGACTTGCTCGCCGTAACGATTCTATAAGTCATCGTAACGATTTCTTAAGCGCTCATAACGATTTGCTTTGCGCAACAATTTCTTTAAGCGCTCATAACGATTTGCTTTGCGCAACGATTTCTTTAAGCGCTCATAACGATTTGCTTTGCGCAACGATTTCTTTAAGCACTCATAACGATTTGCTTTACGCAACGATTTCTTTAGCGCTCATAACGATTTGCTCTCTATAATGACTTGTTAGTATTCATAACGATTTCCCTGTTGAACACATAAACTTGCTTTAACGATTTGCTCTCTATAATGACTTGTTAGTATTCATAACGATTTCATAAGTCATATAGACAACGACTTCATGGTTTATATCAACTTAACACTTATCTCATCTCTTGAAGCGTTGACTAGTCAAAGTCCACGTTTATATCTCTCTGACACTCCTGTATTTATGAGATCTAAACGTACCTCTGCATGCATGCAGACGATATCATCCATTATAGTGCATCATCTGTCAATATCTTTTAGAAGAAACTATTTAGCATTGCTATTTTGGTGAATATTCTTATCAACGTTTACTAACAACTAAAGACAGTCTAGCTGTCTACTATTCTAGCATTTAATTTATGTAGGGTCCTAAAGACGTTCTGTCATACAACGTTGGACCATACATACGGCAGAAGACATTATCTCTTTGCGTGCTCAAATGGATAAAAGATTGTTGAAGCTTCCAAGTGTCAAGCAGTCTAACGACTACCAATCTAAGGGACAACGGTTACTTCAACGGGCGAATTTCAAAAGAAGATATAAATACAAGACAGAAGAAAAGTCATATATACAAGCGGAGAACGCTCGTTCAATTCATTAAAAATCTTCTGCTAGAATTCAAAAGAGCCAACAAGTTCATTCCTTCTCGTGTTGCTCTCTGCTCTCCACTCTGTAGTGAAAATCTTGAGAGAGCTTGTGTAGTTCTGAGAGTGTGCTTAGCTTAGATTCTTTGCTCTCAGTGCTAGTTGCTTCAGATCTTGGCTTGTTAAAAGCTTGATCTAGGGGCTTGAATTCTTTCTACTCTCTTTATTGTGTTTTTCCCTTCGTGTGTGAAGGAAGACCTGGTGGTATCCAGGGTGCTGTTTCCCTTCAGTTGTGAAGGAAGACCTGGTGGGGTATCCAGGGTGTAACGTCGCGTGCTTTTCGGATCCATGCGGATCGTGTGCGTTGTGGTTGTGGCGGCCGTTGTGAGGCCAGTGTGAGTCAGTTGTGTGGTATGTGTAATGTGCATGCGTGGCTTGGGCAGGTGAAGAGCAGGGTTGGTCCGGAAATAGAATAGGACCCGCTGCTGTTCTGTCTGAGTTGGCGGCCAAGTGGTGGTCGTTGACTGTTGGCGTCCAGGTTCATGGACGTTAACCTCTTGAACTTAACGGCAGCATTTGTGGACGTTTAGTCTGGCGGTGTATGTGGGCGACAAGGGGGTTGACGCCAACCTGACAGTTCTGCAGGTTAAAGACTCACCCGAGGGCAGCTCTCTCAGCTCACTCTCATTCCCTCTTGCCCCAGCCTGCTGCCCCCGAGTCTTTGAAGCTTCCAACAGGTGCCGAGGAGTAGTTGGACGATCGTAGAACACGCGGCGTCGCTGAATTACGCGAGGAAACGTCGCGACGTGGTGTAATTCACGTGGGAGCTCGCGAAGGGCTCGGCGTGAACCGGGGAGTTGCGGGAGATTCTAACGCGTTCTGAGGTAGGGGACGAACCCTGGTAGCTCCGTAGAAACATTAAAACACATCATATCACTTGAACCAGCATGATAATTTTTGGATAGAGTTGCACCAAGCGGGATAATGGGTGGTTTGTGTTATTTAATGTTCAGAGCATGTTTTAGTGGGTTGTATTGGGTTCTAGCATGCTAAAGGGATAGCATTTGCATGTTTTTCAGTAGTTAGAACAGTTAGAAAACCCGCAGGGCCGAATTAGGGTTTCTGCAGGGTTTATGGCCGGAGAACTTGGCGTCAACATCGCTTGCTGCCAAGATCTTCAGCCAGGAGGTTACGGCCAGAGACCTTGCGTCTACTTCTTGTGTAAGCGGCAATCGATGTGGCCGCCTACTCCTATGTGAACAGAAATGGCTATTTATGGTGTTTTATCGATAATGCTGTGTGCTAACGCACGAGGTGCACTGAGTGCACTTGGTTTACGTGTTTAGCATACAAGGTATGCTGTTAGTGGTTTACTTCAGTGACTGCGGTTGTGTACGCGAGTCAGTTGGGTTCACGTGTAGTGGACCAGTGGTTACTTGTGGTTTACGTGAGGTTTCACGTGGTTTGTGTGTGACGTGCACGTGGTTCTGTGTACGTGGCGAGTAGTACGACGCCTACCGTGGTTACCTCTCCAGTTGGGTGCCCCAGGTTCTTTGTGAGCCAGGCTGTTAGCTCGGGGCTTTGTCCCGGTACTTGTGCTGTACCGTCGAGGTCTGTGTCGTCTGACCTGGACACCCTCACTCTTGTGTTAGAGTTGTACGTCCGGCTGAGGGAAAGACGACAGTGGGACAGTGACACTTGTGTTTGTTTTTAGTCACTTGTAGCGCGCTCGTAGTTGGGGGTACGGACACCAGTAGACGTACTGGACCCCAGCTAGTCCTTTCCAGTGCCTCACTCTAGAGAGCCCGGCCAGGGTCTCTAGAGGTGCCAGGCATGGGCCTGTGACCGTGTGGTCTGCAGGTGGTGGTGTTTAGTTGGTCTCCACAGTTGCTTGACCTTTTACGTGGAGCGGCAGTGGACCTTTCGTCCGTGGCTGCGAGACTGAGAGGTAGACCTGTGTTAGTTGTCCGAGTCAGTTTCTGGTGTCGCGAACCAGTTCACGTGGCTCGTGTTGGCTGTCTCTACTTAGCTTGTACACCTGTACTGGTTTGCCGTTTAATTATTACTGTTGTTTCTCGTAGTCGGCAGACGGTGAGTACTTTTACAGCTTTACTTACCTGCTTAGCTGTTATATAAATTGTTAGTGCTGTTTACTATTCGTACCTGTGTGTTGGTTTGCTCGGTTTTGGGGGGAGTTCCCTACTGAGCCAGTGACTAGAGAGGCTCACCCCTACCCCCTCAGGTGAGAGCGAGGAGGACGTCTCTCGTCCGACGTCCAGTCGGGCCGCGTCGTAGCGGTGCAGGGTCAGTACCTCCACAGTAGTCCAGCGTAGTCTCCAGCAGTTAGTTTGTAGTTGTTTACTTTCTTCAGTTGTACCTCGGGGTATGCCCCAGGCTCTTGTACTTTTTTAGTTTTGTGGAAATTTGGCTATGTAAACTTGTGAAATATTATGAAATGTGGTGTGTTCCTTTATGTTTACACGGACTGTGGTTTGTTATCCCTTGCGAGGCTTCGGCCCGTTCGCGGGGAGGCGGACTCGGATCAAGTGTTATCGGTTTAACGGGCTTGGCCGAGGCGTTCCGTCACAGTTGGTATCAGAGCAAGGTCCGTGTTAATATAAGGAATTAAAAGGATACATAGCCTTATTTGGTCATTATACACTGCTGGTAGGGACCCTGGTTTTGATCATTTGTGGTTTTGATTTTGTCTGGTGTTTTGTGTATGTAGAAATTTCTGAAATGGCTGATAGGAGAGATTGGGGTGGTGGAGGAGATGATCCGGAGGAAAGCACCCAGCGTATGATAGAAAGGAATTTGGGGGAGCCTCACGGATATTCGGGCAAGAATGGATCAGCAGGCGCCAGTACCACCAGTTGCAGTGCCACCTGGGGATGGAGAGGGTGTACCTGTTGCTCCAGTTCCGCCGAGAGTGGAGGTGCCTTTTGTAGCTCATGTGCACCACCACCAGTGTTGTTAGCGGAAGAACCAGTGATGCAGGTGAAAAAATTTCTGAGATTGCAGCCACCTACCTATTCAGGAGGGCCGAATCCAGATACAGCTGAGCATTGGTTCATGAAATAGAAAGAGTTTTTGCGACTATGAGGTGTCCGGCAGCGGATAGAGTGGTATTAGCTGCTTATCAGTTGAGAGGCTTTGCCTTGGAATGGTGGCGATTGAAGATGCAAACCACTTTTGCAGGAGGACGGAAGAAGCTATCACTTGGCCGGAGTTTCTTGATGTATTTAATGATACATTCTTTCCGATCCAAGTGCAGCAAGTAAAAAGAGAGCAATTCCGAACTCTTCAGCAAGGTAACTCTTCAGTCTTAGAGTACCAGATGAGATTTATGGCACTTAGCCGTTATGCGCCATATGTGGTTTCAGATAATAATATGATGGTTGAGTATTTTATCAGAGGTTTGAGAGTGGAATTGCAGGATGCGATAGTACCTCTTATGTGCAAGACAGTGGAAGAAGCAGCGCAGAGGGCAGCTACTTTGGAGAGGTCTATCCGGACTCGCCAGGCAGGTGAGTCAGGTTCAGGTAGTTCCGGCTACCGCAGCAGACAGTAGGTGCAAGCAAGGGCAAGGCACCAGCAGGACCTTCTTCATCTGGTTTCGGGAAATGGGGCCAGAAGTTAAAGCAAGCATTTAAAGGAAAGGAAGAGGATGGGGAGGTCGTCAGCAGTTGCAGCAGGGCCGAGGTAGGCCTGAGGTGGAGGAGTCGCAGCAGAGTACTGCCAGGCAGCCTATTGTTCCTCCAGGGTATAGATGTTATAATTGTAATCAGCCGGGACATTTGATCCGCAATTGTCCGTATGCAAGAGAGTATGGGTATGGCAGAGGTGTGCAGCAGCAGCAGCCTCAGCAGTTCCAGCAGCCACAGGCAGGTCGTGGCAGAGGAGCACCGCAGCAGCGAGGGAGGCCGGGTTATGGCTATCACCCGAGCCCAGGCAGAGGCGTCAAATATGATAGAAGGTACTTTACCTCTTTATGAATATTCAGCAAGAGTCTTATTTGATTCGGGTGCCTCTCATTCTTTTATTTCCGAAGAATTTCTGGATTGCATAGCTCATCCTTTAGAAGAGAAGTCTTGTGAGTTAGTGGTGGAGGTTCCTTCAGGTGAGTTCTTACTCACTTCGAGCTATATAGATGAAGCTCCTGTTATGATTGAAGGGAACCAGATGCCGGGTCGGTTGTATGCCCTGCAGTTGTCAGATTATGATATCATTCTGGGTATGGATTGGCTTGAGATGTATGGAGCAATGTTAGATTGCAGAAAGAAAAGGATCAGATTTTGTCATCCTAATGGTGCAGTGTTTGAATATCAAGGTATGCCTTTTTATACCTCCAAGTTTCTAATTTCTGCAATTAAAGCTAGAAAGTTGATAAATGATGGGTGTGTGGCTATTTAGCCTCAGTAAGTTTGGTAGAAGCCAGTCAGCCAATGGAAGCAGTTCCCGTGGTTAGGGATTTGCTGATGTTTTTCCGGAAGATTTGCTGGTTTAGCTCCACACAGAGAGGTGGACTTTCTATTGAGTTGCTGCCAGGTACCATGCCGATTTCTAAAGCCCCATATCGGATGGCACCAGCAGAACTTAAAGAATTGAAAAGCAAGCAGTTAGAAGAGTTGTTGCAGAAAGGTTTTATTAGACCGAGTCATTCCCCGTGGGGAGCGCCGGTTTTATTTGTGAAAAAGAAGGATGGAAGTTTCGGATGTGCATTGATTATAGAAAGTTGAATGATGACCATCAAGAATAAGTACCCGTTGCCGAGGATAGATGATTTATTTGATCAGTTGCAATCAGCAAAGGTGTTTTCTAAGATTGATTTGAGGTCCGGGTACCATCAGTTGAGAATAAAGAGGAGGATATAGATAAGACAGCGTTCAGAACCAGATATGGTCACTATGAGTTTGTGGTAATGCCTTTTGGGTTGACTAATGCTCCTGCAGGTTTTATGGATTGATGAATAGAATTTTCATCCATATTTAGATCAATTTATTGTGGTCTTTATTGATGATATTCTAATTTATTCAGCATCTGAAGAGGAGCATGCAGCTCATTTGAGGTTTACCTGCAGTTGTTAAGAGATAACCAGTGTTTGCTAAATTCAGTAAGTGTGAATTCTGGTTAAAGGAAATTCAGTTTTTGGGTCATGTTATTTCAGCCTAAAGGAGTAGCAGTAGACCCGAGTAAAGTGGAAGCTGTGTCTAGGTGGGAAGTGCCTAAGACAATAACCGAGATTAGAAGTTTTCTGGGGTTGGCAGGTTATTATAGGCGCTTTATTCAAGATTTTTCTAAGATTGCAGCACCTATGACTAGCTGACCAGGAAAGGAGTGCCTTTTGTGTGGTCCGGTGAATGTCAGAGAAGTTTTATGGAATTGAAGAAAAGACTTACATCAGCACCTATATTGACATTGCGGCAGGGAGTGGTGTTTTGTGCTGTACTGATGCTTCAAGGAGAGGTCTTGGTGCAGTGCTTATGCAGCATGGTAAAGTGATAGCTTATGCATCCAGGCAATTGAAGCCAGCAGAAGAGAATTACCCCACTCATGATTTAGAATTGGCAGCAGTTGTGTTTGCTTTAAAAATGTGGAGGCATTATCTGTATGGCGAGAGATTGAAATTTTACAGATCATAAAAGCTTGAAGTATATCTTCTCGCAGAAAGATTTGAATCTTCGCCAGCGCAGATGGGTTGAATATTTGAAGATTATGATTTCAGTTTGGCTTACCATCGGGTAAGGCCAATGTTGTAGCTGATGCCTTGAGCAGAAAGGCATATATGAATTTGATGATGATTAAAGAATGGAAGTTGTATGAAGAAGTAGCAGAGAATTCCTTGTATGTGCCCAGCAGTCAGCGACGGGCAATTCTAGCTGCTAGTGCAGTAGAGCCGTCTTTATATTGGCAGATTATTGAGGCTCAGAGAGCAGATGCAGGTTTACCTGAAATTGTGAAAATGGAAGGAGTTTCTATTGATGATAATTGTGTGGTCAGGCTTCGGGGCAGGTTGTTTGTTCCTGCAGAGAGAGAGGTGAAGCAGCGAGTTCTGGAAGAGGCTCATAAATCTAGGTACACTATTCATCGGGTAGTACTAAAATGTACCATGATTTAAGAAGCATTTTGGTGGCCTCATATGAAGAAAGAAATAGCAGAATTGTGGCAAGATGTGCTATCTGTCAACAGATTAAAGCAGAGCATCAGAAGCCTGGAGGTCTTGCAACCGTTGCCTATTCCACAGTGGAAATGGGATGATATTGCAATGGACTTTGTGGCAGGTTTACCAAGGTCGAGTTCAGGCATAATGGAATATGGGTGTTTGTTGACAGATTGACTAAGGTATGCAGATTAGTGGCAGTGAGTATGTCTTGGACAGTGGACAGATTGGCAAATATTTATGTTGAAAGAATTGTTCCACTGCATGGTATTCCAAAGACTATTGTATCAGATAGAGATCCAAGATTTACTTCTGGTTTTTGGAGAAGTCTGCAGAAAGTAATTGGTTCTGAGTTGAGATATAGCTCCGCTTATCATCCCCAGACAGATGGTCAGACAGAAAGGACCATTCAGACAATTGAAGATATGTTGCGAGCTGTTGTTTAGTTTGGGGAGGTAGTTGGGAGCATCATTTGGGAATGGTTGAGTTTGCCTACAATAATAGTTATCATACCAGTCTTGGGATGGCACCGTATGAAGCTTTATATGGAAGGCCATGTAGAACCCCATTGAATTGGCATGAAGTGGGAGAAAGGCAATTAGTGGGTCCTGAATTGATTCAGCAAACCACGGAAATAGTGAAGCTTATTAAAGAAAAATTGCAGGCAGCTCAAAGTAGGCAGAAAAGTTATGCAGATGTGCGGAGGAGACCACTTCAGTTTGAGGTGGGAGATTTTGTTTTTCTGAGAGTTTCCCCAAGTAAAGGTATTATGAGATTTGGTAAATCTGGAAAGTTGAGTCCAAGGTATGTGGGACCTTTCCAGGTGATTGAAAGAATTGGGGAAGTGGCTTATAGGCTGGATTTGCCAGCTGATTTTGCCGATGTGCATGATATTTTCCATGTCTCTATGTTAAGAAAGTGTATTGAAGATCCAGCTCAAATAATTAGATATCAAGGTGGTGACCTGAGACCGGACATGACTATGCCAGAATATCCGGTGCAGATCACGGATCGAAAGATGAAAAAGCTGAGAAATAAAGAAATTGAGCTAGTTAAAGTGAGATGGGAAAATAGATTGGGTGGTGAGGATACCTGGGAGTTGGCCGCGGAAATGGCTAAAGGGTATCCCTATCTGTTTGAATAAGCTTGTGTATTTTCTTTTTAGATGATAGTGCTTGTAAAGTTGTGTATGTAAGTTGTTTGACTCTGTGTTGTGTTATGAATTTCGAGGTCGAAATTTTCTTTTTAGATGATAGTAATGTAACGTCGCGTGCTTTTCGGATCCATGCGGATCGTGTGTGTTGTGGTTGTGGCGGCCGTTGTGAGGCCAGTGTGAGTCAGTTGTGTGGTAGGTGTAATGTGCATGCGTGGCTTGAGCAGGTGAAGAGCAGGGTTGGTCCTGAAATAGAATAGGACCGCTGCTGTTCTGTCTGAGTTGGCGGCCAAGTGGTGGTCGTTGACTGTTGGCGTCCAGGTTCATGGACGTTACCTCTTGAACTTAACGGCAGCATTTGTGGACGTTTAGTCTGGCGGTGTATGTGGGCGACAAGGGGTTGACGCCAACCTGACAGTTCTGCAGGTTAAAGACTCACCCGAGGGCAGCTCTCTCAGCTCACTCTCATTCCCTCTTGCCCCAGCCTGCTGCCCCCGAGTCTTTGAAGCTTCCAACAGGTGCCGAGGAGTAGTTGGACGATCGTAGAACGCGCGGCGTCGCTGAATTACGCGAGGAAACGCGCGGCGTGGTGTAATTCGCGTGGGAGCTCGTGAAGGGCTCGGCGTGAACCGGGGAGTTGCGGGAGATTCTAACGCGTTCTGAGGTAGGGGACGAACCCTGGTAGCTCCGTAGAAACATTAAAACACATCATAATCACTTGAACCAGCATGATAATCCATGTTTGGATAGAGTTGCACCAAGCGGGATAATGGGTGGTTTGTGTTATTTAATGTTCAGAGCATGTTTTAGTGGGTTGTATTGGGTTCTAGCATGCTAAAGGGATAGCATTTGCATGTTTTTCAGTAGTTAGAACAGTTAGAAAACCCGCAGGGCCGGATTAGGGTTTCTGCAGGGTTTATGGCCGGAGAACTTGGCGTCAACATCGCTTGCCGCCAAGATCTTCAGCCAGGAGGTTGACGGCCAGAGACCTTGCCGTCTACTTCTTGTGAGCGGCAATCGATGTGGCCGCCTACTCCTATGTGAACAGAAATGGCTATTTATGGTGTTTTATCGTTAATGCGTGTGTGCTAACGCACGAGGTGCACTGAGTGCACTTGGTTTACGTGTTTAGCATACAAGGTATGCTGTTAGTGGTTTACTTCGGTGACTGCGCGTTGTGTACGCGAGTCAGTTGGGTTCACGTGTAGTGGACCAGTGGTTATTTGTGGTTTACGTGAGGTTTCACGTGGTTTGTGAGTGACGTGCACGTGGTTCTGTGTACGTGGCGAGTAGTACGACGCCTACCGTGGTTACCTCTCCAGTTGGGTGCCCCAAGTTCTTGTGAGCCAAGCTGTTAGCTCGGGCTTTGTCCCGTACTTGTGCTGTACCGTCGAGGTCTGTGTCGTCTGACCTGGACACCCTCACTCTTGTGTTAGAGTTGTACGTCCGGCTGAGGGAAAGACGACAGTGGGACAGTGACACTGTGTTGTTTGTTTTTAGTCACTTGTAGCGCGCTCGTAGTTGGGGTACGGACACCATAGACGTACTGGACCCCAGCTAGTCCTTTCCAGTGCCTCACTCTAGAGAGTTCCGGGCCAGGGATCTCTAGAGTGCCAGGCATGGGCCTGTGACCGTATGGTCTGCAGGTGGTGGTGTTTAGTTGGTCTCCACAGTTGCTTGACCTTTTTACGTGGAGCGGCAGCTGGACCTTTCGTCCGTGGCTGCGAGACTGAGAGGTAGACCTGTGTTAGTTGTCCGAGTCAGTTTCTGGTGTCGCGAACCAGTTCACGTGGCTCGTGTTGGCTGTCTCTACTTAGCTTGTGCACCTGTACTGGTTTGCCGTTTAATTATTACTGTTGTTTCTCGTAGTCGGCAGACGGTGAGTACTTTTACAGCTTTACTTACCTGCTTAGCTGTTATATAAATTGTTAGTGTTGTTTACTATTCGTACTTGTGTGTTGGTTTGCTCGGTTTTTGGGGGAGTTCCCTACTGAGTCAGTGACTAGAGAGGCTCACCCTACCCCCTCAGGTGAGAGCGAGGAGGACGTCTCTCGTCCGACGTCCAGCTCCGGACCGCGTCGTAGCGGTGCAGGGTCAGTACCTCCAGCGGAGTAGTTCCAGCTGTGTAGTTCTCCAGCAGTGTAGCTTTGTAGTTGTTTACTTTCTTCAGTTGTACCTCGGGGTATGCCCCAGGCTCTTGTACCTTTTTATAGTTTTTGTGGAAATTTGGCTATGTAAACTTGTGAAATATTTATGTAATGTGGTGTGTTCCTTTATGTTTACACGGACTGTGGTTTGTTATCCCTTGCGAGGCTTCGGCCCGTTCGCGGGAGGCGGACTCGGATCAAGTGCGTTATCGGTTTAACGGGCTTGGCCGAGGCGTTCCGTCACACAGGGTGTTGTTATTTCCCTTTGGGTGTGAAGGAAGACCAGCTGAGCTGGGTGTTGTAGCGTCCTTAGGGGGACTATACCCTATCTAGTGAAATCCTGAGTTGTTGCTCAGGGACTGGACGAGGACTCCTAGGGAGAGGAGGTCTGAACCAGGATAATTCTGTGTCGTGTGCTTGCTTTCCTTGTGTGATTGTTATTTGAACTAACAGTTACTAACCTCCATCGAAGAACGTTGTGTGAATATTTTTACTTACAGGTATCTTCTAGATTAATTTAAAGACTCATTCACCCCCCCTCTGGGCTCGTCAACTGGGCACAATTTTCCCTCTGCTGATGTTGACATCGGAGGAAGGAACCTACCAGCTAACCTATTATGCATGGCCATGGGTCACTATGACGTGGATTTAGAAGCCGATTGGCTGACTCAACATGGTGCTAGTGTCAACTGCAGGAAGAGTAGGGTAACCTTTAGTGAATATTCAGAGCTTGTTTACTCAGGAGCTAAGAATCATAAACACCTATCCCTTATCTCTACCCTTCGAGTCCATAGGATCATAAGGAAGGGGTGTATAGCATTCCTTGCTTCAGTAGTAGTGGAAAAGGAAAGATGTAAAAAATGGAGATATCGTTGTGGTTAGGGATTTCCCAGATGTGTTTTCCAGAAGATCTACCTGGTATTCCCCTTGAGAGAGAAGTAAATTTCTCTATTTCTTTAGTACAAGAGCTGCCCTAGTCTCTAGGGCCCCCTATAGAATGTCACCTGCAGAGTTAAAGGAGTTGAAGGAACAACTAATGAAGTTGCTAAAGAAAGGGTTTATCAGACCAAGTACCACACCGTGGGGAGCCCTTGTGTTATTTGTCAAGAAGAAGGACGGTTCAATGAGGTTGTGTATTGATTACAGACAGTTGAATCGACTCATAATCAAAAACAAGTATCCCCTGCCAAGAATTGATGAATTATTCGATCAGATTTCTAGAGCTAATTACTTTTCTAAGATTGATCTTAGATCTGGCTACCACCAATTGAGGATTTTGGAGGAAGAAATCCACAAGATGGCCTTCAAGAGCAGGTATGGGCATTATGAATTTGTTGTCATGCCTTTTGGACTGACAAATGCCCCTGCAGCTTTTATATAGTTAATGAATGATGTGTACCGGCCATATCTATGACTAAGGAAGAACATGAGACTTGAAGATAGCCTTACAATTGCTAAGGAATAATCAATTGTATGCTAAGTTGAGCAAATGAGAGTTCTAGATGGAGGAGGTGTCCTTTTTAGGGCATGTGATCACTAAGGATGGATCCATCTAAAGTGGAGGCTGTAATGAATTGGGAGCAACCTACTAATGTCACAGAAATAAGAAGCTTTCTGGGAATGGCATGCTATTATAGAAGATTCATCAAAGACTTATCCAAAATCGTTGTGCCTCTAACTAGACTGACCAAGAAGGAGAATCCATTTGTTTGGACAGAAGAGTGTGAGAGGAGTTTTTGCACTTTGAAGGAATGTCTAACTTCAGCTCATGTCCTTGCCCTACCCACTGAAGGGGGAGGATTCGAGGTGTATATAGATGCATCAGACATCGGATTGGGATGTGTACTGATGCAGTCAGGTAAGGTGATAGCATATGCCTCCAGGCAATTGAGGATACATGAAGTTAATTACTCCGTCCATGATCTAGAGTTAGCAGCGGTGGTATTTGCATTAAAAATCTGGTGACACTATATTTATGGCGAGCAATTCAAGGTATATTCAGATCATAAGAGTTTGAAGTATCTCTTTTCACATAAAGAACTTAACATAAGACAACGGAGATGGTTGGAGTACTTAAAAGACTTCGACTTTTCCATACAATATCACCTAGGGAAAGCTAATTCCGTAGCTGATGCTTTGAGTAGGAAGCATGTGGCATTACTAGCCAAGTTAATGGTGGGAGAATGGCTATTGCTAGAGCAATTTGCTAACATAGACCTGAATATAAAGGAGGAAAATGATAGTGTGTTGATCGCCAACATCAGCATACAATCGGATCTTTTCACTGAGATCAGAGAACAGTAAGACAATGCTCTTTTCTGGTGGAGATTAAGGAGAAGATAGATCAAAGGCTGGATTTCACCGTAGCTAATGATGGCAGATTAGTATTCAAGGGAAGGACATGTGTGCTTGATAATGAAGAGCTGAAGAGGAAGTTGATGACTGAAGCCCATAGATCCAAGTATACAATCCATCCTAGAGCCATTATGTCACGCCCCGACGCGGAATATCGGAACGTGAGACAGTTGCAAGTAAACGGGTACAGAGCGAGTACTAGACATCAAACCATCGGACAAGAATAAATACTAAAGCAAATGTGTCTCATTTATAATCTTTCAAATGTCTAGTTACAACCACTAATATCAGAGCCATTCTATAGGGCCTGAATTACATCGAATAAAAGAAAAAGACTAACTCAGACTCTAACATAGTGCTACGACGCTAGGGTACTCATGACTTCACTCTTGGTCATTTCTGTCCTCTTAAGTGTAAGTGTCATCCTCGGTCTCACCTGAGAACACATAGCAAATAATGCAGGGTGAGCGATAACACTCAGTAGGACTTAAATCTCATGTAAACAAGCATGCTTAAAGTGATTAATGTCTTATCAAACGAATAACTAGAGAGAATGATGAGAACAGTATAGAGAATAATGCCACATGATAACGAGGAACAATAGCACAATTGCACGAGAGTATAACACCACAAGTATGATAACGGATTGACCATATAACTCGATAAAAAGTAAAGTTGCACTGATGATCAGATCATCCCCATATGATTTCATGAATTATATATCTATTTTGGTGATTAACAAAATCCTAACAATTAGTATCTAACAAGTTTTTATGAAGCTTAGTCACAGGAAATAAACCAGGCAAAATCAAGCAAAGACTTGTAAGTAAATCTTTACTTTGTTGTTCTTAATTTTTCAGAGCATAAATTTCTCTAAGTACACATCGACTCACTTTGAAGTATAACGATTCGATAAGTGAGTATAACGATTTCAATCTCACAACGATTTCGTAAGTGAGCATAACGATTTGCTATCATAACGATTCGACAAGTGAGTATAACGATTTCAATCTCACAACGATTTCGTAAGTGAGTATAACAATTTGCTCTCATAACGATTTGACAAGTGAGTATAACGATTTCAATCTCACAACGATTTCATAAGTGAGCATAACAATTTGCTCTCATAACGATTCGACAAGTGAGTATAACAATTTCAATCTCACAACGATTTCGTAAGTGAGCATAACGATTTGCTCATAACGATTTGCTTATAGTCTCATAACGATTTGGTCATAATGATTTGCTCATAACGATTTGCTTATAGTCTCATAACAATTTGGTCATAATGATTTGCTTATATCTTATAACGATTTACTCATAACGATTTGCTTATAGTGTTATAACGATTTGGTTATAACGATTTGCTCATAACGACTTGGTTATAACGATTTGCTCATAACGATTTGCCTTAGTGTTTATAACGATTTGGTCATAATGATTTGTTTATAACGATTTAGTTATAATGATTTGCTCATAACGATTTGGTTATGAATGCATAACGATTTATGCGTACAACGATTTGTTTACGAATGAGCAACGATTCACATGAACAATGACTCATACACAACGATTCTATAAGTCATGTTCATATCGACTTCATGAGCTATAACGACTTGATATTTGAATATCTTGACAAGTCAAAGTCATCCCGCGTGTTTCTCTGTTATCCATGCATTAAATATAACCGTACATTTCTCTGCACGATGCATGTCCAGATATCTTCTATTCTTATGCTCCTGCATGTAATATCTTTTTGGAAAGACAGAATGGAAATTCTATCTTGATGTATTCTCACTCTAACGTTGACTGACAACAAGAGACAGCTTAGCTGTCTACGCTTTAGCATTTAATGTGTGCAGGTCTCTGATAGTACGACTCTATACAACATGGATAAAGTAGAAGCTGGAGGATATCAAGAAGGATTTTCTTCTTACGTGCATGGAACACAAAGAACCGTTGACTAAAAAGGAAAGCCATGCAGTCTAACGTTCTCGGAACATAGAGACAATGGATACTTCAACGGCTACATTTTCAAAAGAAGATACAAATAGAAGACTGGTGCCTACGTAAAGAACAACTAATCTTGAGAATTCAAAATCTGCAGGCACCATAGAAGAGCTCAAGTCTCACTCCATCGCTTTATTGTAGCTCTTGCTCTCTGTGTCAACCTTGAGAGAGCTTTTGTGAACTGAGAGTGTTCTTCTTTGTAGATCTTTTCCTCTCAGTCTTCGCTTCGGATCAAGCACTGTGCTATTAGCTTGGTCCAGGGGCGTATCATCCCTTGAACACATCTTTGTGTTATTCCCTTCGTGTTGAAGGAAGACCTGGGGGTTCCAGGGTGTTATTCCCTTCGTGTTGAAGGAAGACCTGGAGGGTTCCAGGGTGTTGTATTCCTCTTCAGGTTGTGAAGAGAAGACCAGCTGCGGCTGGGTATGTAAGTGTCCTTGAGGGGGACTGTACCCTTGGGTAGTGAATCCTGAGTTGTTGCTCAGGGACTGGACCTAGAACTCCTGTGGAGAGGAGGTCCAAACCAAGATAAAATCTGGTGTAGTGTGATTGCTTGCTTTGTGTTTGTTGTTTACTTTTCACTAACGCTAACAATCAATGAAGTGCTTGTTGTGTGAACATTTTTGTGGATAGTTTTAGGTATTCAATTTTAAAGAATCCCATCCCCCCCCCCCCCCTCTGGGCTTTCTAGCTGGGCAACAAGTGGTATCAGAGCTAGTCTCTTCGACAAAGAAGAAGATCCAACGATCTGAAGAGAAAAGATCAAATGGCAGCCCAAGGTCACTTCGAAGGTCAGTCAGTAAACAGGCCACCGCTGTTCGATGGTGAAGACTACACATATTAGAAAACAAGAATAGAATTCTTCCTTCAAGGGATCGACTATCAAATTTGGTCAATTGTAGAAGAAGGAGATCTTCTGGTCACCAACGACAAAGACAAATGGACAGAAGATGACAAGAAGAAAATTTCTCTCAACTGCAAGGCCAAGAGCATATTGTGTTGTGCTCTCAGCAAGAAGGAATTCAACAGAATCTCCGCCTGCAAATCTGCAATGGAGATGTGGGAGAAGTTGAGGATCACCTACGAAGGCACAGACAAAGTAAAAGAAACCAGAATAGACATACTGGTAACTCAATATGAGAGATTTCAGATGCAACCTGGTGAAACAATTACACAAATGTACAGTAGGTTCACCGACATCACTAATGGATTGGCTGGTCTTGGTAAGACCTATCAGATGGGAGACATGGTTAGGAAAATTCCCAGATCCTTACCTGCCTCGTGGACTCTAAAAGTAACAGCAATAGAAGAGGCTAACGACTTGAAGATAATGTCGTTAGAAAAACTCATTGGGTCCCTTATGGCCCATAAGATTAACATGGAAAGGTTGGGAGAATCATCTAGCAGAAAGAAGCATTCCAACGCACTCAAGGCAGAAGAAGACACATCAGAAGAAGGCTCATATAGCCAAGAAAGCATGAACAGCAGTGAAGATGAAGAAGCAATGCTATCCAGAAGGTTACAACGCATCTTGGCTAAGAAGAAGAAGTATCAGTCCGGAAGAAGATACTTCAAGAAGGGAAAGACTTCAAAAGGTCAGAAGTCAAAGATGCAAAGAAGACTGAACTGATTTGCTATGAATGCAAGAAGCCCGGACATATCAAGGCAGAATGTCCGAAGCTTAAGAAAACTGAGTTCAGAAAGAAAGACGGTTCCAGAAAACCCAGAAGATTTAAAAAGAAAGCCATGGCAGCAGCATGGGACAACAGTAGTGACTCTCACAGCGAGTCAAGCTCAAGCAATGAAGAAGAAGAAGAAGAAGAAGAAGCCAACCTGGCATTCATGGCCAACCTCGAAGACAAGGTAACATCAGACTCATCTTTCTCTTCGTGCAATGAATCTGATTCTGACAACTTAGAAGAAGTTTTTAATGAACTGTATTGTAAATATAAAGAAGTGTGTAAATCACTAAAAGCCAATAAGAAAAATCTTGCATGCTTAGAAAATACTAATTCTGTAAGGCCCTCGAATTTTGTTGTATTATTGTGTTGCCTAAAGATAATTCACGTTGTGTATGTACGTATGTGTGTACCTACGTATGTATTAGTGTACTTATGTGTGTATGTACATAATAAATAATGTATGTATTGCTTGATGGTAGAGTGTGCATAAAACTATATGGATATTACATGTAAATAGGCATGGTGTGCATGGGTTTCTGCATGATTTAGACTTCTGCCCGAAGGCCATGTTGGCGTCAATAGCATGACGCCGAGGTGGTGTCAGCGTCCACCCATGGACGCCAACACTAATCCCAGCGTCCAACGATGTGGACGCCGATTTCTCTGACCTGCATGCGTTGCAGAGCAAGAAATTCCGGAAACAAGGTAGCTCACCCATTGGGAGCTGTCCCCAACGGCTCTGAGAGCCATCTTGTCACCCTGTGAGTGGGAGAGAAGCCTCTCCCATATGTCTAAACCCGAATCTGCTCCCCAACCCCTCTCTTCACCCTTTTGCAAGAGAGAAACAAGAGAAGAAAACCCTATTTCGGACTGTGAGAAAACCCCATCTTTGCAGCCCAAAATTCAAACTTCTGAAGCTTGATCCGGCGTTCTACTGCAACTGGAGGCTAGAGGGATCATCGAGGAAGGCTTCCCCGACCTCGGCTTGCTGTGGATCTCGCTCAAGAACCGGAGGAGAGCTCATTTGGAGGCTTCTTGGGACAGCCCAAGGAGAGCTTCACCGAGCCCTAGATCCGTCTGGCGAATTTTCTAGAGGCAAGTGACCCTACCATAACGTCCCCGTATGTGTCTAGGATGGTTTTACAGTTTTTATGGATTTTCCCTCGTGTCCTAGACCCTCCCATTCTCCCTATCTTTAGAGCTCGGGTCTGTGTTTTGCACAGACCCGACATTAACGAAAATATCCCTTGACGCTGAGATTATGCTTGGCGTCAATCGACTATATCGTTGACACTGAATTAGCGGCCAGAGACCGACGCCAAGTTCATCTGGACAGAACAGTGACTTGTTCTGCACTTCTATACGACTATTTTCGGTATGTTTCACGATGAGGATATACTGTAAATCATTTATATGTTATGTATATTGTTGGTGTGATGAATGTGGTGTGTGGATGGATGAGTGTGCATGGTGGTGAATGTTAGAGATTATTATTCTATGAAATTTCAAGCATGATTTGTGGGTGACCTTGTCAATCCATGTTTTTTATGATTAGGACTAGTCTGAGTGTCCTAAGTTTGTCAGATCATGCATATAACAGTTAGTCTCTGTTCTGAAATTTTGGAAAATTCTCCTTGCTTATTTGAATTATTACGCTTTTTTTGAAAATTGAATTTAGAAAAGCATGTGTAGGGTTATAAAACCTTGAGAAAATGGTATGTTGCTCAGAAAACTCTGAAGAAATTCTATGATTATGGGCATGTTAGGATTCAGACAGTAAGTGGCAAAAATGTATGATGGTGTTAAACTCCATGTCAACTTGAATTATGAATGGCATGCTAAATAGGTATTTGATTTTTTGTAAAATCTATTTAGCTCAGAAAAATCTGAAAAATTGAATGTATGATCTTGAACCCGAAAATAGCATGTGTTTAAATTTCCAGGTCATTTGGACTAGTATATAAGGAGTTATGCATTTTTCCATGTGAAATGCAAAAATTTATACGTGTCATTGTAAAGTGAGTAGATGTCGTTTAAATCCAACCTGATTGGTGAATTTACTGTGTGTTAAACTCCTGAAATCTGTAGTGTCATGTCAGGAAAAATAGAGATATGCATGTGAGTGAGAAAGTGAATGGATTGAAAAGTGATATGTGTAAAACCATGTGTAAAATCGGTAAAATGTGTAAATGTGTAACTGTGCCAATGTGACACTGCTTCCGTAGAGGGCAGTGGAACCGTATCAGGGAAAAGTCCCCCTGAGAAGGTTCAATGTGTAAGTGACCCTAAGGGCATTAGGGGGAAATCCTGGAGGTGGACAAGTACCACTGGTTAGGGTGGAGACTTGTTCTCCCGGTCTGCGCAGTCCAAGAGTCGCCATTGTAATGCCTAGATGGCGTCTATGTGTAATGTGATGTGTATATGTCCTTCTTTGGTGGTTTGGACTATGTGTCACGGCACCTAAAATGTGAATGTGTAATGTGTAATGTGTATGTGTTCATGTGTTAATGTGTAAGTGAACAATGTGAAATGTGTATGTGTAAAGTGTAACCATGTGAATTGGAAACTTGTGTAAAGAAAATGTGAAACTAAAAATGTGAGAATATGACATTGAGATCCATGTGAGACAAATCTGAAACCATGTGAAATCAGTAATTTCATGTTGTTATCATCATGTTTATATGTGCGAAAATGTCTAGAATCCATGTTAGGGATAATTGATGAGCATGTGTACAAAATAGCATGATTGGTTGTTCACATGGTATGTTTTAAACAACATTGTAGCTCTCATGTGTAGGTTTACAGCCATTGAACCATGTGAAACCAGCAACTTAAAGCATGTGAAAATGTCTATGTATGTGCCTAAGAACATGTAAAATCCATGCTAGTTGTGTTTTCCCTTCATATATGCACAGTGTTCATGTTGGTAGCTCTCATGTCTTGGTTCTTTAAAGGCAAAATTTCACGAGTAAATTGAATAGAGAGCATGTGATAGGTGAGTTTTATTCTTAGAAATCTGAAAGCATGATCCATGTATTAAATTGTAAAACTGTCATGATAAGTTGAAACTTTCAAATGACTAGCATGCCATATGTTGTAATTTGTGAATGTACATGTAGAAACCACTATGACTTATACGTGTATGTTATGAGTAGTGTTGCTTGCTGAGTCTTTAAGACTCACTTCTTGCTTCGGCGTACAGGTATAGACGGTGACGAGACTCTCGTGGAAGAGACGGTAGAGACGGACTCCGAGCGCGGAGTTTAGATTGTTGGAGCAGTGTACCCCTTTTGTGTTTTCATAGTATGTAAAAGTGACATTGTACTAGAACTATCATGAGAAATTTGTATAAGTGTGGACATCTATGTATTAAATTTTCAGCAATTTAAATTATGTGAACTTTTAGCTCTTAATGTTAATTGCAAATTTCATGTATGTTTAATGTGGATGATGAATGAATGAAGACAGTTGTCTTTTACTTCCGCTACTCTGTTGTATATTCGCGTGTATCTCAGCTGTTCGTATCGTTTGGGTAAATGTCCCACTGTGATGACGCTCGCTATACCGACGTGGGTTGGTATAACCGTACCGGTATAATGAGGGCCGTCACAGAGATTGGTATCAGAGCAACCGGTTGAGATTGCACATGAATATACCCAAGTCATCATCTTCATTGCATGCTAAGTATGTCCACATGTGTAGAAAACACTAATAAGAAGTGAAAAATAGATAAGAAAATGGTTAGAAACTTAGTAACCTAGCTCTAATGGTGGCTGAAATTTTATTACAGCCATGGCTTCGAGAGGTAGGCGTGGTGGAGCGCCGGCCCGTGAGGACGAGCCGCGACGTGATGAGCGGGCGGAGCAACAGGCCCCGGCACCGCAAGGCCCTGTACTTCCCCCACCGCCACCTGTGGACTACGGAGTATTCATGCAAGGTCTGGTGCAAGCCATGCAGACGCAGGCTCATACCCAGGCAGCACTCCAGGCACAGTTGGAGGCCCAGGTAGAATAATGAAACAACTAGTAGTTTGCTATTTAAATTGCATGATATTGTGTTTATTGTGTATTGCCTATTGTTTAATGTAGCAGGCTCAGGCACCAGCTCAGGACCATGGTGGACCTTCCATCATGGAGCGATTCAAGAGGATGACTCCACCCTCTTTTAAGGGGGAGAGTGATCCATTAATGGCAGAAAGTTGGTTAAGGGAGACAGAGAAAATCTTCCGAGCCATCAGGTGCCCTGATGAGGATAAGGTGACATTAGCCACCTACATGCTACAGGTAGATTTTTTTTATTTTGTATGTTTGTATGTTCTGCTTAAGCTAGAATTTGTTAGTTGGTGCTTATGAAGGTGTTTTGCAGGAGAGAGCGGATGTATGGTGGTCCTCCCTATTGCGTACACGCTTCGAGGACGGAGCTATCGACGTTGCGTGGGACGAGTTCGTGAGGCTCTTTCGGGCCAAGTTCGTCCCCGAGCATGTGCAAGATCGGATGGAGCAGGAATTCCTATCCCTGGCTCAAGGCTCCATGACTGTGCTGGAATATGAGGCAAGGTTTTCTGAACTTTCTAAATATGCACCTCATATCGTGGCAGACGAGCGCAGAAAGACGAAGAAGTTCGTGATGGGACTCAAGCCATCACTGCGGACGAGGCTCGTGGCGTTTGACCACCGCACGTTGGACGAGGCCCTCAGTGCTGCCTGCAGGCAGGAGGGAGAGATGGAGCAGTATCTGGAGGAAAAGAAGGCTTCGCAGAAGAGGCCAGCAGCGACTTTTCAGCGGCAAGACAAGAAGAAAACGGTGTACCAGACACCGCAGCGATCCGTGACAGTCAGCAACTCTCAGGTACCTTCTGTACGTTCCCCGGGTGTAAAGAAAGAGTGTCCCCACTGTGGGAAGACACACGGTGGTACCGAGTGTTGGATGATTTCAGGCAAATGCTTGAAGTGCGGGAGCAGCGACCACAAGATCAAAGATTGCCCAAGACTTCAGCAAGGAGTTCAGCGCGGAGCGCCAGCCCCAGCAGTAGCGGCAGCCGCGCCAGCTACAGGAAGACCAGGAAGGCCTCGAGCCCCAGCTCGAGTGTTTGCTTTAGCTCGCGAGGACGCCGAGCAGGCTGAGCATGTCACCGAAGGTACGGTTTTGCTTTTCGGTGTGCACGCTCGGGTTTTGTTTGATACGGGTGCTACTCACTCGTTCATTTCCGAGCGGTTCGCTAGGCAGTTAGCCCTAGAGTCAGGTGTAGAGTCTGAGGAGTTAGAGGTCCCTTTGTCTGTGCACACCCCTGCGGGTACGGTATCGACTAGGAAGTGCATTCCGTCGTTACCTGTGTGCATTGAGGATAGAATCCTAGATGGGTGTTTCTTCTTGCTAAAGATGAAGGACTATGATGCTATTCTTGGTCTGGATTGGCTAGAGGAGCACTATGCGTTAGTGGATTGTCGCCGGAAGAGGATTGTTTTCCGCATTCCTGGTGAGGACGAGTTCTCTCATCCCTTGCCGAGGAACGTGGCGGGAAAGATGGTCATCTCTGCCATGAAGGCGATGCGCATGGTGAACAAGGGTTGTGACGCTTTTCTTGCCAGCGTGGTGTTAGTGCCAGAGGCTGATGAGTCACTTACTCTTGCGGAGATTGAGGTAGTGCAGGATTTTCCAGACGTATTTCCCGATGATTTGTCTGGATTGCCACCGGATAGAGAGATAGAGTTTACCATAGAGTTGCTTCCGGGCACCTCTCCTATCTCGAAGGCTCCATATCGGATGGCACCTGCGGAGTTAGCCGAGTTGAGGAGGCAGTTGCAAGAGTTGCTTGATAAGGGATTTATTCGCCCTAGTGTTTCCCCTTGGGGCGCACCTGTATTATTCGTCAAGAAGAAAGACGGGTCACTTAGGTTGTGCATTGACTACAGAAAGCTAACCAGGTGACTGTGAAGAACAGGTATCCCTTACCTCGTATTGATGACCTGTTTGACCAGTTGCGAGATGCATCAGTCTTTTCTAAGATTGACTTGCGATCTGGTACATCAGTTGAGGATTCGGAGTGAGGATGTGTCCAAGACGGCGTTTAGAACCCGTTATGGACATTATGAGTTCTTGGTCCTTCCTTTCGGATTGACCAATGCCCCTGCAGCGTTCATGGATCTCATGAACGGGTGTTTAGGCCTTATTAGATAGCTTTGTCGTAGTGTTTATTGATGATGTGTTGGTCTACTCTCCGGACGAGGCCACGCACCGTCAGCATCTGAGGTTAGTGTTAGAGGTTCTTCGTGAGCACAAGCTGTATGCAAAATTCAGCAAGTGCGATTTTTGGTTGCGCGAGGTTCATTTCCTCGGGCATGTTATCTCCGGTGCTGGTGTTGCAATTGACCCAGTGAAGGTCCAGGCAGTTATGGATTGGGAGGTTCCCAAGACCCCTTCGGAGATTCGTAGTTTTCTTGGGTTAGCTGGTTACTATCGGCGATTTATTGAGGGATTTTCATCCATCGCCGCCCCCTTGACTCAGCTTACCAGGAAGGGAGTGAAGTTTGTTTGGTCCGAGAAGTGTGAGAGTAGTTTTCAATTATTGAAGACTAAGCTCACGTCAGCCCCGGTGTTAGTTTTGCCGAGCGGTGTAGAGGTTTTGCTATCTACACGGATGCGTCTCGGATTGGTTTAGGCTGTGTGCTCATGCAGCAAGAAGGGTGGTGGCTTATGCTTCTCGTCAGTTGAAGGAGCATGAGAAGAACTATCCGACTCATGACTTAGAGCTCGCAGCAGTGGTTCATGCACTAAAGATCTGGAGGCACTATCTTTATGGTGTCAGATTTGAGGTGTTTACCGACCACAAGAGCTTGAAGTATCTTTTCTCCCAAAGGAATTAAACCTGAGGCAGAGAAGATGGATTGAGTTCTTGAAGGACTATGACTTCGACCTTCAGTATCACCCTGGGAAGGCGAATGTCGTAGCGGATGCTCTTAGTAGAAAGAGGTCTTCGCTCCAGCAGGATTGGAAGATGTTGGAGGATGCGGCGTACTCTATGACCGAGTTAGAGCCATCGCTGTGTCAGGCTTTTGTAGCTCAGCTATCCCTTAGATCCTCAGTTTTGGATGAGGTGATCGAGCGACAGGGAGCCGACCCTAGACTCTTAGAGTTAGTGGGCAAGGCAGGCATTGCTCGTGATGAGGACGGTGTGATTAGATTTCAGCATCGAGTTTGTGTCCCTGATTTAGTGGATGTCCGTGAGCATGTGTTAGCGGAGGCTCATAGATCGCGATTCTCTATTCATCCGGGTAACACTAAGATGTACCAAGATCTGAAGAGGTCATTTTGGTGGTCCGGCATGAAGAAGGATGTTGCGGATTATGTGTCTAGGTGTTTGGTGTGTCAGCAAGTGAAGGCCGAGCGACAGCGACCATCCGGCCTTATGCAAAGGATGGACATCCCAGTATGGAAGTGGGAAGCTGTCACTATGGACTTTGTTTCGGGTTTGCCTCGATCTAGAAGGGGCAATGACTCGATTTGGGTAGTTGTAGATAGATTCTCGAAGACTGCTCATTTCTTGCCTATGAAGAAGAAGCAGTCAGTAGAGAGTTTAGCTAGACTGTATGTTAGTAGCGTCATTAGATTGCATGGTGTGCCGAAGTCGATCATTTCGGATCGAGATCCGAGATTTACTTCGAGATTGTGGAAGGGTCTTCAGGATGCTTTAGGTTCGGAGCTGAAGCTCAGTTCGGCGTTTCATCCCCAGACCGATGGACAGTCCGAGAGGACTATCCAGACGCTCGAGGATATGTTGAGAGCGTGTGTCCTGGATTGGAAGGATGATTGGGAGCGTCATTTACCTCTTGTGGAGTTCGCATACAACAACAGCTTTCATGCGAGTATTGGTATGGCTCCATTCGAGGCGTTGTATGGTAGGCCCTGCAGATCTCCGTTATGTTGGGAGGAGACTGGTGATAGGCAGTTGATCGGACCGGAGTTAGTTCAGGAAACTTCGGATAAGATCCAGCTTATCAGGAAGAGGCTTGTTGCGGCACAGGATAGGCAGAAGAGCTATGCCGACAACAGGAGAAAGGATTTGGAGTTCGAGGTTGGCGATCATGTCTTCTTGAAGATATCGCCTACTCGTGGTGTCGTCAGATTTGGCAGGCATAGTAAATTGAGCCCTAGGTTCATTGGCCCATATGATAAGCTAGCATTACCCCCAGCTTTGGCTAGCGTTCACCCTGTATTCCACGTATCTATGCTCATGAAGTATGTCAGAGATCCGTCTCATGTGATTAGTCATGAGCCAGTGGAGATCCAGCCAGATCTTTCGTATGTCGAGCAACCAGTAGCTATTCTTGACCGGAAGGTTCAGCATCTCCGGAACAAGAGTATTGCGTCGGTGAAGGTCCTATGGCGGAACTTCTCACGAGAGGAGGCTACTTGGGAGCTTGAGGATGCGATGAAGAAGAAGTATCCCCTTTTGTTTGAGTAGTGTCGTTCTAACTTCGAGGACGAAGTTTGTTTTAAGGGGGAGAGGGTGTAAGGCCCTCGAATTTTGTTGTATTATTGTGTTGCATGTAGATAATTCACGTTGTGTATGTACGTATGTGTGTATCTACGTATGTATTAGTGTACTTATGTGTGTATGTACATAATAAATAATGTATGTATTGCTTGATGGTAGAGTGTGCATAAAACTATATGGATATTACATGTAAATAGGCATGGTGTGCATGGGTTTCTGCATGATTTAGACTTCTGCCCGAAGGCCATGTTGGCGTCAATAGCATGACGCCGAGGTGGTGTCAGCGTCCACCCATGGACGCCAACACTAATCCCAGCGTCCAACGATGTGGACGCCGATTTCTCTGACCTGCATGCGTTGCAGAGCCAGAAATTCCGGAAACAAGGTAGCTCACCCATTGGGGAGCTGTCCCCAACGGCTCTGAGAGCCATCTTGTCACCCTGTGAGTGGGAGAGAAGCCTCTCCCATATGTCTAAACCCGAATCTGCTCCCCAACCCCTCTCTTCACCCTTTGCAAGAGAGAAACAAGAGAAGAAAACCCCTATTTCGGACTGTGAGAAAACCCCATCTTTGCAGCCCAAAATCCGAACTTCTGAAGCTTGATCCGGCGTTCTACTGCAACTGGAGGCTAGAGGGATCATCGAGGAAGGCTTCCCCGACCTCGGCTTGCTGTGGATCTCGCTCAAGAACCCGGAGGAGAGCTCATTTGGAGGCTTCTTGGGACAGCCCAAGGAGAGCTTCACCGAGCCCTAGATCCGTCTGGCGAATTTTCTAGAGGCAAGTGACCCTACCATAACGTCCCCGTATGTGTCTAGGATGGTTTTACAGTTTTTATGGATTTTCCCTCGTGTCCTAGACCCTCCCATTCTCCCTATCTTTAGAGCTCGGGTCTGTGTTTTGCACAGACCCGACATTAACGGCAATATCCCTTGACGCTGAGATTATGCTTGGCGTCAATCGACTATGCCGTTGACACTGAATTAGCGGCCAGAGACCGCCGCCAAGTTCATCTGGACAGAACAGTGACTTGTTCTGCACTTCTATACGACTATTTTCGGTATGTTTCACGATGAGGATATACTGTAAATCATTTATATGTTATGTATATTGTTGGTGTGATGAATGTGGTGTGTGGATGGATGAGTGTGCATGGTGGTGAATGTTAGAGATTATTATTCTATGAAATTTCAAGCATGATTTGTGGGTGACCTTGTCAATCCATGTTTTTATGATTAGGACTAGTCTGAGTGCCCTAAGTTTTGTCAGATCATGCATATAACAGTTAGTCTCTGTTCTGAAATTTTGGAAAATTCTCCTTGCTTATTTGAATTATTACGCTTTTTGAAATTGAATTTAGAAAAAAGCATGTGTAGGGTTATAAAACCTTGAGAAAAATGGTATGTTGCTCAGAAAACTCTGAAAGAAATTCTATGATTATGGGCATGTTAGGATTCAGACAGTAAGTGGCAAAAATGTATGATGGTGTTAACTCCATGTCAACTTGAATTATGAATGGCATGCTAAATAGGTATTTGATTTTCTGTAAAATCTATTTAGCTCAGAAAAATCTGAAAAATTGAATGTATGATCTTGAACCCGAAAATAGCATGTGGTTAAATTTCCAGGTCATTTGGACCAGTATATAAGGAGTTATGCATTTTCCATGTGAAATGTAAAAATTATACATGTCATTGTAAAGTGATTAGATATCGTTTAAATCCAACCTGATTGGTGAATTTACTGGTGTTAAACTCCTGAAATCTGTAGTGTCATGTCAGGAAAAACAGAGATATGCATGTGAGTGAGAAAGTGAATGGATTGAAAAGTGATATGTGTAAAACCATGTGTAAAATCGGTAAAATGTGTAAATGTGTAACTGTGCCAATGTGACACTGCTTCCGTAGAGGGCAGTGGAACCGTATCAGGGAAAAGTCCCCTGAGAAGGTTCAATGTGTAAGTGACCCTAAGGGCATTAGGGGAAATCCTGGAGGTGGACAAGTACCACTGGTTAGGGTGGAGACTTGTTCTCCCGGTCTGCGCAGTCCAAGAGTCGCCATTGTAATGCCTAGATGGCGTCTATGTGTAATGTGATGTGTATATGTCCTTCTTTGGTGGTTTGGACTATGTGTCACGGCACCTAAAATGTGAATGTGTAATGTGCAATGTGTATGTGTTCATGTGTTAATGTGTAAGTGAACAATGTGAAATGTGTATGTGTAAAGTGTAACCATGTGAATTGGAAACTTGTGTAAAGAAAATGTGAAACTAAAAATGTGAGAATATGACATTGAGATCCATGTGAGACAAATCTGAAACCATGTGAAATCAGTAATTTCATGTTGTTATCATCATGTTTATATGTGCGAAAATGTCTAGAATCCATGTTAGGGATAATCGATGAGCATGTGTACAAAATAGCATGATTGGTTGTTCACATGGTATGTTTTAAACAACATTGTAGCTCTCATGTGTAGGTTTACAGCCATTGAACCATGTGAAACCAGCAACTTAAAGCATGTGAAAATGTCTATGTATGTGCCTAAGAACATGTAAAATCCATGCTAGTTGTGTTTTCCCTTCATATATGCACAGTGTTCATGTTGGTAGCTCTCATGTCTTGGTTCTTTAAAGGCAAAATTTCACGAGTAAATGAATAGAGAGCATGTGATAGGTGAGTTTTATTCTTAGAAATCTGAAAGCATGATCCATGTATTAAATTGTAAAACTGTCATGATAAGTTGAAACTTTCAAATGACTAGCATGCCATATGTTGTAATTTGTGAATGTACATGTAGAAACCACTATGACTTATACGTGTATGTTATGAGTAGTGTTGCTTGCTGAGTCTTTAAGACTCACTTCTTGCTTCGGCGTACAGGTATAGACGGTGACGAGACTCTCGTGGAAGAGACGGTAGAGACGGACTCCGAGCGCGGAGTTTAGAGTGTTGGAGCAGTGACCTTTGTGTTTCATAGTATGTAAGGTGTAAGCCCTCGATTTTCCGGCATTAATTGTATTATGTGTGTATATTTGCTTGTGTATGAATACATATTATGTACGCATTAATTAGTATAATTACGTGTGCATATGTTTATGTTAGATATAAATAATGTATGTATTGCATGGTGATAGTATGGATAAATACCGTATACATATTGCATGTATATATGCACGGTATGCATGGTTTTCTGCATATTTCTGAGTTCTGGCCGAAGGCCATCTTGGCGTCAAACCCCTGGCCGTTTAGGAGGTGTCAGCGTCCAGACATGGACGCCAACACTTATCCTGGCGTCCAGCGATATGGACGCCAATCTCTCGGCCTGCATGCGCAGCAGAGCTGCAAGCTTCTGAAACAAGAAAGCCCAGCCATTGGGGGTTCTCCCCAACGGCTCTGAGGTCTGTCATATCACCCAAGGAGTGGGTGAGGGTCTCTCCTTAAGTCTAAAACCGGAGCTCCCTTCCCCCAGCCTCCTTCACCTTGCAAGAGGAGAAAGAGAAAGAAAAACCCTAGAGAGAAAACTGTGAGAGAAAAACCCACTTTGCCACCCAAAAATCTGACCCCGGAGCTTGATCCGGCGTTCCACTGCTTCAAGAGGTTGCTGGACTGACGAGGAAGGCTTCCCCGACCTCGGCTTGCTGTGGATCTCGCTCAAGAACCCGGAGGAGATCATTTGGAGGGAGTTCTGCACTTCTTGGGACAGCCCAAGGAGAGCTTCACCGAGCCCTAGATCCTTTGGAGGAATTTTAAAAGGCAAGTGACCTATCCATGATGTCCCCGTATGAGTCTAGGTTGGTTTTGCAATTTTGTACATTTTCCCTCGAGTCCTAGACCCTCCCATTCACCAAATCTTGAGAGGTCGGGTCTGTGTTTCTGCACAGACCTGCATTGACGGCAAGGTCACTGGACGCCTATAAGAACTTGGCGTCCATCGGCCATGCCGCTGACCCTGAGTCAGCGGCCAGAGACTGCCGCCAAGTTCCTCTGGACAGAACAGTGAACTGTTCTGCCCTTCCTTTACATTAATTTCGGTATGGTTTCCGTGATGAGGATATATGGTAATCCTATACTCTATGTATATAGTCAATTGTGGTGTGTGGATGAATATGGTGTGTGATGGTGAATGTAGGAAAAATTGTATCCCTTAAACTTGTGAGCATGACTTGAAAAATCTTGCCAATCCATGTTTCCATGAGTAGGATTAGTCTGAATGCCTTGGTTTATCAGATCATGGAGATTAGGAGCTAGATGTATGCCAATTTGGTAAATATCCATGCTTGCATGAGTTGCAAATAAATTCGGTTCGGTAAATAGAAAGACATGCAAAATGGTTGTGGTGATTGATCTATAGATGTATGATTTAGGGAATCTTGTATTCTCAAATCATGCGTATGTTAGTAGCCTCTGTTTAAACAGTAAGTGGCAAATTGCAAGATGTGTTAAACTCCATGTTACTTAAGTTGTGAATGATATGCAAAAATAGGTATTTGATTTTCTGTAAATTATATTTAGCTCAGAAAAATCTGAAAATTTGAGTGTATGATCTTGAACCCAAAAACAGCATGTGGTTAAAAGTTCAGGTCATTTGGATCAGTAAATAAGAAGTTATGTATTTTATGTGAAATGTGATAATCTACGTATATTATCGTAATGTGATTAGATTGTCTAAAACCAACTTGATTAGTGAAAATGTCTGTGTGTTAAACTCCTGAAATCTGTAGTGCCATGTTAGGAAAAACAGAGATATTCATGTGAGTGAGAAAGTGAATGTGATGAAAAGTGTGAAGTGTAAAAACCATGTGTAAAATGGTAAATGTGTAAATGTGAACTGTGCCAATGTGACACTGCTTCCGTAGAGGGCAGTGGAGCTGTATCAGGGAAAAGTCCCCCTGAGAAAGTTCAATGTGTAAGTGACCCTAAGGGCATTAGGGGGAAATCCTGGAGGTGGACAAGTACCACTGGTTAGGGTGGAGACTTGTTCTCCCGGTCTGCGCAGTCCAAGAGTCGCCATTGGAATGCCTAGATGGCGTCTATGTGTAATGTGATGTGTATATGTCCTTCTTTGGTGGTTTGGACTATGTGTCACGGCACCTAAAATGTGTAATGTGAATGTGAATGTGTATGTGCTCATGTGTAAATGTGTAAGTGACAATGTGAATGTGTATGTGTAAAGTGAACCATGTGAAAGAGAAAACTTGTGTAAAGAAAATGTGAAACTTCTAAAATGTGAAAATATGTTGTTGAAAACCATGTGAGACAATCTGAAATCATGTGAAATCAGTGAATTTATGTTATTATCATCATGTTATTATGTGCAAAGATGTCTAGAATCCATGTTAGGGATAATTGGTGAAAACGGGTACAAGATAGCATGATTGTTTGATCACATGATAGTTTTATGCAATATTGTAGCTCTCATGTATAGGTTTACAGCCATGAAACCATGTGAAACCAGCAACTAAAGCATGTGAAAAGGTTATGTATGTTTTAAAGGACATGTGAAATCCATGCTAGTTGTGTCCCCTTCATGTATGCATAATGTTCATGTTGGTAGCTCTCATGTTTTGCTTCTTTAAAGATTAAAGTTTCATGAGTAAATTGAATAGAGAGCATGTGATAGGTGGATTTTATTCTTAGAAATCTGAAAGCATGATCCATGTATAAAATTGTAAAACTTTCATGATAGGTTGAAACTTGAATTGACTAGCATGCATGTGTTGCAAATTGTAAATGTGCATGTAGAAACCACTAGGACTTGTACGTGTACATATGAGTAGTGTTGCTTGCTGAGTCCTTGGACTCACTCCTTGCTTCGGCGTACAGGTATAGGTGGTGACACGGCACCGTTGGAGGAGACGGTGGAGACGGACTCCGAGCGCGGAGACTAGCTTTGGAGTTTCTTGAGATTGTGTATTTCATAAGTATGTAATTTGAACATTGTATTAGATTATATGAAAAGGATGTATAAGTGTGGACATTGTGTATTTTTTCAGCAATTTAAATTATGAGAACTTTAGTTCTTTTGTTAATTGCAAATTATGTATGTTTAATGTGGATGATGAATGAATGGAGACAATGTCTTTTACTTCCGCTACTCTGTTGTATATTCGCGTGTATCTCAGCTGTATGTATCGTTTGGGTAAATGTCCCACTGTGAGGACTCTTGCTATACCGACGTGGGTTGGTATAACCGTACGGTATAATGAGGGCCGTCACAGAGATTGGTATCAGAGCGACCGGTTGAGATTGCACATGAATATACCTAAGTCATCATCCCCATTGCATGCTAAGTATGTCCACATGTGTAGAAAACACTAATGAGAAGTGAAAGATAGATAAGAAAATGGTTAGAAAACTTAGTAACCTAGCTCTAATAGTGGCTGAAATTTTATTACAGCCATGGCTTCCCGTGGACGACGTGGAGGTGTGCCAGCGCGCGACGAAGAGCAGAGGCGTGAGGAGCGGGCGGAGCAGCAGGCCCCGGCCCACAGGGTCCTGTGCTTCCCCACCACCGCCAGTGGACTATGGAGTATTCATGCAAGGTCTGGTGCAAGCCATGCAGACGCAGGCTCATACCCAGGCAGCACTCCAGGCCCAGTTGGAGGCCCAGGTAGAATAATGAAACAACTAGTAGTTTGCTATTAAATTGCATGATATGTGTGTTGTATTGTTATTGTTAATGTAGCAGGCTCAGGCCCCAGCTCAGGACCATGGTGGACCTTCCATCATGGAGCGATTCAAGAGGATGACCCACCCTCTTTTAAGGGGAGAGTGATCCGCTAATGGCAGAAAGCTGGTTAAGGGAGACAGAGAAAATCTTCGAGCTATCAGGTGTCCTGATGAGGACAAGGTGACATTAGCCACCTACATGCTACAGGTATGTTTAGTTATGCTTGTATGTTGTTGTCAAGTTAGAATTGTTAGTTGGTGCTTATGAAGGTGTATTGCAGGAGAGAGCGGATGTATGGTGGTCCTCCCTACTTCGTACACGCTTTGAGGACGGAGCAGTAGACGTGGCGTGGGACGCGTCGTGAGGCTCTTCCGAGCCAAGTTCGTCCCAGAGCATATCCAGGACAAGATGGAGCAAGAATTCCTTCCCTGACGCAAGGATCAATGACCGTCCTGGAATACGAGGCAAGGTTTTCTGAACTTTCTAAATATGCACCGCATATCGTAGAGGATGAGCGCAGGAAGACCAAGAAAGTCGTGATGGGTCTCAAACCATCACTGAGGACGAGACTCGTGGCGTTTGACCACCGCACGCTAGACGAGGCCCTCAGCGCTGCCTGCAGACAGGAGGGAGAAATGGAGCAATATCTGGAGGAGAAGAAGGCTTCGCAGAAGAGGCGGCAGCGACATTCCAGCGGCAGGATAAGAGAAAACGGTGTACCAGACACCGCAGAAACCAGTGGCAGTCAGCAACTCTCAGGTACCTTCTGTACGTTCCCTGGTGTGAAGAAGGAGTGTCCCCATTGCGGGAAGACCCATGGAGGTTCCGAGTGTGGTTAGTAGCGGGTAGATGCTTAAAGTGTGGGAGCAGCGACCACAAGATCAAAGATTGCCCAAGACTCCAGCAGGGAGCTCAGCGTGGAGCGCCAGTACAAGCAGCAGTAGCGGCAGCCGCGCCAGCTACAGGAAGACCAGGAAGCCTCGAGCCCCAGCTCGAGTGTTTGCTTTAGCTCGCGAGGACGCCGAGCAGGCGGAGCATGTCACCGAAGGTACGGTTGCTTTTCGGTGTGCACGCTCGGGTTTTGTTTGATACGGGTGCTACTCACTCGTTCATTTCCGAGCGGTTCGCTAGGCAGTTAGCCCTAGAGTCAGGCATAGAGTCTGAGGAGTTAGAGGTCCCTTTGTCTGTGCACACCCCTGCGGGTACGGTATCGACTAGGAAGTGCATTCCGTCGTTACCTGTGTGCATTGAGGATAGATTCCTAGATGGGTGGTCTTCTGCTAAAGATGAAGGACTATGATTGTATTCTTGGTCTGGATTGGCTAGAGGAGCACTATGCGTTAGTGGATTGTCGTCGGAAGAAGATTGTTTTCCGCATTCCTGGTGAGGATGAGTTCTCTCATCCCTTGCCAAAGAACTTAGCGGGAAAGTTGTTATCTCTGCCATGAAGGCGATGCGCATGGTGAACAAGGGTTGTGACGCATTTCTGCCAGCGTTATGCTAGTACCCGATGCTGGTTCGTCACTGACTCTTGCAGAGATCGATGTGGTGCAGGATTTTCCAGATGTCTTTCCCGATGACTTGTCTGGATTGCCACCGGATAGGGAGATAGAGTTCACTATAGAGTTGCTTCCAGGCACCTCTCCTATCTCGAAGGCCCCATATCGGATGGCCCCTGCAGAGTTAGCCGAGTTGAGGAAGCAATTGCAAGAATTGCTCGATAAGGGATTTATTCGCCCTAGTGTTTCCCTTGGGGCGCACCTGTATTATTCGTCAAGAAGAAAGACGGGTCACTTCGGTGTGTATTGATTATAGGAAGTTGAACCAAGTGACTGTGAAGAACAGGTATCCCTTACCTCGGATTGATGATCTGTTTGACCAGTTGCGAGAGGCATCAGTCTTTTCCAAGATTGACTTGCGATCTGGTTATCATCAGTTGAGAATTCGGAGTGAGGATGTGTCCAAGACGGCATTTAGAACCGTTATGGACATTATGAGTTTTGGTCCTTCCTTTCGGATTGACCAACGCCCCTGCAGCGTTCATGGATCTCATGAACCGGGTGTTTAGTCGTATTAGATAGCTTTGTAGTTAGTGTTTATTGACGTGTTGGTCTATCTCCGGATGAGGCCACACACGTCAGCATTTGAGGTTAGTCTTAGAGGTTCTCCGTGAGCACAAGCTGTTGCGAAGCAAGTTCAGCAAGTGCGAGTTCTGGTTGCGCGAGGTTCACTTTCTCGGGCATGTTATCTCCGGCGCTGGTGTTGCAGTTGATCCAGCAAAGTCCAGGCAGTTATGGATGGGAGATTCCCAGGACCCCTTCGGAGATTCGTAGTTTCCTGGGTTAGCTGGTTACTATCGGCGATTCATTGAGGGTTTCTCATCCATCGCCGCCCCTTTGACAAAGCTGACCAGAAAGGTGAGAAGTTCGTATGGTCTGAGGCATGTGAGCGTAGCTTTCAGCTATTGAAGGCTAAGCTTACTTCTGCTCCGGTATTGGTATGCCTAGTGGTCTAGAGGGCTTTGCCATCTATAAGGATGCATCTCAGATTGGTTTAGGTGTGTGCTCATGCAGCAAGAGAGGGTAGTGGCTTATGCTTCTCGTCAGTTGAAGGAGCATGAGAGGAACTATCCGACTCATGATTTGGAGCTCGCAGCAGTGGTTCATGCACTAAAGATCTGGAGGCACTATCTTTATGGTGTCAGATTTGAGGTGTTTACCGACCACAAGAGCTTGAAGTATCTTTCTCCCAAAAGGAATTAAACCTGAGGCAGAGAAGATGGATTGAGTTCTTGAAGGACTATGACTTCGACCTTCAGTATCATCCTGGAAAGGCGAATGTCGTAGCGGATGCTCTTAGTAGAAAGAGGTCTTCGCTCCAGCAGGATTGGAAGATGTTGGAGGATGCAGCGTGCTCTATGACCGAGTTAGAGCCATCGTTGTGTCAGGCTTTTGTAGCTCAGCTATCCCTTAGATCCTCAGTCTTGGATGAGGTGATTGAGCAGCAGAAAGCCGACCTAGATTGTTAGAGTTAGTGGGTAAGGCGGGCATTGCTCGTGATGAGGACGGTGTGATTAGATTTCAGCACCGTGTTTGTGTCCCGATGTAGTAGATGTCCGTGAGCATGTGTTAGCGGAGGCTCATAGATCGCGATTCTCTATTCATCCGGGTAACACTAAGATGTATCAAGACCTGAAGAGATCATTTTGGTGGTCCGGCATGAAGAAGGATGTTGCGGATTATGTGTCTAGATGTCTAGTATGTCAGCAAGTGAAAGCGGAGCGGCAGCGACATCTGGCCTTATGCAGAGGATGGATATCCCAGTGGAAGTGGGAAGCTGTCACTATGGATTTCGTATCGGGTTTGCCTCGATCTAGAAGGGGCAATGACTCGATTTGGGTAGTTGTAGATAGATTCTCGAAGACTGCTCATTTCTTGCCTATGAAGAAGAAGCAGTCAGTAGAGAGTTTAGCTAGATTGTATGTTAGCGGTATCATTAGATTGCATGGTGTGCCGAAGTCGATCATTTCGGATCGAGATCCGAGATTTACTTCGAGATTGTGGAAGGGTCTTCAGGATGCGTTAGGTTCGGAGCTTAAGCTCAGTTCGGCGTTTCATCCCCAGACCGATGGACAGTCCGAGAGGACTATCCAGACGCTCGAGGATATGTTGAGAGCGTGTGTTCTGGATTGGAAGGATGATTGGGAGCGTCATTTACCTCTTGTGGAGTTCGCATACAACAACAGCTTCATGCTAGTATTGGTATGGCTCCATTCGAGGCGTTGTATGGTAGGCCCTGCAGATCTCCTTTATGTTGGGAGGAGACTGGTGATAGGCAGTTGATCGGACCGAGTTAGTTCAGGAAACTTCGGATAAGATTCAGCTTATCAGGAAAAGGCTTGTTGTGCACAGGATAGGCAGAAGAGTTATGCCGACAACAGAGAAAGGATTTGGAGTTCGAGGTTGGCGATCATGTCTTCTTGAAGATATCGCCCTCGAGGTGTTGTCAGATTTGGCAGGCATAGCAAGCTAAGCCCTAGATTCATTGGCCCATATGAGATTCTCAGACGTTTGGGCAGCGTGGCGTACGAGCTAGCATTACCCCCAGCTTTGGCTAGCGTTCACCCCGTATTCCACGTATCTATGCTCAAGAAGTATGTCCGAGATCCGTCTCATGTGATTAGTCATGAGCCAGTGGAGATCCAGCTAGATCTTTCGTATGTCGAGCAACCAGTAGCCATTCTTGACCGGAAGGTTCAACATCTACAGAACAAGAGCATTGCGTCGGTGAAAGTTCTATGGCGGAACTTCTCACGTGAGGAGGCTACGAGGGAGCTTGAGGATGCGATGAAGAAGAAGTATCCTTTGTTTGTTTGAGTAGTGTCGTTCTAACTTCGAGGACGAAGTTTCTTTAAGGGGGAGAGGGTGTAAGGCCCTCGATTTTCCGTCGCATTAATTGTATTTATGTGTGTATATTTGTGCTTGTGTATGTATATACATATTTATGTACGCATTAATTAGTATAATTACGTGTGCATATGTTTATGTTAGATGTAAATAATGTATGTATTGCATGGTGATAGTATGGATATAATACCGTATACATATTGCATGTATATATGCACGGTATGCATGGTTTTCTGCATATTTCTGAGTTCTGGCCGAAAGCCATCTTGGCGTCAAACCCCTGGCCGTTTAGGAGGTGTCAGCGTCCAGACATGGACGCCAACACTATCCTGGCGTCCAGCGATATGGACGCCAATCTCTCTGGCCTGCATGCGCAGCAGAGCTGCAAGCTTCTGAAACAAGAAAGCCCAGCCATTGGGGGTTCTCCCCAACGGCTCTGAGGGCTGTCTTATCACCCAAGGAGTGGGTGAGGGGTCTCTCCTTAGTCTAAAACCGGAGCTCCCTTCCCCCAGCCTCCTTCACCCTTGCAAGAGGAGAAAAAGAGAAGAAAAACCCTAGAGAGAAACTGTGAGAAAAACCCACTTTGCCACCCAAAAATCCGACCCCCTGGAGCTTGATCCGGCGTTCCACTGCTTCAAGAGGTTGCTGGATGACGAGGAAGGCTTCCCCGACCTCAGCTTGCTGTGGATCTCGCTCAAGAACCCGGAGGAGAGATCATTGGAAGGAGTTCTGCACTTCTTGGGATAGCCCAAGGAGAGCTTCACCGAGCCCTAGATCCTTTGGAGGAATTTTTAGAAGGCAAGTGACCTATCCATGATGTCCCCGTATGAGTCTAGGTTGGTTTTGCAATTTTTGTACATTTTCCTCGAGTCCTAGACCCTCCCATTCACCAAATCTTGAGAGGTCGGGTCTGTGTTTCTGCACAGACCTGCATTGACGGCAAGGTCACTGGACGCCTATATAGAACTTGGCGTCCATCGGCCATGCCGCTGACCTGAGTCAGTGGTTAGAGACTGCCGCCAAGTTCCTCTGGACAGAACAGTGAATGTTCTGCCCTTCCTTACATTAATTTCGGTATGGTTTCCGTGATGAGGATATATGGTAATCTATACTCTATGTATATAGTCAATTGTGGTGTGTGGATGAATATGGTGTGTGATGGTGAATGTAGGAAAAATTGTATCCCTTAAACTTGTGAGCATGACTTGATAAGAATCTTGCCAATCCATGTTCCATGAGTAGGATTAGTCTGAATGTCTTGGTTTTATCAGATCATGGAGATTAGTAGCTCAGTAGATGTATGCCCAATTTTGGTAAATTGTCCATGCTTGCATGAGTTGCAAATAAATTCGGTTCGGTAAATAGAAAGACATGCGAAAATGGTTTGTGGTGATTGATCTATAGATGTATGATTTAGGGAAATCTTGTATTCTCAAATCATGCGTATGTTAGTAGCCTCTGTTTAAACAGTAAGTGGCAAATTGCAAGATGTGTTAGACTCCATGTTAACTTAAGTTCTGAATGATATGCAAAATAGGTATTTGATTTTCTGTAAATTATATTTAGCTCAGAAAAATCTGAAAATTTGAGTGTATGATCTTGAACCAGAAAACAGCATGTGGTTAAAATTTCAGGTCATTTGGATCAGTAAATAAGAAGTATGTATTTTATGTGAAATGTGATAATCTACGTATATTATCGTAATGTGATAAATTATTGTCTAAAACCAACTTGATTGGTGAAATCACTGTGTGCTAAGCTCTTGAAATTTTGTAGTACCATATTAGAAAAAAAAACAGAGATAATCATGTGAGTGAGGAAGTGAATGTGATGAAAGTGTGAAGTGTAAAACCATGTGTAAAACGGTAAATGTGTAAATGTGCAACTGTGCCAATGTGACACTGCTTCCGTAGAAGGCAGTGGAGCTGTATCAGGGAAAAGTCCCCCTAAGAAAGTTCAATGTGTAAGTGACCCTAAGGGCATTAGGGGGAAATCCTGGAGGTGGACAAGTACCACTGGTTAGGGTGGAGACTTGTTCTCCCGGTCTGCGCAGTCCAAGAGTCGCCATTGGAATGCCTAGATGGCGTCTATGTGTAATGTGATGTGTATATGTCCTTCTTTGGTGGTTTGGACTATGTGTCACGGCACCTAAAATGTGTAATGTGAAATGTGAAATGTGTATGTGCTCATGTGTAAATGTGTAAGTGAACAATGTGAATGTGTATGTGTAAAGTAACCATGTGAAAGAGAAAACTTGTGTAAAGAAAATGTGAACTTCTAAATGTGAAAATATGTTGTTGAAAACCATGTGAGACAATCTGAAATCATGTGAAATCAGTGAATTTATGTTATTATCATCATGTTATTATGTGCAAAGATGTCTAGAATCCATGTTAGGGATAATTGGTGAAAACGGGTACAAGATAGCATGATTGTTTGATCACATGATAAGTTTTATGCAATATTGTAGTTTCATGTATAGGTTTCAACCATGAAACCATGTGAAACCAGCAACTTAAAGCATGTGAAAATGTCTATGAATGTGTTTAAAACATGTAGGATCTATGCTAGTTATGTCCCCTTCTATGTATGCATAATGTTCATGTTGGTAGCTCTCATGTCTTAGCTCTTTAAAGATTAAAGTTTCATGAGTAAATTGAATAGAGAGCATGTGATAGGTGGATTTTATTCTTAGAAATCTGAAAGCATGATCCATGTATAAAATTGTAAAACTTTCATGATAGGTTGAAACTTGAATTGACTACCATGCCATGTGTTGCAAATTGTAAATGTGCATGTAGAAACCACTAGGACTTGTACGTGTACATTATGAGTAGTGTTGCTTGCTGAGTCCTTGGACTCACTCCTTGCTTCGGCGTACAGGTATAGTTGGTGACACGGCACCGTTGGAGGAGACGGTGGAGACGGACTCCGAGCGTGGAGACTAGCTTTGGAGTTTCTTGAGATTTGTGTATTTCATAAGTATGTAATTCGAACATTGTACTAGAATTATCATGAAAAGGATGTATAAGTGTGGACATTGTGTATTTTATTTCAGCAATTTAAATTATGAGAACTTTAGTTCCTTGTTGTTAATTGCAAACTTCATGTATGTTAAATGTGGATGATGAATGAATGGAGACAATGGTCTTTTACTTCCGCTACTCTGTTGTATATTCGCGTGTATCTCAGCTGTATGTATCGTTTGGGTAAATGTCCCACTGTGAGGACTCTTGCTATACCGACGTGGGTTGGTATAACCGTACCGGTATAATGAGGGCCGTCACAAAAGGTGACATTGTACTAGAACTATCATGAGAAATTTGTATAAGTGTGGAACATCTATGTATTAAATTTTCAGCAATTTAAATTATGTGAACTTTTAGCTCTTAATGTTAATTGCAAATTTCATGTATGTTTAATGGGATGATGAATGAATGAAGACAGTTGTCTTTTACTTCCGCTACTCTGTTGTATATTCGCATGTATCTCAGTTGTTCGTATCGTTTGGGTAAATGTCCCACTGTGATGACGCTCGCTATACCGACGGGGTTGGTATAACCGTACCGGTATAATGAGGGCCGTCACAAATTCAGACTTAAAATCTGAAAATGAACAAATGGAAAAACAAATTACTGAACTAAAAGGAGAAATGAATTGTTATGCAAAGACTTGAAAATTAAAAATGAACAATTAGCGAGTTGGAAAACAAGAAACTATAAATAAATTAAAACAAGAAGTTAACACTTTAACAACAGAAAATGAAAAATTGTCAAGCACACTAGAAAAATTTACTAATGGCAAAACAACATTAATATTAAAAGGTGCTAGACGGTCAGGTAAAAAGAAACATGGATGGGTTATACTCCTCCTGATAATAAGGAAACAGTAGTATATCCTAAAACATATCCAACTACTAAATTTGTACCTGAACAAGACACAGCATATAAATCAAATTTTAAATACATTCCAACTGAAAAGATAACTAAAATGTCTTGCTGTAGCCATTGCAATAAGTTAGGGCACATTAAAGTATCATGTCCAACTAAACATAAAATATGGATAATTAAAAGAAAAATTGATGATACTAACCAATCAGGACCCAAAAGAACTTAGGTACCTAAAGCTTAATATTTTTAATGCAGGGAAACCTTCGAGCATCCAAATGGTACTTAGATAGCGGATGCTCAAGGCATATGTCAGGTAACAAGAAGCTGTTCTCTCACCTTGAAGCTGAAGAAGGCACAGTTACATATGGTGACAATGGCAAAGGAACTATAATAGGTTGCGGACCAGTTGGTAGCAAAGGAAAAGTTATCATTAAAGATGTACTTTGTGTGAAAGGACTGAAGCACAAACTTATTAGTATCAGCCAGCTGTGTGATAAAGGACATCAGATCAGATTTCAAGAGTCAAAGTGCAGTATTATGAAGGATGGTGCAGTCGTGTTTGAAGCCAGTAGGGAAAAGAACCTGTATGTACTTTATTTGGAAGAACTAAAGGTTCAGGACATATGTCTGGCAGCAAATAAAGAGCAGTCAACAGATCTCTGGCACCAAAGACTGGGCCACTGCAGCTTGGATGGCATGAGAAAGTTGATCAAGAGAAGCTTGGTGGAAGGTCTACCCAAGGTTAGTGCAAAAATGAATGGTGTTTGTAGGCCGTGTGCAAAAGGGAAGCATACCAAGTCATCCTTCAAGTCAAAGACCGTGGTAACAACCTCTAAACCCTTAGAACTTCTACATATGGATCTATTTGGGTCAATGAGGACCACAAGTCTCGGGGGAAAGAACTTTGGATTTGTTATAGTAGATGACTACTCAAGGTTTACATGGGTTTCTTTCCTAGATCACAAGGATGATACTTTTGAAAGTTTTGTTAGTTTCAGCAAGAAAGTTCAAAAGGATAAGAAGTATAGCATCATTAGTATCCGATCAGATCATGGAGGAGAATTTCAGAATGAGAGCTTTGCAAAATTCTGTGATAGCCAAGGAATAGAACATAACTTCTCAGCACCAAGGACACCACAACAAAATGGAGTTGCTGAAAGAAAGAATAGAACCCTATTGGATATGGCAAGGACAATGCTATCAGAATATGATTTGCCAAGATATTTTTGGACCGAAGCCATCAACACAGCATGCTATATCATCAACAGAGTAATGATCAGGCCAATCTTGAAAAAGACTTCATATGAGCTATACGAGCAGAAGAAGCCGAAGATCAGCCATTTCAGGACATTTGGATGTTCATGCTTCATCCACAACAACGGCAAAAGGGACATTGGTAAGCTAGATGCAAAATCAGATGAAGGAATATTCATGGGGTATGCTTCCAAACCCAAAGGATATAGAGTATTTAACAAATAAACTTTATTAATTGAGTAATCAGTGCATATTATTTTTGATGAAACTAACCCTTCCTTGAGAAAGGAAGTAGATAGTGATATTGATGATACAGATGAATTTTCCAAGAAGCTAAAGAACACATCTATTGAGGATAAGGATGATCCACCCTGGAAGATCTACAACAAAAGGATACTAACTGCACAATTTTTTCTGGTTAAATTTCATACATACAGTTAACTTTAGACAGTCTTTGTCCATAAATAATGCACAATTTGATTTTAATTCTCATTTTCATCCATTAATAGGTTTTCGAGTATATTAGTTAAATAATTTTGGTAGAATACACTAGTTAGATTTTCATTAAATAAAGTCAATAATTCTTTGAATAGTTTGACTAATAAAAGTGTTTTCTTTTTCAGGTACATTGTACATAAATAATTGGTCTTCTTATCATTTTCGTAAATATTTTCTAAAAATCCTTGTAAATATTCATCTGTAAATAAATTAGTTTTAAATGGATAAAACAATCCTCACCCAATCCCATCAAGCCACATACCCCCTCATGGGTCTATTGCGCCAGCACATTTTCTTTCCACCATCGGTGCATTGCGCCATTCTCTCATCTCACCAAAAGTGGCCACAAATACCCCTTAAAACCTATTTTTAACAATTCTTTCTTTCCATCAGAAGCTGCTGGAAGATGCATAGCAGTTGGAACCAAGGTAACTTGTGTGCTGCTGGAACCAGGGCGGCGTGGCCTGCTGGAGGTGAGGCGGCCTGTGGTGTGGCCAGCGCCCATGTGTGCAGAGCAGCGGATGCAGGAGCTGAGGTGGAGGCCGATTGTGCAGGTGGCCGATGGAAGCTGGTGGTGGTGCGTGTGAGGCGGCCAGGGCACTGCCGTGCGTGGCAGGCATGAGCAGCGGAGGCCAGCTGCGATGGTAGAGCCCGTGCGGATCTGCTGATCGGATTGGGCTGGGGCGCGGCGCTGGGCGGTTTGGTGCTGCAGAGCAGCTGAGTTGGCCAGATGAGGCTGGCGTGGCGATCCTGGTGCAGAGCTGAGGCGGCATCCAAGAAGCGGGAAGAAGCTGTGCAGAGGGCCTTGAGGCCTATAAAAGGACCCCAGAGTCCTCTTCTCCGGGAGTTCGGTTGGGAGGGAATTTTTAGGATTTGATTTCGAGTTTTTAGTTTGTTCTGCATTTCTTCTTTCAAGCATCTGTGAGAGGCAGATGGGGGTTGGTGCTGTCGTTCTTGCCACTTTGAAAATTTTAGGGATTTTTAGTTTGCCATTTTCTCTGTATTTTCTTTGAGCATCAGATTTAGAGTTCTTATTGTTGGGAATTTTAGTTTAGCAAATTAGATTCCATTTTCTCATTTCTGTTTGAGCAACTGAGAGGAGTTCGATCCAGAAAATTTCTTATTTCGTTTGTGTTGATTTTTGCATTTCTTCTATTTGGCATCCGGAAGGCCCTCTGCTCCAGAGGGTTCGACAATTCTTCGCCAGTCAAGTTGGAATTTTAGATTTCTGCCATGTTTTTGTGTATTTTCTTCCGTTCTTCTGTACTGCAGTGAGAGATTCCAGAAGTTTGATTAGGCCATTTCTTCTTTGTTCTGTGAAGGATTCCAGAGTTCCAGTAGAAATTTGTTCGGTTTCGGCTGCTGGGGGAGATGGTAGATGCTGCCTGCTGGAAGGAGGTTTTAGCATCTGAGGGAATCAACTGCTTCTTCTTCCTCTTTCTGTAAGCAACTGGTGTTAGAGAGATTGGTGGTCGGGTGCATTTGAAGAACTCCGGAGGTATGTACTGCCGAGATAGCACAGGGCAACCAAGAAGATCTGATTTCTTGGCTTGTTCTGTGGTAGTCCAGTGTCTAGAGAACTTTCGGAGAGTCCAGATCCAAAGTAGAATTTATGAAGTTTATGTTCGGATTGCAGCAGAGAAAAGATCTGCATTCATGAATGTTTCGGAATATTTCTAGTTTTGTTTGAGTCTTAATTCTGTTCTCATTTCTGTTCCGCAGTCGCAATGATAGCATTAGGAATTTGCTTTAGCAGTAGTAAACTTTTGTTTGAATTTTTTGTTTTGTTCTGAATTTTCTGTTCTTCATCCTCGAATGTGAGGGTATAGTAATCTGAAATTTTTATAGTTCTTGTTGCTCTCAGTTTAAATTCCTAGTTGAGTTCCTTTTCATTTCTCATTCTGATTCGATGTTTGTGGAGAGTTGAGAATGTTGATTGTTCATCCCTCAAGCTGTGAGGGTACAGTGCTGTGTTCTATAGAGAATTACAATTGTTGATTGTTCATCCCCTGTGCTCTAGGGGTACATTGATTAAAAGTTTTCTTTAAAGCTTTCTGTCTACTTGTTTCATCCCTCACTGGAGAGGGTACAGTGATACCAACTATTGGGTTTACAATTCCACTTGTTCTTTTATTAAGTCTGATCTGTCGAGAATGTGAGAGAATTGGTCGGTGTTGTTTTCATCTTCACTTTTAATGCATTGTCGATAGAATGGTGTCAAGTCAAAGTAGTTTAACTCAAATTCTATTCCACCTCTCCGTAGATATGACCTGCTCTCACCACTTTACTAGTTCATTTTTGCTATTTTAATTTGTGAGATAGTTTAGAAGAAGTGCGCATATTGACTTGTGCGAGGAACTCTGGACAACAAAAATGCACAGTCAACAATGTCGCGCGTTCATCTTGGCGCCGTTGCCGGGGAGGCATTAGAGTTTGATTTAATCTACTTTCATTTGATCTCATTAGCTTGGGCTTTTATTGACTTGTTATTGGGCTTTCATTTCAGATTTGCACAAGGAGAGGAACTTGGAGATGGAGCTTGACCTTTGAAGCCCATTGGAGGAGGAGCTTGCTGATTTCTTTTCCCATTTGCTTTTAATTCAGTCTTTTAGATAGAAGAGAGGAGTGAAATTGTAGTGAGGCTTTGATGTACTCTCTGTGCATGTACAGAGATTTCTTTCTTGTTGGCATGTAATAATTGGACTCTTTTGTGGCTTGTGTGGTTGAGAATTATCTTATAGTATCATCTTATATTTTCTTAGTTAGATTTTATTTCATTTAATTCAAAAAACCAAATAAAAATTAAAAAAATCTAAATCTTAAAAAATTTCCAAATCGCTCTTTCATGTTAGCCGTTTATTTGTAAATAAAAATTTCATTTCTCAAGATTAGAATCCTGTGTTTTAGGACATTCATCATCTTAATTGTCATTTGAATTCTATTTCCTTCTTGCATTGAAGAGTGCGGGGGAAAGGTAAGACTTCCATCGCTCGTTTCATGCATTAGACTTAGCATTAGACAACCTCTTGTTTGAAACTTGATCTATGCACTTCACATTTGAAAATGGGACTGCTTAAGGGCTTCACCCATTAAAAATAAAAAGATAAGGTGAGGGATTTCATCACCCTTTCCTTTGCCCAAAAAATCACAAAAATTTTCACATTCTTGCATTGTCCTAAACTTTCAATAAAAATCAGTAGACTTGGCCCTAGGGTTCATAATTAGATTTATCCTTTTTTGAATTCAAAACTTCTCTTTAAGTCTGGTGACTAGGATTAGAGCTTAAAAAGCTTATGCTTAAGTGAGTTAGAGGTTATTTAATTGGGTCCTTACGAAAGCAAGGGGGGCTCCTCTACTCCACCTCTTAACTAGCCGGTACAAGAAGAGTTAGGATTGGACTTAAGCAAGCATAAATCTGATTTTGAGAAAAATAACATAAGTCTAAGGAACACTTAGAGTTTAGGATAATTTGTTTTGAAAGTGTTTGATTGTTTGTGTTTGTCATAAAAATTCAAAAAATCAATAAAAATCTTTAAAAAAATTCAAAAATCATAAATAGAAAACTTTGCATGCTTGGTAGACGTTCTCTGGACTTAGATTTGGCTCAACCTATAGACGAGATAGAAAGATTCTTTCATAGGATGGCCAACCAAGATCAAAATCAAGTTGCTAGAAATATAGAGGAGGTTGCACCCAGACAGATGAAGGAATACTTTATTCCTTCTAATTATCAACCTACCACTTACATCAGGCCAGAAATTCCAGCAAATCATTTTGAGATCAAGCCATGAACCATTCAGATGTTGCCATCTTTTATGGCAATCCCAATGAAGACCCTTATAGGCATATAGATGAGTTCCTAGAGATTTGTTCCACTGTTAGGATCTAAAATTTCACTAAAAATGCCTTAAGATTGACCCTATTTCCGTTCTCCTTAAAAGACAAAGCCAAACATTGGTTAGGAACCATAGGGAGAGCCATCACAACATGGCCAGAAATGCAGTAGGAGTTTTTGAAGAAATTTTACCCCATTGGCCGCACCAACACCATGAGAAGAGCTATAACTGGATTCTCCCAACACCCGGGAGAATTAATGCATGAATCATGGGAGAGATTAAAGGAGTGCTTAGAAAATGCCCCATCATGGTCTGTCGAGGTGGCAAATTGTTCAAGCTTTTTATGAAGGATTAACAGAATCGAATAGGCAGATGGTTGATGCCTCGTGTGGAGGAGCATTTATGACTAAGAGCGAGGATGAGGCATATAATCTTTTTGAAACATTGAGTGAAAATTCTATCAATCATGCCTCACTCCACTCTTATGAGAGAGCTCTAGGACCTATAAAGAAGGCAGGGTTGTATGAACTAAGGGAGAGAGGAGAATCAGATTCTAGGGTAGAAGACATGTTAGCTAGACTTGATCAGAGATTGGAGCAGAAGTTGGAACAAAAATTCGATCAATTGCTATCTTTGACTGGGCAAGCCACACCTAAATTTTCTCAACCACCTGAAACTTGCGCTATGTGTGCTAGCCCAGCTCATCCCACCAGTGCTTGTCCCACTACTGCCCAATTACCTCATTTTATTCAAGAACAAGTTCAAGCTGCTCGAGGTTCTCCAAACCCTCCTATGATCCATATTCTAACACATACAATCCTGGTTGGAGAAAACCATCCGAACTTTTCCTGGAAAAATCAATTTGAACAAGTTTCTCAACCTTCATTTAAGCAATCCATGTACGGTCAATCCTATCCCAATCAGAATTCGGGATTTGGCCAATCTTCTTACTCCAAACCTCCACAAGTCCAAGAAAATCAAAATTCAAATCAATTTGCTCACACAAATTTCCACCAACCTTCATATAATCCACCACCACCTCCTCCACCTAATTGGGATGATAAAATGAATCAACTCTAAAACATGATGACGACTCTATGCCAAACTGTGCAAGAACAACAAACTCAATATCAAATTCAAAACCAAAATTTTCAACAAAATTTGGCAAGGATAGAGTCTCAGATTGCTGATGTATGTCAAAGGAGGGAATTGGGTCAGTTGCCAAGTCAAGCTGTAGCAAACCCAAGGAATAACCCTCCCGGATTTTACTAGAACCAGCAATACCATCAAGCTCAGGGGTATAGACCACCTGTTAGACCAAATGTCCTCCACCACAAGACAAACAACAAGCTTTGTCCAGAACGTCCCAGCACCACAAATTCAGAATCAACCGATACAACATGACCATCCTCCTGCCCAAGATAGGGGCCCCCAAGTGGAAAATGTGAAAACTGTGTCAACATTAAGAAGTGGAAAAATCAGAATGAATCCTCACCCACACATGTCAACATTGCATGAGGAGAAAGAAAATGAAATTGAAACTGAAATTGAAAAAAGAGATTGAAGAAAATGTTGAAAAGAACAATCCAAGGGAAAAGAGAAAATGACTGAAGAACCTCTAGACAAAAACAAATGAATGAAGACCCAAGCTGTTACATTCCAGAGTCCCTTTTCCTGAAGCTTTAATCCAAAATCCAAAAACAAACCAACTAGTAATGAAGAACTCTTGGAACTCTTTAAGCAAGTTCATGTCAACATTCCTCTCTTGATGCCATTAAGCATGTGCCTGCTTATGCCAAATTCTTAAAAGAAATGTGCACTCCAAAACATGAAATGAGAAATAAAATTGAAACAATCATTCTTCCAAAAACTGTGAGTGCCGTTATCTTGAACCAACTCCCTAAAAAGCTTAAAGATCCAGGCACTCACTAATTCCTTGCACCATCGGTGGAGTCACTTTTGAAAGCAGTCTTTTGGATTTGGGAGCCAGTGTCAATCTCCTACCTTTTGCTATTTTGAGAAATTCAAATTAGGAGAATTGAAATCCACTTCTGTTGTCCTTCAAACTAGCCGATCGTTCTGTCACCACTCCTAAAGGTTTAGTGAGGACGTTATTATAAAAATCAATGATTCCTACTTCCCTGCCGATTTCATCATTCTGGACATGAACACTCCTCAGGATTTAACTCAGTCCACGATCATCCTTGGTAGACCCTTTTTGGCTACAGCTAGAGCCAACATTAATTGTGCTATCGGGATGATGGATATATCATTTGGGGATGAGCGGGTTAGTATCAATATTTTTAAGGCATCTGGGCACCATGATCAAGGAGAGAGTTGTCTAATGGTAGACTCCTTGGAAGAATCTTGTGTGAAAAAAGTAGTAAACCAACCTGTGCTCTAGGGTTTAAGGGAGAGAATAAGACAAAGCAAAAGCCAAAGGTCTATAAAACCAAAGTCAAAGCATTCCATGATAAACACATTCATAGAAAAAATTTTCAAGTGCATGATAAGTCTGGCTATTCAATTCTAGGCTTCGTCTGTTTTCGGGAAAATTGAAGTCCCGATGGGATGGTCCTTACACTGTTGTCAAAGCTTGTGACAATGGTGCTGTCATTATTCTTGATCCAAAAACTGGACAATCATTCATTGTTAATGGGCAGAGGTTAAAGCATTTCTTTGAAAGCCAATCTCCTTGAAATTTGATTCTACCAAGCTAGCTGAGCTAAATGGAGCCTAATTGCGTCCGGCTGAAGGCGGTAAACTTAGCGCTTCTTGGGAGGCAACCCAAGTGTACAGATTTCTTTCATCAGGTAATTCTCTGTCTTACTTTTCTTTCCTGTAAATAAATTGGGAAGGGTAGAATAAACATGCATTCATAGGCATCACCCTAACCTGTGCTTCATTTTTTCTTAGCTTGTACATATGCAAATAAAAAAACTTCACAATGTTCATCTTGAATAAAGTGTTTGGCATTGCGCAACCCAGACTATGTGTCTGATCTTTAACCATTAAAATTTTGCGGTTGTCACATTCCCTTGCAAGTATCTATGTTAGGTAGCCTCTAGTAAAGGATTACATGTACTTCTTGTCTACCTTATGTAAGGATTTATGGCAAGAAGCTTTCATACACACACTACACAGCCACTTAGACTAGCTGAACCCGAATGTAGCAAATCTGTTAAAGCTAGTAAGAGAGAGAGGCGATTGGTTTTCTCCCCTCCCCTTAAGTGAATTGTGAAGGAAGTGAAGGCATGTGATCAAGGAACCTGACTGTTCATCCTTCCGTAAAGAGGAAAAGAAAAGAAAAGGCAAAAAAGCAAAAAGCAAAAGCAAGAGAAAAAAAATTATCCATGAAAATGTCCCGGATCTGAGTAAAGTTGGACTCGCTACTCTTGAAAAGTGATGGGTTGTGCAGCATTATGAATGAAAAAGAAAAAAATTCTGAGTGCACAAAGTGCAAATAAAGAGGCAAAGTCCTCAGCTCAGAACAAAATAATCCTCAAGAAGATGGGCAAAATGGAACTGAGAGAAACAACCCAATCTGACTGAGCAATGATCTTATTCCACAATTCTTTTCTTCTCCCTCGAATTAATCTAATCTCAAGTACTAGCTGAGGCAGAGGAGCTCCAAGAGGGATGATGCAAACTCTTAAGTGAGCTATAAATTGTGCACTAATTTCTTGCCATAAACCTTTACAATTAGGAAAGACATATCTTTACATTAATCTTTTACATGATGGCTACTTAGCATGAGACATTACATCTTCTAGTCCTACATTGGGAGTAATTTTTATTGCTAGGGGACTAGCAATGTTCAAGTAGGGGGGAGTGATAACTGCACAATTTTTTCTGGTTAAATTTCATACATACAGTTAACTTTAGACAGTCTTGTCCATAAATAATGCACAATTTGATTTTAATTCTCATTTTCATCCATTATAGGTTTTCGAGTATATTAGTTAAATAATTTTGGTAGAATACACTAGTTAGATTTTCATTAAAAAAAGTCAATAATTCTTTGAATAGTGACTAATAAAAGTGTTTTCTTTTCAGGTACATTGTACATAAATAATTGGTCTTCTTATCATTTTCGTAAATATTTTCTAAAATCCTTGCAAATATTCATCTGTAAATAAATCAGTTTTAAATGGATAAAATAATCCTCACCCAATCCCATCAAGCCACATACCCCCTTATGGGTCTATTGCACCAGCACATTTTCTTTCCACCATCGGTGCATTGCGCCATTCTCTCATCTCACCAAAAGTGGCCACGAATACCCATTAAAACCTGCTTTTAACAATTCTTTCTTTCCATCAGAAGCTGCTGGAAGATGCATAGCAGCTGGAACCAGGGCGACTTGTGTGCTGCTGGAACAAGGGCGGCATGGCCTGCTGGAGGTGAAGCGGCCTGGGGTATGGCCAGCACCCATGTGTGCAGAGTAGCGGATGCAGGAGCTGAGGTGGAGGCCGATTGTGTAGGTGGCCGATGGAAGCTGGTGGTGGTGCGTGTGAGGCGGCCAGGGCACTGCCGTACGTGGCAAGCATGAGCAGCGGAGGCCAGCTGCGATGGCGGAGCCCGTGCGGATCTGCTGATCGAATTGGGCTGGGGCGCGGCGCTGGGCGGTTTGGTGCTGCAGAGCAGCTGAATTGGCCAGACGAGGTTGGCGTGGCGATCCTGGTGCAGAGCTGAGGTGGCATCCAGGAAGCAGGAAGAAGCTGTGCAGAGGGCCTTGATGCCTATAAAAGGACCCCAGAGTCCTCTTCTCCGGGAGTTCGGTTGGGAGGGAATTTTTAGGATTTGATTTCGAGTTTTTAGTTTGTTCTGTATTTTCTTCTTTCAAGCATCTGTGAGAGGCAGATTGGGGGTTGGTGCTGTCGTTCTTGCCACTTTGAAAATTTTAGGGATTTTTTAGTTTGCCATTTTCTCTGTATTTTCTTTGAGCATCAGATTTAGAGTTCTTATTGTTGGGAATTTTAGTTTACAATTTAGATTCCATTTTCTCATTTCTGTTTGAGCAACTGAGAGGAGTTCGATCCAGAAAATTTCTTATTTCGTTTGTGTTGATTTTTGCATTTCTTTTGTTTGGCATCCGGAAGGCCCTCTGCTCCAGAGGGTTCGACAATTCTTCGCCAGTCAAGTTGGAATTTTAGATTTCTGCCATGTTTTGTGTATTTTCTTCTGTTCTTCGTTACTGCAGTGAGAGATTCCAGAAGTTCGATTAGGCCATTTCTTCTTTGTTCTGTGAAGGATTCCAGAGTTCCAGTAGAAATTTGTTCGGTTTCAGCTGCTGGGGGAGATGGTAGCTGCTGCCTGCTGGAAGGAGGTTTTAGCATCTGAGGGAATCAACTGCTTCTTCTTCCTCTTTTATGTAAGCAACTGGTGTTAGAGAGATTGGTGGTCGGGTGCGTTTGAAGAACTCCGGAGGTATGTACTGCCGAGATAGCACAGGGCAACCAAGAAGATCTGATTTCTTGGCTTGTTCTATGGTAGTCCAGTGTCCAGAGAACTTCCGGAGAGTCCAGATCCAAAGTAGAATTTATGAAGTTTATGTTCGGATTGCAGCAGAGAAAAGATCTGCATTCATGAATGTTTCGGAATTTCTAGTTTTTGTTTCGAGTCTTAATTCTGTTCTCATTTCCGTTCCGCAGTCGCAATGATAGCATTAGGAATTTGCTTTAGCAGTAGTAAACTTTTGTTTGAATTTTCTATTTGTTCTGAATTTTCTGTTCTTCATCCCTCGATTGTGAGGGTATAGTAATCTGAAATTTTTATAGTTCTTGTTGCTCTCAGTTTAAATTCCTAGTTGAGTTCCTTTTCATTTCTCATTCTGATTCGATGTTGTGGAGAGTTGAGAATGTTGATTGTTCATCCCTCAAGCTGTGAGGGTACAGTGCTGTGTTCTATAGAGAATTACAATTGTTGATTGTTCATCCCCTGTGCTCTAGGGGTACATTGATTAAAAAGTTTTCTTTTAAAGCTTTCTGTCTACTTGTTTCATCCCTCACTGGAGAGGGTACAGTGATACCAACTCTTGGGTTTACAATTCCACTTGTTCTTTTATTAAGTCTGATCTATCGAGAATGTGAGAGAATTGGTCGGTGTTGTTTCATCTTCACTTTTAATGCATTGTCGATATAAAATGGTGTCAAGTCAAAGTAGTTTAACTCAAATTCTATTTCGCCTCTCCGTGGATATGACCTGCTCTCACCACTTTACTAGTTCATTTTTGCTATTTTAATTTGTGAGATAGTTTAGAAGAAGTGTGCATATTGACTTGTGCGAGGAACTCTGGACAACGAAAATGCACAGTCAACAATGCCACACGTTCAGATACATCTCGCGATAATCTTCCAAAAGAATGGAGGTATAAGAAAGATCACCCACTGGAAAACATCATTGGTGATCCATCGGTTAGGGTAAGAACCAGAGGTAATATAATTCCTTGTGACTACATTGCCTTTGTATCTCAAATAGATCCTAAGACAGTCAATGAGGCACTGTCTGATGAATCTTGGATATTAGCCATGCAAGATGAACTTAACCAGTTCAAGAGAAACCAAGTATGGTCCCTTGTTCTGTGACCGTCAGATCATCCTGTGATTGGCACCAAATGGGTGTTCAGGAACAAGTTGGATGAAGCTGGTGTGATCATAAGAAACAAGGCCAGATTGGTAGCTCAAGGCTATTCCCAAGAGGAAGGCATAGATTTCGATGAAACCTATGCACCAGTGGCTAGACTTGAGGCAATTAGGATTTTACTTGCATATGCTTCTGCATTAAATTTAAAACTCTTTCAAATGGATGTAAAATCTGCTTTTCTGAATGGTTTATAAAGGAAGAGGTATATGTAGAACAACCACCTGGTTTTGATGACATGGATTTTCCAAATCATGTTTTTAAGTTGCATAAAGCTTTATATGGTTTAAAGCAAGCACCTAGAGCTTGGTATGAAAGGCTTAGTTCTTTTTTGTTAAATCATGTTTCATTAGAGGAAAAGTAGATAGCACATTATTCATTAAGTCTAAACTTAAAAATGTGTTACTTGTTCAAATATATGTTGATGATATAATATTTGGCTCTACTGATGAATCTCTTTGCAAGTATTTTGAAAAGCTTATGCAGGGAGAATTTGAAATGAGCATGATGGGGGAGCTCAACTACTTCCTCGGATTGCAAATCAAACAAGGAAAGGAAGGATCTCACATCTGTCAAGCCAAGTACACCAAAGAATTACTAAAGAAGTTTGGATTTGAAAATGCCAAGCCACTGTCAACACCCATGAGCACATCAACAAGGCTAGACAGTGACAAAAATGGTAAGAAAGTAGATCAGAAACTTTACAGAGGTATGATAGGTTCATTACTCTACTTAACAGCAAGTAGACCTGATATATTGTTTAGCGTATGTATGTGTGCTAGGTACCAGGCAGATCCTAAAGAGTCTCATTTAATTTGTGTTAAAAGGATCTTTAGATACTTAGCCAAAACTCATGATCTAGGATTATGGTACCCAAATTCATGTGAAATTAATTTAGTAGGGTATTCTGATGCTGACTATGCTGGATGCAAGGTAGATAGGAAAAGCACCAGTGGATTTTGTCAATTTCTTGCAGGATGTCTGATATCATGGTCCTCAAAGAAGCAAAATTCAGTAGCACTATCTACAGCTGAAGCTGAGTACGTGGCTGCTGGAAGCTGTTGTACACAACTCTTATGGATCAAACAGCAGCTTGAGGATTTGGACTAAATATCAAGACAATTCCCTTGCTGTGCGATAACACAGTGCAATAAATCTCACCAAGAATCCAGTTCAGCATTCAAGGACAAAGCACATTGAGGTTAGGTACCATTTTATTCGTGATCATGTAGCTAATGGTAATATAGACATTTCTTTTGTAGATACACAAAATCAGTTAGCAGATATCTTCACAAAGGCCTTACCTGAAGAGAGATTTACTTCTCTTAGAAGGGAACTAGGCATGTGTAAATTGTGAAAGATTTATCTGTATAAAACTGAAATAAAAATTATTTCAGAATAACCAAATTTTCTCTCCCCTGTAGTTAAGCAAAATCTCATTAAAATATTACTTGTTTCTTACTTATCCGAGACGGTTCGATTATTTTTAAAGTATTTATTCCTCTCGAACTGGTCACTTTATCGTTTTCTACCATTATGGCACCTTCTGTTTTGAAAAGTCACCTTTATTCTTTTTGATAAAAACTTGAAATATGTGGTACAACGATTCATCCTTCGTCTTCATCTCCTTCAACTTGCCTGAGGCGATACCCTATTGACTCCGACATCGACTCTCTGAGATTTCAAAGCTTCTAACTCCTTCTCGCGAGAAATTTCTTGAGGGCTTCTGCTCCTTTCCTCATTCCAATCATCCAGAAACCTTCCCCCTTCAAATCCATGGTCGTATCTGGTGCATCCGGCAGCGTAGGGGGCTATGGAGCTGCGTTTCTTACCGCCGAGCAGCAAGAGAGGTATACCTCTGTGAAGATCAAGGTCTGTGGCAACAAGGCAGTGGACGTTGCAGATTTGCAGAAGAATGGAATGGGCAGCATCATTGCAGCAATGGAGAGGATGAAATGGTCGAAGATGGCAACTCTGTCAGAGGTGAGTTATCCAAACCTAGTAAAGGCATTTTATGTTTGTTTGAAGACTGAGGAGGACGGGTCCTTGACATCCACTGTCAAAGGAACCCAGATTAAGATTACCTATGAGCTTTTGGAAACTTATTTGGAGTTTGCACCACCGGTCACAGTGGGGTTCACACTGTGGATATCCAGGCGAAGGGATTAGGGATTGTTGGTCCCGAGTACAAACTAAAGGATGGAAAGATAGACATCAACCAGCTGAATGCATTCAACCAGATTCTTCATTTCATAGTGTGCCAGTTCTGGTCCTAGGAGTGCCACCTACTCGACTTGTACAAAGGCGGACTCAGATATGATGTTCAGGGCTATCCATAACCAGAGCATAAATATGGCAGAGGTTATGATAGAAAGGATGAAGTTTGCATCCGCTCAGGTTTGGGACAAGAAGAGCAAGCTAAATGTGTCCCTACCATATGCACATCTGCTCACCAAGGTATTTCAACATTTTGGCATCAATTTATCTGGAGCAGTGTCAGAGAAAATGGGCCAGGCTATTCGAAGCAGAAACTTAAAGAAAATGGATTCTCATTGGTGGAGGTATATGGACCAAGACCTCAGTGGTTGAGGGTGAAGCCATTATTGGCGAAGCCCAAGAAGTCCAAGAGGAAGTAAGAGAAGCAGCAGCAGTAGCAGCAGAAGTACCAGCAGGACCAGAAGTTCAAGAGCAACATCAAGAAGTTATCCTTTCAGAAATTGCAGTGGAACAAGCAGCAGCAGCAGTAGAGGTCCGAGCAGAAGAATCGGTGATCGGTGATCATTGGAAGCCAGATTGAGGACATTCCTCAAGAATTTATTGAGCCTGTTGGACAGAATTCAGAAGTTGCACCTCCATCCTCTCAAGTAGCTACAATTCTTAGGAGTGTACTGGACTCTTTAACCAGTACTCAGGTGGATCCAGAGATCTTGGTAGATCAGTTGTAGAGGTTGTAGCATCTGGCTTCAGTACAGATGTTGTCATGGAGGATGCTCCTATTCAGATGGAGCAAGAAGAAGAAGATATTCCAGTTGATACCCATATGGAAGATGCTCCTATTCAGGGGGAGCAATCTGTTGAAAAGGAAACAATGCCCCCGTTGATGATCAGTTCAGAGAAGGCATTGTGGAGAGTGCCTCAGGTGAAGAAGATAATGATGATAATGTGGAGCTCGTTGCAAGGGCAAGCAGCAAAGGGAAAGAAGCAGCTTCTGGGATTCCTCTCTTGACCAGGAGGCCTCATCAGAGGCAGAGAATAAAGAAATTGAAGGTCAATCTGAAGCCCTTAGTTGCTAGAATGGATGAACAAGGAAAGATTATGTGCTCTGTGCAATTAGATATTCAGTCAATTTTCATAAGCCAGAGTACTTCAGCTAAGGAGATGGGCATGGTCAGAAATGCAGTTAGATGGGTGCGAAGTGAACTTATTAGCATCAAGGAGTCTATAGCCGCACTTGGAGATTTGGTCAGGGCACAGTCCTCAAATGCCCCTCCTGCTCCTTCTCCTGCAGAACCAGTCCAAAGTTCTGCACCTTCAGAGGCCAGGAAACAAGATGCTGGGCCATCAAGGCCAATTTCAGAAGAACCAGCAGGGCCATTCGGGCCACAGGTTGTTAAAGAGGCAGCAACTGCAGTGCAAGATCATGCTGAAGCTGTGAAGTCTGGGCCATCAGGGCCAATAGAGAGGTTTCTGGGCCAACAGGGCTAGTGGTTTCCGAGGGTGAGATCCCAAGAGTAGAAGAGCCAGTTGTAGCTCCAGAAGCCCCTGATCCTGCTCCTCTTGCAACTCCGGCCCCTCCTTCACCACCATCTTCCTCCACAGCACCACCAGCACCTATCCCTTTCAAACAACCCATGCCTCGCTCCATTTCATCTCCAACACCATTTCCTTCTGAATCCTCCTCATCTCCTGCCATCTCCACATCCATTCCTCCACCTCCTCCTGTCATTGAAGACCCTCCAGCCTCATCATCAGCTGGAGCCTCATCTTCCTCGAGTCCTTCTTCTGCTGGACCATCCATCATATCTCCTCCTACCCATCAATCCTTTCTTCATCCTCCTACTCCTCCCTCCTTTGTTACATTTATACCTAAAAGTGCACAACTTGAAGGTCCCTTTCTAAAGAAATTCGAGGATGAGTTGGAAATTACCACAATCCGCTCAGTCCTGGAAGTTGGTTCTCATGTCCAGAGAACTGACTCTCCTTCTTCTAGTCCTTTTCTAAAAAGAGGAAACTCTCCAACACTCTTGCTCTTCCCAAGTTTCCTCCTCTTTGGTTTTCCCTCACTGTTGACAATCGAATGAAACCAATTTATTGTGAATATCTCCAAAAGTGTATCTTTGCCACCATTTTTGGTGTTCCTTTTCTCAATCTCATTGATCACCTCAATGTTGTCCTTCCCTACTGCCACTTCTCCAAAGCTGATCAATCAAAAATCTTCCAAATGGCTGAATGCAAGTCTGAAGATCAGTGGGCTAAAGGGCACAAGGCTCTCTACAGGAAATTTCTTCTTGCAAAGTCAGATCGGTTTCCACCCCGAGATCACCCACTCACTCTCTCTGAGTGGTTTGTCATTCATCACAAGACCACCTGGGCACCCTTCATTCAAAAGGAAGTAAAGCTCATACGGTATTTCCAACTATTCAATGACTATCGTTATCTTCACAAGCTACCTGAAGTGCAGTTGGGTCAGTTCCAGGGAGCCATTGCTTCGTTAAAACTTGAAAATCCAGTTAATTGCTCCTTCAAAGTGGATTTCGCTACCCTGCAAATGCCAGACAGTGTGTTTCTCCCCAAACTGCATTCTTTGGTCATGAACTCCTCAGTTGGTCCTATTATTTTTAGAGATTTGCTCGTGTAATGGGTAGGATCTCAGCTCAACAGGGTCGTCTCCCTCCTTCCAAAGATTCCTCTTCCGGGAATTCCATCTAGGCCATATCACTTCTGAGGTTCTTGCCCCTCTTCTCTCTGAAAGTGAAAGCTCTCTCCCTCCGATTGGGAAAAACATTACAACCAGTCAGCCCTTCAGTTGGAAGCCTTGAACAGCTCCTTGTTTAAGGCAGGCAAGCCTACTCTCACAGCTAAAGCCTTTTTGGACTTGAATTCCATCAATCTGGTTCAAGAGCCTTATGATCAGTGGGTCGAGTGGTACAAACTTTTTATGGCTTTGAAGAAATATCTCCTGCAGCATCAGATCCACTACCCTATTAAGATCAACCAGTTTCTTCGGTTTGCCAGCTTTGGCTCTTTCATTTCCTTCAAGGTCTCCCTTGGCAAAGATGAATATGCTACCTTTCTAGAAGCTCAACGCCAACTTCACATCAAAAGAATGCTTCCTGTCATGGGTCATCTTATTCTATTGCTTTTGGGTTTTTCAAACCTATTTTGAGGAACAGGAATGCAGGGCTGTGCGCATTATTCAACGGCATGCCTCTCTTCTGTCTCCTGCTTTCTACCTCCATATAACCCTCAAGATAAATAGAACAGTTCTTTGCTCTCTCTTTTCTCATTCTTCTTTGTCTCCGAATGATATCTTTTTGCTTAATGACAAAAAGGGGGAGAACCATAGTATTTCTGAAATACATTCCTTTTATATTCTGTAAAATTCCTTAGATTTATTTCAGAAAGTCTATGCTTATGTTATGTTTTGTCATCACCAAAAGAGGGAGATTGATGATCAGATCATCCCCATATAATTTCATGAATTATATATCTATTTTGGTGATTAACAAAATCCTAACAATTAGTATCTAACAAGTTTTTATGAAGCTTAGACACAGGAAATAAACCAGACAAAATCAAGCAAAGACTTGTAAGTAAATCATTACTTTGTTGTTCTTAATTTTTCAGAGCATGAAATTTCTCTAAGTACACATCGACTCGCTTTGAAGCATAACGATTTGACAAGTGAGTATAACGATTTCAATCTCACAACGATTTCGTAAGTGAGCATAACGATTTGCTCTCATAACGATTCGACAAATGAGTATAACGATTTCAATCTCACAACGATTTCGTAAGTGAGCATAATGATTTGCTCTCATAACGATTCAACAAGTGAGTATAACGATTTCAATCTCACAACGATTTCGTAAGTGAGCATAACGATTTGCTCATAACAATTTGCATATAGTCTCATAACGATTTGGTCATAACGATTTGCTTATAATCTTATAACGATTTGGTTATAACGATTTGCTCATAACAATTTGGTTATAACGATTTGCTCATAACGATTTGCTTATAGTGTTATAACGATTTGGTCATAACAATTTTCTTATAACTATTTGGTTATAATGATTTGCTCATAACGATTTGGTTATGAATGCATAACGATTTATGTGTACAACGATTTGTTTACGAATGAGCAACGATTCACATGAACAATGACTCATACACAACGATTCTATAAGTCATGTTCATATCGACTTCATGAGCTATAACGACTGATATTTGAATATCTTGACAAGTCAAAGTCATCCCGCGTATTTCTTTGTTATCCATGCATTAAATATAACCGTACATTTCTATGCACGATGCATGTTCATATATCTTCTATTCTTATGCTCCTGCATGTAATATCTTTTTGGAAAGACAGAATGGAAATTTCTATCTTGATGTACTCTCACTCTAACGTTGACTGACAACAAGAGACAGCTTAGCTATCTACGTTTTAGCATTTAATGTGTGCAGGTCTCTGACAGCACGACTCTATACAACGTTGGATAAAGTAGAAGCTGGAGGATATCAAGAAGGATTTTCTTCTTACGTGCATGGAATGCAAAGAACTGTTGACTACAAAGGAAAGCCATGCAGTCTAACGTTCTCGGAACATAGAGACAACGGATACTTCAACGGCTACATTTTCAAAAGAAGATACAAATAGAAGACTGGTGCCTACGTAAAGAACAACTAATCTTGAGAATTCAAAATCTGCAGGCACCATAGAAGAGCTCAAGTCTCACTCCATCGCTTTGTTGTAGCTCTTTGCTCTCTGTGTCAACCTTGAGAGAGCTTTTGTGAACTGAGAGTGTTCTTCTTTGTAGATCTTAATTTTCCTCTCAGTCTTCGCTTCGGATCAAGCACTATGCTATTAGCTTGGTCCAGGGCGTATCATCCCTTGAACACATCTTTGTGTTATTCCCTTCGTGTTGAAGGAAGACCTGGGTTCCAGGGTGTTATTCCCTTCGTGTTGAAGGAAGACCTGGAGGGTTCCAGGGTGTTGTATTCCTCTTCAGGTTGTGAAGAGAAGACCAGCTGCGGCTGGGTGTGTAAATGTTCTTGAGGGGGACTGTACCCTTGGGTGGTGAATCCTGAATTGTTGCTCAGGGACTGGACCTAGGACTCCTGTGGAGAGGAGATCCGAACCAAGATAAAATCTGGTGTAGTGTGATTGCTTGCTTTATGTTTGTTGTTTACTTTTCACTAACGCTAACAATCAACGAAGTGCTTGTTGTGTGAACTTTTTGTGGACAGGTTTAGGTATTCAATTTTAAAGAATCCCATTCACCCCCCCCCCCCCTCTAGGCTTGCTAGCTGGGCAACATGCACAACAGTGCACTAGTCACGATAGCAAGTGTTGGTCGATATTCTTTCAACCACGAGTTCAAGTAAATAATAATTGACTGATTGATTGCCATAGATTAAATCTTGCGAGTTCATGCGTTAGGTGCATGCCAACACCCTGATCATTAAACCCCCGCGAGTTATAGCCTTTCGGGCGCTCATCCCAGGACCAGATCAGGCCCTTATAATGTTGCCTAGCATAATCATGTTTTTATTTAGACAATCAATTGAATGGCCAAATAGAGTACCAAGAATGGATGAGTAATTGAAGAATAGACGAGAGTACAGAGGGAATGTGAATAGACGGGTAAGTAGAGTATAGATGAGAACTAAGGGTCATTGCATAGGAAACATCGAGTAAACAGGCGATAGTAACAGTTGCACAACACGCACAATTGGTGCTGGCAGTCAGGTGGGATTCACTACCTTCCCACTGGCCATGTTATGCACAGTCTAGAGGTCCGATGTGATTCAAGATAAGAACGAGATCTTTCTAAGGCCGATTGGATCTTACCGATCCCTAGAAGGGTATCATAAGCGTTAGGGTACAACCAGTTCGTCGACCATGTGGGAACCCATGGACAGAGGAGACTTACGGAGGCCTTAAGCAAGGATTCACTAGTTCGGCAGAAGGAATATCTGACAGAGAGTTCATCCAAGTCAAGAGAAAGTGTGTATATAGAAACAAGTGCCCGACATTCTAGAAGAATTCTAGAACAGTGGAGCATCAGTAACAGTATTCCCAAAACATCGCGAGAAAACGAAGACAAGTCCACTTAAGATAGGGCAATATAATTGAAATAAATTACCAAATGTATTATAAGGAATATTCATGCCAAGTGAAGCCATATTGGATGGTTCAAGTGTGTGCATGTGATAAGAGAATCATGGAGATGAAATAATCAGTGAATGACTTTTAATTAACTAATTACATATCCAAGATTTACAACTTCGTTTACTGTGGTTAAGATAGTTAACAAGGTGAGAGTTTACTGTAGAAAGTCAAGATGAACAGAGATATAGGGTTTTCATGCAAAACTCCAGAACGCGACATACCCCTGTAAGGGTCGCGACGGGGTACAGTCAGAACGCGACAGGACCAATCAAAGGTCACGACAGGTCGATCAGAGCAGGCTGCTAGAACGCGACGGTGTGGCCTGTCGCATTCAGAACGCGACATGTACTATGTCGTGACGGGCCCTGAGAACGCGGCCTATCGGGTCGTCGCGTTCTCAGGTCCTGCACCTGAGTCCGAGCGGGGAAGGTACCATGCATTGGATTGCGGTCCTGGTTTCCATGTTTTGACACAGGGTTGTTCAAAAATCAAGAACTAAATGTACAGATGATGAAATTCATGAAACTAGTTTTAAATGGATCTAAACATACAAGAGTACTTCCAGTAAATGGAAATTTGAAAGTGGACGTGGTCTCGGCATGCAACAAACAAGTTTATTCATGAAGAACATGGTACAGTATGCAGTAGAGATAAAAGAATTAATTCGGGACGTAGGTGTAATCACAGGGATTGGACTCCCCTCGACACAGACATGGATATCAAATATGATGGCATGGTAAATAGGAAGTGATCGCCACCTAGCAAGTCGCCTGAGAATGAAAATGAGAAGACGGTTGACTTAAACTAGGAAAAGGAGAGAGAACAGGAACTGACCTGGTGTCGCGGTCGCCATGAGCGCCGCGATAGACTGATGTCGCGTCACCCTCGGTCGTCGCGTTCTCTGAATGCGGGAGAAATAAGGTAGGGACCTTCTTCTCGTCCTCCAGCCGGAGAACCAGAGCTTCTCGTAGACTTCACCTGTTTGCCTGCCAACCAAAGAAAATCACAACAAAATGCCCTATTAGAATACGTGAAGCATAGTATCTATTCTAAAAAAAACGGAGGGAAATGGGAGATCATGGCGGGAACGCACCTGGGGTGGTTTTGAACCCCTATGGGTGTGGGAAAAAATGTGGGCGGATAGGAAAGTGCTCTATCTAAAAATAACAAAAAAATGCATGTAGAAATAAGAGGAGAGAAAGGAGAAGAAAATGAGCCCCATTGGGGCGACTCCCTCGCGTGAGTGCGGCTCCAAGGATGTGCAAGAGCTCCAGGAGATCGTTGGGGTCGCCCTTTTCACGTTCCGTGCTCCGTTAATGGGGAAGAGTGGCTTTGGGGAGTGGAATGTGAAGGGAGAATGGCAAAATGGGTGGCTGTGATGCTAAGTATAGATCAGAGGAGATTTCGGCAGCCCTTCGGGGTGGTAAATGAGGCTCTCCTCGTCCTTGAGGAGGGGCCTTGCTTATATAGAGCTTGGGATAAGAATTCTTCACATTATCTCTTCAAAATCATTTTAAAAATCATACTGGGAGATAAAGCCTTATAAAAATCGGGTTGAGAGTCCTTAGGGGTCCTCACAAGAGTCCCTAAGGCTAGGATCCCGCCCCAAGGTGTAGGGATAATCCTTAGGATTAAGTTGAGTTCAAAGGAGGAAATAGGGGGTAGTTATAGAGGCCAGAGGATTCGATCCTTGTCGCGACGTATCGTAGGGTCGCGATTAAGACGCGACGGCACGGGCGGACGCGACAGCATTGCCCACGTGCATGGATAATGCTTGGACTGTCGCGGCTTCCAGAACCGTCGCGACTAGAGACGCGGCGCCACGAGGCGTCGCGATAATAAATCCAGATTATTTGAGAATTATCAGCCAACTACATGATAAGACAAGGGTTATTATGCCCCAAGGACTCTCTCAAATGATAAATTTTGGGATTTCAAGGCATTTTAATGGTTTAAAGGGCTCAAAACAAGGCAATGATGGGCTCAAGGTGAGTGACCAATTAGGGGCCTACTAAGACAACAAGAAATGTGGTTCAACCCATTAGTCAAACCGGGTGTCTACAGTAGGATGGATGAAAATTAGGGTTTTCAGGGGCAAAAGATTCATGACATCAATCTGTATCTCCAGTAAAATTTTCGTAGCATGGTGTCGAGTATACATGGAGATATAGGTTAAACATGATGGTTCGGGGTCATGGTGAATGCAGAACTTCAAAATATAGAACAAAATATTGGGTTAACGAAAAATCATGAGACGAGGGGTTTTGTTCCTGATGCATGGAACAATCTACAGACGAAATTAATTAGGTTTTGCTCGTGAGAATGCCTACCTTTGACTCGTTTGATCTTCTAGGGTTTAGAACTTGAAGAACGAAGGTTGGGGTTTGGTCAAGCCTTCTCCCCTCGAGTTCTCCTCCTCCTTGGCCTCCTCTCCACGTCCAGCAACCCCCAGCAACGAGTTAGGGCCGGCCATGGGGTGTTTGGAGAGTATTTAAGCTCCTAGGGTTTTCCCTTTCCTATTACAACTCCTATTCCTCTTAAATTCCGAGATTTCCTAATTTCTCTCCTCCTTCCAAGCTTTCCACCTCCTATTTAGGTTAGGTTGGGATGCAATTTCGTGGCCAACCAATTAGGGTAGGGTTAGGAATCCAATTCCAACACAAATCACTTATTTTAATACTTTAATACCCCTTTTCTATTTAGGTAATATTTAAGATACGAATTTAGGATATTTTCCTATTATTCCTCTTTTAAAAATCCCTATTTTGGCCCAATAAATTCTAGAGGGTCCATTTAACAAAGCCCATTACTTCTTTTCGTTTAATGGGTTTTAATTAAGTTCTTTTTTTCTTTGATTTTCCAATTGACTTAAATTTTTATTTTTTCAAAAAATTCAGGTTGCTACATCCTCCCCCTCTTAAAAGAATTTGGTCCCAAATTCATATGATTATAATGGAGAGAATGTCTTACCGAAAAGATCGGGGTAGTTTCGTCTGATAATTCCTTCAGGTTCCCATGTGGCTTCTTCTACTCCACGATTATTCCACAGAACTTTAACCACATGGATGGGACGGTTCCTAAGTTGTTGCACCTTCCGTTCAAGTATCTTGACTGGCTTCTCTTCATATGTCACATCCTTGTTCAGCACCAACTTCTCATGGCGAATGATGTGCGTAGGATCGTACACATATTTCCTCAGCATAGAGACATGGAACATATTGTGTACACATGCCAAATCCGGTGGCAATGCCAGTCGATACGCAACCTCACCAATCCTTTCGAGCACTTCAAAAGGACCGATGAATCTAGGACTGAGCTTTCCTTTTACACCAAATCTTTGGATGCCACGGGTAGGTGATACCTTTAGGAATACATGGTCACCAACTTGAAATTCCAGCTCTCTCCTTCTCTTGTCAGCATAGCTCTTCTATCTAGACTGTGCAGTCTTGAGTTGATCTCAAATCACCTGTATATCCCTGGTGGTATTTTGTATCATGTCTGGACCTAGCCATTATTGTTCTCCAACCTCATTCCAGCATGCAGAAGATCTACAGTTTCTACCATAAAGTGCTTCGAATGGTGCCATTTTAATACTCTCCTGGTAACTGTTGTTATAGGCGAACTCGATCAAAGATAAATGTTCATTCCAGTAGGCTCAAAAATCTATGGTGCAGGCTCTTAACATATCTTCTACTATCTGGTTGGTTCTCTCAGTCTGTCCATCAGTTTGCGAGTGAAATGCGGTACTAAAATTGAGCTTAGTACCCAGTGCAGTCTGCAGTCCCTTCCAGAAATGAGACGTGAAACTCGGATCTCGATCCGAGACAATGGATGATGGAACTCCATGAAGTCTCATGATCTCTTTGACATATAATGCGGCTAGTACCTCCACAGACCACTTACTCTTTATAGGTAGGAAGTGTGCGGACTTGGTTAATCGGTCGACAATGACCCATATGGCGTCGAGTCCACCACGAGTCTTGGGTAAGCCCATGATGAAGTCCATGCCAATGCTTTCCCATTTCCATTCCGGAATATCTAATGATCTGAGTACGCCAACAGGGCGCATGTGTTCGGCCTTTACCTGTTGGCAAGTAAGGCAATGAGCGGCATGCTCGGCTACCTCTCTTTTCATATTCGGCCACCAAAACATTCTTTTCATGTCTTGATACATTTTGGTATCTCTAGGATGAATAGTATACTTCGTCATGTAAGCTTCATCCATTAGCTTCCTCTTCAGTTCTTCATTGTCAGAAACACATGTTCTTCCTTAGAATACAAGCCTTCCATCCTCGGTCATGGCAAAGTCAGGTCTTTCGGCTAAGGTTTCCTTGATGTGAACCAGGAATGGATCACTATCTTGTTGAGCTTTGATCTCTTCTAGCATGTCAGATTGAATCTTGATATTGGCAACCAAGACTCGATCATCCCTATGTCAATATTCAAGTCTAACCTTGCGAATTGTTCTAGTAGTTGCATCTCGCCTAGGACTAAACTTGATAGCGATGCCATTGGCTTTCTACTAAGAGCATCAGCCACAGCATTTCCCTTTCTTGGATGGTACTGGACGTTGAAATCAAAATCTTCTAGGTATTCAAGCCATCTTCTCTGCCACATGTTAAGTTCCTTCTGAGAAAATAGATACTTTAAGCTCTTATGGTCTGAGTAGACAGTGAATTGCTCACCATACAAATAGTGTCTCCAGATTTTCAAGGCGAAGACCACGGCAGCCAACTCTAGATCATGCACAGGGTAGTTGACTTCATGTGTCTTCAATTGTCTTGAAGAATAGGCAATGACTTTCTCTTTCTGCATCAATATGCAGCCTAGCCCAATTCTTGAGGCATCAGTGTAGACAGATAAACATTCTCCCTCTATTGGAAGAGCGAGAACAAGTGCTGAGGTAAGATAGACTTTTAGAGTTTAAAAACTCTTCTCACACTCTTTACTCCAGGAGTAGGGATTCTCCTTTCGTGTAAGGCGCGTGAGAGGAATGGCGATCTTGGAGAAGTCCTTTATGAACCGCCAGTAGTAGCCAGCCAGTCCTAAGAAGCTTCTGTTTTCTGTGACGTTGGTTGGTCTCTCCCAATTGAGTACAGCTTCAACTTTGGAGGGATCAATGGAGATGCCGTCCTTGGAGATGACATGGACCAAGGACACTTCTTCGAGCCAGAATTTGCACTTGCTCAGCTTTGCGTACAGTTTGTTGTCTCGCAATACTTGTAGTGCTATCTTCATATGTTCTTCATGTTCTTCTTTGGTCTTCGAATATATGAGGATGTCATCGATGAAGACGACCACAAACTTGTCAAGGTATGGCCAGTATATGTTGTTCATGAGTTGCATAAAGGCTGCAGGAGCATTGGTTAGACCAAAAGGCATAACGACGAATTCATAGTGTCCATACCTGCTCCTGAAAGTTGTTTTGAAAATATCATCGTCCTTGATCCTCATTTGATGATAGCCAGATCGAAGGTCGATCTTGGAGAAATATTGAGCTCCAAATATTTGGTCGAAAAGTTCATCGACCCGGGGCAATGGGTACTTATTCTTGATGGTTAGCTGATTGAGTTGTCGATAGTCTATGCATAGCCTCATGGATCCATCCTTCTTCTTAACGAATAGCACAGGTGCTCCCCATGGGGAAGTACTTGGTCTGATGAACCCCTTCTCTAGCAGCTCCATCAGTTGCGCCTTCAATTCCTTTAACTCGGCGGGTGACATCCGGTACGGTTGACACGATATCGGGGCAGCTCCAGGAATCAACTCGATAGCGAAGTTGACATCACGTTCCGGGGGAATCCCTGGCAGATCTTTGGGTGTAGTACCCTAGGTTTTTATTGAATTAAATAATGCAATTGTGTAAGTTTTCTGTATTTAGTTGTATGTTGTTCGATGTTGAACTTGGCATCAACATCTACTGACGTTGACTACTGTTAGCGGCATGATCGTTTGTCGTTTACTATTTGTTAACGATAGCTTATTGTGTCGTTTATTATTTTTTGGAATATTTGGTTTTTCGGGCAAGTTAGTGAATGACCGGATCGATGGACGTCTACATCATGATCGACAGCAACATGAGTTGACGTTAACCTGACTTGCCTATTTTTGTTGTTACCGTTCCGGGCGAGAGATTGTCGGCCGTTTCCATGCATGGGGATTTGGTGCGTTTCTGATCCAATGGCTAGGATTAGGTTTGCTCTAGGCATAGGGATCTTTATAAGACCTGGTTTTGGCGTTTGGGGGAGATTTTTGCACTGGTTTGGAAGAGAGAAAAGGCAAGTCGAGAGAAGGGTTCCAGAGCTTGTTCGAGCAATCTGAAGCATGCTGGACCAAGGAGGATCATCAAGCGTCGAGGTTAGAAGCTTCTCCAAGTGGGGGGCTGAGCTAGAAGCTGGTTTTGAGTGATTGAAGTCGGAGAGGAGGACTACCTTGTTGCCAAGGCAGGAGTCTTTGAATCCCTAATCGTCACTCCAGCAGGAGGGTTAGAGGCAAGTGACATAGGGGATCGGTTTAGGATAGTTTAATCTTTAGATTTATTATTTTTACAGGTTTTTAAACCATCGAAATAACATGTGGGAAGGGTTGTAAGTTCCGTTATTTTATGTGCAAGTTCCGTGTTTTCTGGACGAATGAACTTAACGTCCATATCGACTGCCATTTAGTTTATGTAAACGACAGCATCGACCGCCATTGATTTCTTGTAAACGACATTGTTTTGGACGTCTACTATATGTTAACGGTGCTATGTGCCGCCATCTACTGATATTAACGACAGGATATGTGGCCGTTGACCTTGTGTAAAGGCCACATATCTGGCCATTAAGTGTATCAGTACTGCTGTATTTTTCTGCAATTTGATTATATTTGCTCAACTGTGATGCATGCACGTATGAAGTTTCGGCCAAGTTATATATATGTGATTCAGTGCTATTATACTATGGATAGGTCATTGCAATGTTGTATGGGCTATATGTGATTGTTCCTTTTGGATTTTATTTGAATCAGTAAAAGAGAAATGAAAAGAATGCAAGTATGATTTGTGGTAATGTTGTAGTTAGGAACTGTAATGCTATTAGATAAAACTACAGACCTACTGTATGAAAGTTTTACATGATAACTGCATGATTCTATCACTGTTATACCATGTTAAGTAGTTCAGATTTATGAAGATTAATCATGAAAAATATTTACAGAGCTCATAAAATCATGAAATTTTCATGTGCATGGTATGATCTGAGTCAGATTTACTGTTAAAATTTCGGGATTTTTAGATCACTATGCATACTGTTATGATTTTCTGAATGGTAAAATGCATATAGATTTCAATAAACATGACATTGTATATACATTATGGATTTTGATAAAAGTAGAACCATGATAGGTTTCTGTTATACAGTAGAGTTTAATTTCAAAACTAAGAAAGGCATGCTATGTGATATTTCATAGATTATGCATGAATGTATGAAAGAGCATGATAGAATTGTATGAAAATGTAAATTGCATGATTGTATACACTAATGCATCTGAAATGAATTGGACAATAAGACATTGCTATGATAGAGATAACTATAAGGAACTACACCATAGAATGCCCCTATGGTAATGGTTCACCTACATGAAATGACTACATGAATCCATGGGCAACGGATTGAAATCCTGGAGGTAGACATGTTCTACTAGTTAAGGTGGGAAGGACTTTCCCCGGTATTGTGCAATAACCTTGACTTCATCTCTACTTTGCCTAGGTGATAAGTGAATGACTACATGCTACATGATCTCTATTAATAGTATGGGCTATGTCTTGGCAACTACATGAATTAAATGACTACATGAACTACATGTCTACATGATAAATGACTACATGATACATGATCTACATGTTACATGCCACCTGAACTACATGTCATTTGTTTTACATGCTACATGTTAAATTGACTTCTTGCTACATGATGAATTATTACATGTTACATGACATTAGATATATTGTAACGACCCTCCTCATGCCGGTACGATTATACCAATCCCCATCGGTATAAAGGGCGTCGTCACAGTGGGATAGTAACCCAACACTAAACGATAAGGTTGATATGTCCATGAATATTAAAAGAGTGCAGCGGAATTAAAAGAAATAATAAACTTCATTCCATCATCATCACGCATTCCATAGTCTATATAGTGAAAGAAAGTGCTAGAGTCCACATTATTACAACTTGAAAGGAACTACAGAGTCCATTACATTGTCCATATGAATAACATTATTCAACTATGAAATAAAGTAACTGCAAAGGAAATATTCACAAGTAACTACTCTTGAATGCTGTGTCAATCTTCACTATCTTCTCCTCAGCTACGGGATAACCTGTCACACTTGTATGCCGAAGCAAGTATGAGTCTTACAAGACTCAGAAAGTAATCTAAAACATCAAACTTACACATATCACATACACACTAAGCTACCAACAATAATGAGAACACATGCTATCATTCTAACCCCAATAATTCACACGGCACATGGTTTTTATGGTTATCCACACATAATTCACCCAAACATATTTCGAATTAACACATGCTCATATTAGTCATGGAAGATAACATACACTTACACAAGTTCTCTACACATGATATATCCTATGATACATGGTTCAAATCTTTATCATATCACTGCACAATTTTTACCAATTTAAAACACAAGGTTATGTACAAGATAATGAACACTCCTAGCATGGTATCTAGCCAATTTCTCATGCAATAATATCATTTCATCATACATTTAACTTGCTATTTTAATTTAAAATTTATCATACTCTCTTGACACTTGCACATGTTTTTTTTATAAACTACATAACATGATACTAAACATTCTATCATAATTAAGCTTAATCATATTAATACACACATGACATAAACATATGCACTCTTAAACACCTATCATGTAACATGATTTATTAATCTAAACATTATCCATATCATGGAGCAATTCTACCAATTAGAACATGGAATTGAGCTTAAAGTAGATAACACCTAACATGATCTCTATGCATGTTTCACATGCACTTTTTCTCATTTATTTACACATTCATTTGCTGTTTTAATATGAATAAATCACAATGATATCACCTTTATTAAACATAGATTGAATATCTAAAACATATTCAAATCGATTGGCAATTATATACAAATTAAGCATGGAACTATATACTAAATGAGTAGTAAATCTATCATGGAACTTAAACATTATTTTCTGTATTTATCATAATCAAAATCTCATTTTTCTTGCTGTTTTGACATGAATTAAACATAATTACATGGATTTACACTTGTTCATATGCCATCTTATTCATTTGACAATTTTACATGCTCATTTTTCCACATTGCATTATTTTACATATTTACATACACATATTCATATACACTACCATATGGAGATTTTTAAACTATATCACATAATATTAAACATGATATTACATTTATGATGTTAACACATGAATGACATAAATATATATAAATACATTATTACATTGGTTTTCTCATGAAATTGTACTCTCATTATCATTTACTCTCCCTTACATATCAATTTACACTCCTTCCATTTCATTTACTCTTGCACTCACATTTATCACATATCACAACAATTGCACTCACCACGTGCCTCATTCATTATCACTTTGCACTTTATTCACATTTAATCTCTTAAGTCGCCGTGACACATAGTCCTAACTACCAAGTAGAGGAAAAACACTCTTTTTAGCACTTAGTGCTTATCACCTAGCACTTAGCACTTCACTTGCTCATATTTGTCACCTGGGCAAGCTAGTGACAAACCTTGGATATTGCGCAGACCGGGAGAAGCCCTCTCCACCCTAACCAGTGGTACTTGTCCACCTCCAGGATTTCATCCTAATGCCCTTAGGATATATTTCACAACGTTGAGTCTTCCATAGGGACTTTTCTATGGTACAGCTCTCAAACGCCTATGGTAGCAGTGTCAATCTCGGCCATATTTTACATTAATCACATTATCACATTTTGTCACATTTTACTCATGCTTATATTCACACTTTAATCCCTTTTTACATACACTTTGCATGGCATTTTCATTTCAGTTTACAGAATTTACTCTTACTGTTTAATAATGATAAACAACTTAAAATAAAATATTAACATGCTGTTAACCCTTGATTTTACACATAATTAGCCTAGCATGCTCAACACGGCCATTTTCTCATTAAAATCATAACAATACTTACTGTCATCAAAACAACATGAAATAATTATAACAGATTTAAAACAGTAAACATATCATATACTAAATTTTACAGATTTTTCTAAATAGGAAATACATTTATAACAATTAAAACTAATTACAGGTGCATTTCTCATTAATTTCTCCTAAGTATGAATTACAGTAAAAATAGTCAAATCTAACAGTGCCAATGCATAAATACAGTCATCACATGATTTCAGAAAATTCATGAAACTCTAACTCACAACCACCCTATTTATATAGATTAAACAGAGTCGTAATATGCTCGCAGTTCAATTGTCAGAATTTTAATAAATAACACAAAACATGAAAATTCAATAAAACCTCATGACATGACCTACTGATCACCCTTGACCCCTCATAAAATTTACATCATGCACTCATACCCGAAAATCAATCAAATATATTAAAGAATATCAAACAGCAGTTTTCAGAACACTGAGGAACTTGACTACACAGTGCTGGCCGCCTACTAGGTCAACTACAGCATCCCTTGCCGCCAACACATGAGCTTGGCGGCACAGGATGTTGCCGCCAACCTCCAGACACAGGCTGCACATATAGCACTCACATGCACAGGGAAATTGGAGGGTCCAGGACACGAGGCAAAATCCAGAAAAATGCTGGGACCTAAGGGGACATGTATAGGATTGATGTACATAGGTTACTTGCCTCCAATAAAATCCGAGAAGATCAAATCTTGTTGTTGAAGCCCTCCTCGGCCAAGCCAAGAGGGTGCTCAGAAACTCCTTAAATCCGGTCCTTCAGTCGTTGTAGATCTCCAAGAAATTCCTCCAGTCGCCGGATCGAAGCCTTGGAAGTTTCGCTTTTCACACAGGAAGTTCTAGGGTTTCTCCATGTAACGACCCTCTTCATACCGGTACGATTATACCAATCCCCATCAGTGTAAAGGGCGTCGTCACAGTGGGACATGTACCCAACACTAGTCGATAGGTTGATATGTACCTGGATAGCAATGGAGTACAGCGGAATTAAATAAATATATCAACTTTTAACCCATCACCAACACACATTCCACAATCTAAATAGCGAAATAGAAAGACAATGTCCACATTAATATAATATAAAGAACTACATTGTCCAAATATTGTCCATACAATAATTCTTTTCATACTATGAGAAAAAGAAAAGTACAACTAGTCGCAGCTCCACAAAATAGTCTTCTGATTGGCGATCCTCACTAAGCTTCCTTTTAGTGCATAATACCTGTCAACCTGTACGCTGAAGCAAGAGTGAGTCCAAAGACTCAGCAAGCGAACCAAAGACTTAAACTTAAACATGTCACACTCACAATAAGGCATTAACATTAAAGAGATGCACACTATCACCAAATCACGAAGGTACTCATGGTCCTTGCTCTTAACTAGCAATACGTATTATATTCACATGAGCATGCTTTAGTCTATCATATTTCTATTCTAAATCATGAGCATTACATCATACACATGTACACAGTTCATTCACCTAACATATAGCATGATTCGTCCACACATTCTTTTTCATTCCATAGATATCTCTATCACTAAAACATAAATTTGAGCATAAGGGAACAGAACAAGCTAGCATGATGATTTCTTCCTTTTCACGTGCCTTTTTCGTGTTTAATGATACAATTTACTTGCTGTTTTAACATAATAAAATCATATGCACATAGCTTCACATTTTTATAGCACGACTTGAAGGTTAAAACATGGTGAAACCATTTAGCAATCCATGAGCACTTAAGTATGAAACTTTTATACTAATTGAGCCTTTCAACTAGCATGGAATCCAAATATTTTTCATGCATTTGCCATATTCATAATCAACCTTTTGCAAACGTGAAAATCCTATTACATGCTCACTACCATTTCATTCACGTGAGAGCTATATATATATGCAATTCAATCACAACATGATAGCAATGAACGTGAGATTCTCATATGTTTGAAAGGGAAGTTCCTAATATGGATTCTACTCATTCTTACACATGTGAAACACCGTTTTGCATACATTTAGGTTGCTGTTTGGATATGCATTTAACACTTTCATGACATATATCATAAGTTTACAACCTAACACATTTATCCCACATGATTGCACACTTACTCATTCACATTGTTCACTTTTACACATTTGACATGTACACATGTTCGCACTTACACAATTTACACATTTCCACATCATTTACTTTTCCACTTTCACTTATCACGTATCACATCGATTGCACTTACCACGTGCATCATGGGCACTTACCACGTGCCATGTTCACATATTTCACACTTTATTCATTTTTCATTGCTCAAACAATTTGCCATGACACATAGTCCTAACCACCAGTAGAGGACACTAACAAATATCTCATTCTCATAATTCTTTTCACAACGCATAACACATAACACGACTCATAGTCACATACCCACCACCTAGGCAATACAGTGGTGAATCTTGGTACTGCGCAGACCGGGAGAAGCCCTCTCCACCATATTCCAGTGGTACTTGTCCACCTCCAGGATTTCCCTAATGCCTTTAGGACGAACTTTTCACACATAGAGCTTTCCATAGGGACTTTTCTATGTACAGCTCTCGAGGCCCCTAGGGTAGCAGTGTCATTTTGGCCCAATTATTACACATTACATTCACTTTATCGTATTTCCACACATTATTCACATATTTTACTTATTCTGTTGAATCATTTATATGTTACATCCATAATTTCCACATGTCTCAGTTAACCTAACATGATACTACTATTAACAGGGTTCACACATTCAGAAATTTACACTAATCACATTGGGAAAACACTCAATCATCCATAGTCATGGTAACATGCATTAATAGCTCATTTTTCACATGGAAATTCCACAGTTTAAGCTAATGTTACCCAAATCACCTTAAAATTTAACCACACACTGTTTGCAGGTTTCAGACTACTCATGCAAATTTTCATATTTTCTGAATTACATAGAATTTACGGAAAATAAACATTTATCTTCATGCCACTAATAATTCAATTTAATATGGAACATAACATGAATGTCAATTTGACGGTTCAAAGTCCTGAACCCGTCATATACATGGTCACAGGAAAATTTTTCCCGGATTTATTGTACGACACGCAATTTACTGTGATTTTTTTTTGAATAACCTACACATGACTTCTATTCTTATTGCAGAAAATGCAGCAAATCACATGAACACAAAAAAATTCTCAAATTTGCAGGGCATGGACTGATGCATACATACATGGTTTAGAAAAATTATGGCATCCAAACTCCTTATGATTCATGTGAACAGTAGACTAACATATCCAAACTGATTGCTAACATACATTTCAGTAAATCTAAAAAGTTGCACCATCCACAGAAATGCGCAAGCAATTTACCACACACATCACATTAGCTATTTTACATAACATATAAAATTACATTATATCCTCACGCGTCAAAAGTCCGGAAATTAATTACTTAAGGCAGAACATTTTACTGTTCTGCACTGAAGAACTTGGCGGCAGTGTCTAGCCGTTCACAAAGTTTGACGGCAAGACGCTGGACGCCCACTGGAGATCTTGGCGTCAAGGCATTGACGCCAAGTTCCTGTCTGTGCAATACACAGACCGAGCTCCAGGGATTTGGTGAATGTGGGGTTCCAGGACTCGAGGAAAAATCCATAAAAATACTAAGACTCAAGGGGACATGTTTAGGGTTACGATCTAGGTTCACTTGCCTTTGAATAATTCTCCAAACGGATCTAATGGCCGGAGAAGCTCTCCTTGGGCAGTGCCAAGAAGCCTCCCAAAACTCCTTTGCTCCGGGTTCTAGGGGGTTGTAGGCCGCAGTCCAGCGCCGGGGTGGTCTTCTCCTATGCTTGGACTTCCTCCTTGTCGAAGAAGATCGCCGGATCCAAGCCTCAGAACGCCGGATCTGAGCTCTCAAGTTTAGGTTTTCCTCACATTCCTGAGCTAGGGTTTCCCTTCTAGTAAAGAGCCAAGAGAGCTCTCTAGGTTGCAAGAGGGATGAGTTTTATAGATTAAGGGACAAGAAGGCTCGTGCAGGGGCCGAAGGGACAGGTGAGAGCCGTTGGGGAGACATCTCCCCAATCAGAAGCCTGGCCCAATGAGTGTTCTCTGCGCTCTGTTGCGCACAGAAAATTAGGGATATTGACGTCCACATCCATGGACGACTACATTAGGGTTGGCGTCCGTCGATATGGACGCTGACATAAAATGGGCGTCCATCCATGTTGACGCCAAGACACTCTTCTGCCAGAACTTAGAATCATGCAGAACCATGCTTAATCCACTCATACATGCACATGAAACCTATGTAGTATAGTGTATACACCACTACACCATGTAAACATCCAATATTTACTACTAATCCTACACATACATACATAGGTACATCAAGATAACAACACGCACATGAATATCTTCATACGCATATAAGGTATAAGGTAAAATATGTATATTACTACACCGGGCAATCAATAACATTTATACCTAGGCATACACAAGCATACATGAATACACTAAGATAAGATGTACGTAGATATCTACATATGCATACACACACTTGATTTGACATATATATAGTATACACACACGGGTGTAGCATACTTGTGTACATTATGCTTGAAATAGATGGATACAACATGCGCACCGGTAATTAGATTAACTTGCACAACTTTACCTAACATTGCTTAAGTACTGTATGCATAGGATTCCTTAATATGCACTATATGCATAATTTAGCCAATTGACTATTCTCACCTAATTATCATAAGAAAAATACATGCATGTTATCATGAGGAGTATAGAATCCCAATATAACTACTAAATACACCTACCATGCTTGAACTCCTTATGTACATGCAATGTATGAAGTACAATGTACGCATTAACTAAACCATGCAATGAACCATGTTTACAACTAAACATACACATGCATACATAAGTACACCAAGGTGTTATGCATGTAGAATTAGGTACACAATTGTCACACGCATAAGATAACATACATACGTACATACACATATGTACTTCATATACTCTCATACAAAATTCCATGAAATGGTAGTATAGGATATTCTTCAATGTTTAGAAAATACATACATAATATTACTCAATCATTCTAAGTCTAAGATTCTTGGAAAAGAAAAGAGAACATTCATATTACTTCTTAATTTAGCTAACTGCTCACTTCTACGCGATTACACGTATATATATATATATATATATATATATACGTATATGCTCATGCTCAAGAGAAGCATAAAACTTATAGTAGGCACCATGAACTACGCATGCTATGCACACAACAAGCGAACTCCCAACACACCATTCATATACATATATATATAAAAGAGAATAAAAATTCGGGGTCTAACACTCCAACACCAAAAGACTTGGCACGGACAGAAGATGTGTTTTTATAGAGTTGGACGGGTTGGGTACACTTTAGGGTAGGTTCCCTACGACTTAGGATGGGTTTCCTAAACTAGAATCGGCCATAACGCAGGCGTTACCAAATCTGAAACTGTTACGCAGGAAGGATATTGACATCCACATCCATTGTAGTCAACTGGGAATTGGCATCCAGACATGTGGCCGCCAACCCTGTGCTTGGCATCCAACGATCTGGATGCCAATCACAGGCTTCCAGTCAGCAGCCCAGTGTTGGCCGCCAACTGTCCCACTTGACCAAAACACAATTATGCATCCAATTAACATACAATTATGCTCCAACAACGTAGTGTGTGCATAAATAAATATATTTACATTCACTATTTAAACTACATGCATTACATATTATTTATTTAAGTATAACTTGTACTAATCTCAATTAAAGATAATATGCTCAATAACATGCATATATACATATATACACACACTACATAATTACATGAATCATGCTTGAATATATAAATGTAACATGCACATCCTTAGTTAGATACTACATGCACACCTAAACACACAGAAATAAACTTATATATATCCATAGGATGTATAGCAATAATCTTCCTATTATATGCATCACACTCCTTAGATTCAATATATGTAGGATTTAAATAAACTTTATGATGTACATTATTAGCTAAGCACTTATATCCACAGAAGATATATATATATATATATATATACATATACACGTGAGGAATTATAATTATACATGCACAAGGTTAAACATATACATCTATACGTGTACAAAGCATAATTACATACAACATGCATGGATTTACATAATTATAGCATGCTTATAATATTTTGATATATTACATATGCACCGTATTATTTAAGTACTATATACACTATAAACAATTTAACCTGCCTAGGTTAGACAATATCATTTGCACAAGATAAACATATACATATTTACATTTATGCTTCATAGTTACGTAAGATATGCATGGAATATATAAATACTATATGCATGTACATATAAATACAATATGCATCTCAACCATTAGATAATACATACACATTTAAATATAATACATGTACAGAAGTAGACTCACATATGCTTGCAAGATGCATGGTAGTACTTCATACTATATGTGCAGCATTGCTTAAATACAACATGTACAGTATTTAAATAAGTACATCATATACAAAATTAGCTAATTACTTATGTTTATGAAAAATAATTTATATACACGCATAAGCACATGAACAATTTAATAATTATAGTATGCAAAGTTTAATACATGCACTATATTTACAACAAATGAATATCGCATGCACAATATAAAATGACAGAAAATTTGGGGTCTCACATATATACCATTGAAATTGATTACATGACATGCCATATGAACATATTTTAGATCGATTGCTATAATGTGAGATGTAAGTTATATATTACATGAATTGTTCTATTTCCATGATAAATAACCATGTTATGTAAAGAGTGATTGCTAAATGATTTAGAACATGTTGATAGGAAGAACTATATGATATCAAGAATGTGAAAGAAATATATTACCATGATTTAAACCTAATATATATATATTATATCTTGAACTGTCTTTCATGTGACTTGCTGGGTCTTTTAGACTCACACTTGATTAACATTCCAGGAGAGACAGAAGATACCCAGGAGTTAGTGCACTCTAACTCGGAATGTGAGGACGTGGAAGCTTAGTGCTTTGCTTGAGAGTGTTAGAGTGATCATGTATGTGAGGAAAATATGTACCTTTTATTTTATGCATTTGGACTTATGGATTGTAATAAATTTGGACTATTGTTATCTTTCCTTTATGTTTTAGACTTAGTATTTGAATATGATGTTGATTGAAAATTTTGGTTCCATGATCCGTTGCATCTTATTGGAATTAAATTGTCATTTATGTATATCTCAATCTGTACTGTCTATTGTTGGATATGTTCCACTGTAATACCTCTATTGGATCCAATGTGAGTTGGAATAACTGTACTGGGTCTAAGAGGGGCGTTACATTGGGGAACACATCTGGGTAATCCTAGACTATGTGTATGTCTTCTATCTTAGAACCCTTCTTTTCAACTATTACGGCCGCAAGGAAAGCGATGCAACCTTTCATTATCATGTTATGGGCCTTTATGGCGGAGACTAGAGACATATGTCTCTTGTGTCTAATCCCCGAGAATGACAGCTTAGGGAAATCACTAAAAGTAACTTCCCTTTCTTACAGTCAACACTTGCCCCATAAGTGGACAACCAGTCGGCTCCCAAAATCACATCATAGCCTTCCATGGGCAAACACACCAGGTCGGCTTTGAGGTTATGTTCTCCGATCATTACATTGGCAGATGGAAAATATTTGTTTAGTTTCTCCTTTTCTCCCAGTGGTGTTGTGACAAAGAATTCACACCCCATAGATATAGGTTTAACATTCAAAGTATCAGCAAAGTTTAAGATATAAATGAGTGGGTTGCTTCAGTATCAAATAAAATAAATGCTGATAGAGAGAAAACTTGTAGGGTACCTTCCACAACTCCACCCTCCTCGGCGATCTCCACTTCCTGGATAGGTTGCAGTCGGCCAGGCTTCTTTTGACCATTCGAGTGTGTCTCTTTCTCTTGCTCCTTCAGCATAGGGCACTCGAAAATGTGATGATTGCGATTTCCGCAGTGTAGGCAAGTGCCTGCTTTCCTCCAGCATTCAGCAGCAGTATGACCAGGTTTGTCACAATGCTCGCAATTGGTCTTGTTGGTGTTTGGGGGAGGAGGTATCTTGGGCTTCCTTTCTTGATTCGGCCCTCCAGTGATGTTGAACGGCCGCTTCTTATCATTTGTGGGCTTGCTTGAGGAACCCGATGCTGGTTCCTTCTTGACCAGTCTACCCTTAATGCGATCGATAAGGTCGATCGCATCCTCCAGTAGTTGTGCCTTCTTTACCATCTCAGCATAAGTCTGGATGTCGAGTGGTGCAAGTTGTGTAATATCTGAAGGCTTAAGCCCATTAAGAAATCGCCTCGCCTTCATCTTCTCTGTGCTAACAAGATGATTGGCATAGCGTGCCAATCAGAAAAATTGCACTTCATACTCAGCGACAGTAAGGTGCCTCTGCTTCAATGCAGTAAATTCAGAGGCCTTCCTCTCCTAGATTCTTTCAGAAAAGTATTTGGAGTTATAGTGCTCCTTGAATTCTGCCCAGGTGAACTGTGTATCGGCCCTGGTGGCCTCTACAGACTCCCACCATGCACGGGCATCTCTTTCTAATTGAAAAGTTGTCAGTAATAACTTATCACCATCCGCGCATTGCATGACGCAGAAGATGCGTTCTATCTCCTTCAGCCAGTTTTCTGCCTCGTCGGGATCAGTAGTTCCACTGAAACGAGGCGGGTTCAAGTTGCGGAAATTCCTATGCAGATCTCCGGCTCCTTGGTTTCCACGAGCTCTAGCAGCCTAAAGTAGTGCTTGAGTGAGCTGTTGGATAGTTTGTTGCATGTCACGGAGTTGTACATGCTCCGCTGCCATTGCTATGGTTTAAGTTCCTTAAAAAAGAGAATTTTAATGTAAGATATCGTGATTGCACTAAATTTGTGCGTGTGTGAGTTTATTTTAACTTATTACCCAAGGTTCTACCCATCTCTCACATAGGTACGGAATGAAATTCTAAGTCGAGGCAGGTCAAACCTAGATCATTCTATACTTAAGAATAACCTAAGCTCTGATACCACAAAACTGTCACACCCCGACGCGGAATATCGGAACGTGAGGCAGTTGCAAGTAAACGGGTACAAAGCGAGTACTAGACATCAAACTATTGGACAAGAATAAATACTAAAGCAAATGCATCTCATTTATAATCTTTCAAATGTCTAGTTACAACACTAATATCAAAGCCATTCTATAGGGCCTGAATTACATCGAATAAAAGCAAAAGACTAACTCATACTCTAACATAGTGCTACGATGCTAGGGTACTCATGACTTCACTCTTGGTCATTCTCGTCCTCTTGAGTGTAAGTGTCATCCTCGGTCTCACCTGAGAACACATAACAAATAACGCAGGGTGAGCGATAACGCCCAGTAGGACTTAAATCTCATGTAAACAAGCATGCTTAAAGTGATTAATGTCTTATCAAATAGAATAACTAGAGAGAATGGCAAGAACAGTATAGAGAATAATGTCACACGATAACGAGGAACAATAGCACAATTGCACGAGAGTATAACACCACAAGTATGATAATGGATTGACCATATAACGCGATAACAAGTAAAGTTGCACAACAGTGCACTAGTCACGATAGCAAGTGTTGGTCGATATTCTTTCAACCACGAGTTCAAGTAACAATAATTTACTGATTGATTATCATAGATTAAATCTTGCGAGTTCATGCGTTAGGTTCATGCAAAACACCCTGATCATTAAACCCCCGCGAGTTATAGCCTTTCAGGTGCTCATCCCCGGACCAGATCGGGCCCTTATAATGTTGCCTAGCATAATCATGTTTTTATCTTAGACAATCAATTGAATGGCCAAATAGAGTACCAATAATAGATGAGAGTAATTGAAGAATAGATGAGAGTACAGAGAGAACGTGAATAGACGAGTAAGTAGAGTATAGATGAGAACTAAGGGTCATTGCACATGAAACATCGAGTAAACAGGCGATAGTAACAGTTGCACAACATGCGCAATTGGTGCTGGCAGTCAGGTGGGATTCACTACCTTCCCACTGGCCATGTTATGCATAGGTCCAGAGGTCCGGCGTGATTCAAGATAAGAACGAGATCTTTCTAAGGCCGATTGGATCTTACCGATCCCTAGAACCAGCTCGTCGACCATGTGGGAACCCATGGACAGAGGAGACTTACGGAGGCCTTAAGCAAGGATTCACTAGTTCGGCAGAAGGAATATCTGACAGAGAGTTCATCCAAGTCAAGAGAAAGTGTGTATATAGAAACAAGTGCCCGACATTCTAGAAGAATTCTAGAACAGTGGAGCATCAGTAACAGTATTCCCAAAACATCGCGAGAAAACGAAGACAAGTCCACTTAAGATAGGGCAATATAATTGAAATAAATTACCAAATGTATTATAAGGAATATTCATGCCAAGTGAAGCCATATTGGATGGTTCAAGTGTGTGCATGTGATAAGAGAATCATGGAGATGAAATAATCAAGTGAATGACTTTTAATTAACTAATTACATATCCAAGATTTACAACTTCATTTACTGTGGTTAAGACAGTTAACAAGGTGAGAGGTTACTGTAGAAAATTAAGATGAACAGAGATATAGGGTTTTCATGCAAAACTCCAGAACGCGACGTACCCTTGTAAGGGTCGCGACGGGGTACAGTCAGAATGCGACAGAACCAATCAAAGGTCGTGACGCTGCCAAAACGCAACGGTGTGGCCTGTCACGTTCAGAATACGACAGGTACTGTGTCACGACGGGCCCTGAGAATGCGGCATATCGGGCCGTCGCGTTCTCAGTTCATGCGCCTGAGTCCGAGCTGGAAAGGTACCATGCATTGGATTGCGGTCCAGGTTTCCATGTTTTGACACAGGGTTGTTCAAAAATCAAGAACTAAATGTACAGACGTTGAAAATTCATGAAACTAGTTTTAAACGGATCTAAACATACAAGAGTACTTCCAGTAAATGGAAATTTGAAAGTGGACATGGTCTCGGCATGCTTCATACAAGTTTATTCACAAAGAACATGGTACAGTATGTAGAAGAGATAAAAGAATTAATTCGGGACGTAGGATGGATGAAAATTAGGGTTTTTATGGGCAAAATATTTATGACATCAATCAGTATCTCCAGTAAATTTTTGTAGCATGGTGTCAAGTATACATGGAGATTCAGGTTAAACATGATGGTTCGGGGTCATGGTGAATGCAGAACTTCAAAAATATAGAACAAAAGATTGGGTTGACGAAAAATCATGATACAAGAGGGGTTTTGTTCCTAATGCATGGAACAATCTACAGACGAAATTAATTAGGTTTTGCTCGTGAGAATACCTACCTTTGACTCGTTTGATCTTCTAGGGTTTAGAACTTGAAGAACGAAGGTTGGGGTTTGGTCAAGCCTTCTCCCCTCGAGTTCTCCTCCTCCTTGGCCTCCTCTCCATGTCCAGCAAGCCCCAGCAATGAGTTAGGGCCGGCCATGGGGTGTTTGGAGAGTATTTAAGCTCCTAGGGTTTTCCCTTTCCTATTACAACTCCTATTCCTCTTAAATTCCAAGATTTCCTAATTTCTCTCCTCCTTCCAAGCTTTCCACCTCCTATTTGGGTTAGGTTGGGATGCAATTTCGTGGCCAACCAATTAGGGTAGGGTTAGGAATCCAATTCCAACCCAAATCACTTATTTTAATACTTTAATACCCCTTTTCTATTCAGGTAATATTTAAGATACGAATTTAGGATATTTTTCTATTATTCCTCTTTTAAAAATCCCTATTTTGGCCCAATAAATTCTAGAGGGTCCATTTAACAAAGCCCATTACTTTTCGTTTATGGATTTTAATTAAATTCTTTTTTTCTTAATTTTCCAATTGACTTAAATTTTTATTTTTTCAAAAAATTCAGGTTGCTACACACTAAGATGTATCAAGATGTGAAAAGAACTTATTGGTGGTCAAACATGAAAAGAGAGGTAGCTAAGTTCGTGGCATGATGCTTGACTTGTCAGTAAGTTAAGGCAGAACATCTTCGACCAGCAGGTGGGTTACAACCCTTGGACATACCTGAGTAGAAGTGGTAAAGTATAGGAATGGACTTCATCATGTGATTACCGAAGACTAGAGGAGGACTAGATGCAATATGGGTAATTGTGGACCGATTGACAAAGTTGGCTCACTTTTTGCCTATAAAGAGTAAGTGGTCTGTGGATGTGCTAGCCGCTTCATATATTAAAGTGGTTGTCAGACCGCATGGAGTTCCCTCATCCATAGTGTCTGACCGAGATCCACGATTTACTTCACACTTTTGGAAAGGGTTACAATCTGCACTAGAAACTAAGTCAAACTTTAGTACTGCTTTCCATCAACAGACTGATGGACAGACTGAAAGGACAAACCAAATTGTGGAAGATTTTCTTTGAGCTTACACAATTGATTTTGAAGAGTATTGGAGTGATCAACTATCCTTATTTGAGTTTGCATACAACAATAGCTACCAAGCAAGTATCAAGATGGCACCGTTTGAGGCATTATATGGTCGGAGTTGCAAATCGTCTGTGTGTTGGGAAGAAGTAGGAGAGAGGCAATGGTTGGGACCTGAATTAATACCAGACACCACTCAGAAGATCCAAATTATTCATGAATGCCTCAAGATAGCACAGTCAAGGTAGAAAATCTATGCAGACAAAAGGCGAAGGGAATTAGAATTCCAAGTTGGTGACCATGTGTTTTTAAGGTGTTACCATCATGTGGAATCCAAAGGTTTGGGGTTAAAGGAAAGCTGAGCCCCAGATTTATTGGTCCATTCGAAATTCTTTGCAAGAATTGGAGAAGTAGCTTATAAAGTAGCACTACCTCCATCACTAGCAAGTGTACATAATGTCTTTCGCATCTCTATGTTGAGAGGTATGTATATGATCTAGGGCATATGATTCAATATGAAGATCTGGAACTAAGGAAGGATTTGTCTTATGTTGAGAAACCAGTCAAAATCTTGGATCAAAAATTACAACAATTGAGAAACCAAACCATACCTATGGTAAATGTCCAATGGAGCCGGCGAGGAGTAGAAGAAGCTATATGGGAATCTCAAGAAAGAATGAAGAATAGTCACCCAGAACTATTTCCAGGTATTATGAAACTATTACTTGATTGATTATAAATTTGGGCACCAAATTCTTTTAAGTGGGGGAGGATGTAACAACCTAGATTTTTAAATCCTAAATAAATAGGAAAAAATAATAAAATATAATAAATAAGTGATATGTTTGATTAAAGGCATACCAATCGATATGGCAATGGATAAAATATTCAACAATCAATAAGGGCTAGTCAGCAATCAATATGAAACTAGGTTTACAACATCAATCGGTATAAATATAACTGCAATCAATGTTCGCTTAAGGGCAATCGATATTATAAAGACAATCGATGTGTATAACAACAATTGATGTTTGCTTAAGGGCAATCGATGTTATAAATACAATCGATGTGTAAGACAATCGATGTGCATAACAGCAATAGATGTTCGCTTAAGGGCAATCGATATTATAGAGACAATCGATGTGTAAGGACCAATCGATATTGGTCAGCAATCGATGTTTAAGGACCAATCGATGTTGGTTAGCAATCGATGTGTAAGGACCAATCGATATTGGTCAGCAATGGATGTTTAAGGACCAATCGATGTGGGTCAGCAATCGATATGGATTATAAAGGCAATCGATGTGTAAGGCAATCGATATGTCAATTCGACTGGACAAGATACAATGTCATCATTCGAAGTGGAATTTCATATATGATGAAGTAAGCTTCATATAGAACAGGAAATAACATTGTCAGTCGAAATGGGACTTCGGATATGACGAAGTTAGCTTCGACTAATCATGACCAAATCATGCATGACTTTGTGGAACTTCATATATGATGAAGTGGGCTTCGTATATGACGAAGTTAGACTTCAGATATGACGGAGTCAGCTTCGACTAATCATGACCAAATCGTGCATGACGAAGTGGAACTTTGTATATGACGAAGTTAGGCTTCGGATATGATGAAGTTAGCTTCGATTGATCATGACCAAATCATGCATGACGAAGTTATCGATCAGTGCAAAATTAGGGGGGGAAGAACGATAGTGCAAGAATATTCTTAATTATTGTTAAATAGATATAAGATAAACATGAGTTTGGTTATCATTAAAATAAAGGAATAAATTGTAGGAGTGGTTAAACATAAATGATAGATCCAATAGGGTTATTGGACCAATAGGTGGTAAATATAAGGAAAATTGTGTTAAATCTATACCCAATAATAAAAAGGGGTCAATAAGTCTAAACATGGGAAGCATGGGCCATAAATCATGTCTAAACCTAAGTCTAACTTGGAAACATGGATTTGGTTCCTAAAATTTAGGGATGAATTGATAAGGAAACAACTCCTATGGAAATTCTAGACATGGTAGGACCCCTACCAGGAGTTTAGGAAACTACAAACTCAGAAATTGCACCATCGCAGTGCTATAAAACCATCGTAAGACCCCCATAGCCAACCCTAGATCTTTCGCTTCATTGCTAGATGAATTTTTGGGAGCAAGGGAGCGAGCTGGCAGCAGGGATTCAAGGGTTCCGCATCCCTTAGCATCTGCTTCTACTTGAAGGAACCCTGGTGTTAGAAGCAATCAAAGGTAGGTAATCTCGGGCACCAACTTAACATAGAGTATATCATCTCTTTAAGTTTGTTCTTATGTGTCCCTATTCTTCTTGATTTCATCATTCGTGTAAAGAGTATCAAGTGTTTTTCCAAAACTTCGCACAAGATATGGATTTTTCTCGTTCTTCTCGAGTTTCATGCAACCGAGACCAACTGGGTCAAACCAAAGCCATAGATCTGTTTACTTTTCATTTCCAGCAACCCCTTTCGTTTATAGTTTCGTCCTAGGAATCCTAGATTTGGAGTTATGGATCAAGCAAGTGAGTCTACGTCATTTTCTTGGTCTTGCCAGCATGTTGATTAGTCTATGCCTGTACTTTAAAAGCCATCAACCACATGTTAAAAATATTAATTACATGAATATGATTCTAACATTCTATATGTAGGTTATTGATCATACTCTCCATTGATTATGCCTCTTCGTCCTTATGTTCCAACTCAAAGTTAAAAACGTCGTGATATAATTTGTGTCATAACATGTTGGTGAGAATACATACTAGGTTTCTACGTAAGTCTACTTTGTTTTCTTTCCATGATCCTTACTATGTTATGACTTTCCTTATTGGATATGCTTTCCGATTATTGCATGTACTGCCGTTCCTTGCATGCGTAGTAAGAAAAGTCTTCATACTCTATGGATTTTCTCATAGAGACCTAACCTCTTGTACCTTGAAGTTCCTTAGAGTTAGAGGACTCTTTATTCTGCGTGCATCCTATTCTATTTTGGTCAAAGTCATTAAAGTTTATGGAACTTCAAAATAACTCATATGCTGTCCGGATTAATCTCTCGAGCTATTGCCATATCCTTGAACTCTATGGATGATCATATTCTTGTTACTATGAGCTTGTCCTTAGAAATCCGTGGCCATAATATGTATATTTGTTTGATTGGCACAACGTAGGACTTTGGTCCATTTGACTAATGCATGTGCAAGTAAGGGCCCTGTCTGGTCCTGGGGAGGAGCACCCTAACATACTTATTAACCGCGGGAGTATAGACTTATGGTGCATGGCATGGCACCGACATGTGTGCAAGATTTGTGTGAATGTGCCTTCGTTTGATATGATACGTTTGATCATGTGAATATGTGTTATTTGGGTGAATATGGCCAGTTCTTTTTCATTCGATAAGCACTCGTTCTTGAATTCCTTGTTCAATACTTATGAAAGTCTATCTGATTCGTTATGAAATTCTATTGAGTATTCTACTCTAATCCGTCAATTGGTCTTGTTAGTAATATCATGTATGCTTTTGTCTTTTGCCTTATCAGAATTCTGCTTCTTAAAAATGTTAATTACTTATATTATTGTCCACACCATGAGATGTAAATCCTACTGGGCGTTAGCGCGCTCACCATGCTTTTCCTAAATGTTTTTAGGTAGTGATAATGAACCTATGGATATTGAAGGGGAGGGGCAAGAGTGAAGAGCATCCCCGACATCGTGCAGTAGTGGCATCGTACCTTTAGAGTTGATATAGAGTCTGTAGTAGTTTATCCTATTCGAGTCTGTCACGTCTTTGAATAATGGGCCCTATGGTTGGCTCTGAAGTTTTAAGGATGTAATAAGGAGTTGATATTTGAATTAATTTTGGCTTATGGTTTAGTGATGTCATCTAATTCTATATATATTTGCTCTATTTATGATCTGAATACAACTGTGTGCTCCGATTTTCCGCGTCTGAGTGTGACATGATCTCTCCATAGTTTTGATGATAATAAAGCACATTCTTATTGAGTCAATCCTTATTGCATTTGGGCTTGCGAGTTTGTGGTGTATGCTTAAGTAGGTGGACTGTGTGCAGTGTGATGAAATCCTATTTTCGTGAAATATTTGGGAGCTTATTAATGATATTTAAAGGGTGATGTGTGAAGGTTTTTGTAGCCTTTATTTTAATCTTTCCAGCATGTGAAATCTTGCTAACAAAGAATGTTTGGTTGAAAAGTTATCAAGGTTGCAAACGCACAAGTTTTCTATTCTGGGCAGGCAGAGTGTCAACCCCTCTGCTCTACCCCCTGTTGGCAGATTTTCAGGTTTTTGCTTGTTTTCTTGTTTTGCAGGATTCTTGTCACCCCACATAGCAAGGCTGCAAGTTTATGTTTAGGTAAGAGATGATTCATCATATTGAGATAGAGGAACCAGGCTTGGGGAGCTCAGAGAGAGAGGATTGGGGAGCTCAGAGAGAGAGAGAGAGAGAGAGAGAGAGAGAGATGATGATCAGTCTGTCCCCATGTAATTTTAATTAATTATATATGCATTTTTAGTGATTAACAAAACTTCATCAATAATCTCTAACATATTTCATAAGTCTTAAGTACAGGAAAACTACCAAGATCAATCAAGTCAATGTTGGTAAGTATTGCCTTACTGAAGCTTTAATCCTTTCAACATGATATTTCTCTAAGTCCACATCGACTTCTGTTGAAAATCATAACGATTTCTTTATGAGCATATCGATTTCAACATAGCTATAACAATTTGATATCACAACGATTTCATAAGTGTTTTAACGATTTCCGTGTAAGACTGGAAAGTCATGTTGTTTCAAACAAGTCGATCCTGTAACGATTCTATAAGTCATCGCAACGATTTCTTTAGAACTCGTAACGACTTGCCTGTCGCAACGATTCTTACGTAATCATAACGATTTCTTTATAACTCGCAACGACTTGCTCGCCGTAACGATTCTATAAGTCATCGCAATGATTTCTTTAGAACTCGTAACGACTTGCCTGTCACAACGATTCTTAAGTAATCATAACGATTTCTCTAGAACTCGCAACGACTTGCTCGCCGTAACGATTCTATAAGTCATCGCAACGATTTCTTTAGAACTCGTAACGACTTGCATGTCGCAACGATTCTTAAGTAATCATAACGATTTCTCTAGAACTCGCAACGACTTGCTCGCCGTAACGATTTCTTTAGCGCTCATAATGATTTGCTTCGCGCAACGATTTCTTTAGCGCTCATAACGATTTGCTTCGCGCAACGATTTCTTTAGCACTCATAACGATTTGCTTTGCGCAACGATTTCTTTAGCTCTCATAACGATTTGCTTCGCGCAACGATTTCTGTAGCGCTCACAACAATTTCTTTAGCGCTCATAACGATTTGCTTTGCGCAACGATTTCTTTAGCGCTCACAACGATTTCTTCATTGAACACAACGACTTGCTTTCTACAAACGATTTGTTGAGTGTTCATATTGAATCCATCAGTCAATATAACGATTTACTATGACTCATATCAACTTGGTTCAACTGGCTTGATCATAACGATTTCATAAGTCATATGAGCAACGACTTTATGGTTTATATCTACTTGTTGCTTATATTATGCTTTGAAAGCGTTGAATAGTCAAAGTCTTCCTTATCTGTCTGACTGCTGTGCATTTAATGAAGACAGAACGTATCTCTACATGCATGCAGATGATATCTTCTCATTATCGTACATATTCTGTCAACATCTTTTAGAAGAAACTATTTGGCATTGCTATTTTGGTGAATACTTTTATCAACGTTTACTGACAACTAAAGACAGCCTAGCTGTCTACTGTTCTAGCATTTAATTTGTGCAGGGTCCTAAAGACGTTCTGTCATACAACGTTGGACCATACAGACGCCAGAAGACATTATCTCTTTGCATGCTCAAATGGATAAAAGATTGTTGAAGCTTCTAAATGTCAAGCAGTCTAACGTCTACCGATCTAAGAGACAACGGTTACTTCAACGGGCGAATTTCTAAAGAAGATACAAATACAAGACAGAAGAGAAGAATAAGATTGACGAAGTAGAGAACGCACGTTCAAGTGATTCAAATCTTCTGCTAGAATTCTAAGAGCCAAGAAATTCATTCCTTCTCGTGTTGCTCTTTGCTCTCCACTCTATAGTGAAAATCTTGAGAGAGCTTGTGTAGTTCTGAGAGTGTACTTAGCTTATATTCTTTGCTCTCAGTGCTAGTTGCTTCAGATCTTGGCTTGTTAAAAGCTTGATCTAGGGGCTTGATCTTATTCCATTCTCTTGGTGTTGTTTTCCTTCGGTTGTGAAGGAAGACCTAGTGGTATCCAGGGTGTTGTTTCCCTTTAGTTGTGAAGGAAGACCTGGTGGTATCCAGGGTGCTATTTCCCTTCAGTTGTGAAGGAAGACCTGGTGGGGTATCCAGGGTGGTGTAATTCCCTTCGTGTGAAGGAAGACCAGTTGAGCTGGGTGTTGTAGTGTCCATAGGGGGACTGTACCCTAGTTAGTGGAATCCTGAGTTGTTGCTCAGGGACTGGATGTAGGACTCCTAAGGAGAGGAGGTCCGAACCAGGATAATTCTTGTGTTATGTGATTATTTTCCTTGTGTGATTGTCTTTCGAACTAACAGCTACTAACCTCTATCGAAGAACGTTGTTGTGTGAATATTTTTGATTTACAGGTACTAATCGATTAATTATAAAAGACCCATTCACCCCCCCTCTGGGCTCGTCAACTAGGCAACAAGTGGTATCAGAGCTAGTCTCTTCGACAAAGAAAGGATCCAACGATCCGAAGAGTAAAGATCCATGGCAGCCCAAGGTCACAACGAAAGTCAGTCTGTCAACCGACCACCATTGTTCGATGGAGAGGATTACACTTACTGGAAAACAAGAATGGAGTACTTTCTGCAAGGCCACGATTATCAGATATGGTCCATAGTGGAAGAAGGCGATCTTCTAGTCACAAATGAGAAAGCTCAGTGGACAGACGACGATAGAAAGAAGATCTCGCATAATTGTAAAGCAAAGAGTATTTTGTGCTGTGCCCTTAGTAAAAAGGAGTTCAACAGAGTTTCAGCCTGCAAATCTGCAATGGAAATGTGGGAAAAGCTCAGAATCACCTATGAAGGCACAGATAAGGTAAAGGAAACAAGAATAGACATTCTTGTAGCACAGTACGAAAGATTTCAGATGCAATCAGGTGAGTCCATTACCCAAATGTTCAGTAGATTTACAGATATTACAAATGGGCTAACTGGACTAGGAAAGACCTATGAAATAGGAGATATAGTCAGAAAGATTCTTAGATCTTTACCATCCTCATGGACCCCAAAAGTAACAGCCATTGAGGAAGCTAATGATCTAAAAAGAATATCTTTAGAAAAGCTCATCGGGTCCCTTATGGCCCATGAAATCAATATGGAAAGGCTAGGAGAATCCTCAAGTAGAAAGAAGCATTCCAATGCTTTAAAAGCTGAAGAAGACTCACCAGAAGAAAGCTCAGATGAGAGTGAGAGAGTTGAGGACAGTGAAAATGAGGAAGCAATGCTCTCTAGAAGATTGCAGCAGATTCTAGCTAAGAAGAAGAAGTTCCAATCTGGTAAAAGGCACTTCAAAAGAAACAAGGACTTCAAGAAACCAGATGGAAAAGATCTAAAGAAAGGAGAACCCATCTGCTATGAATGCAAAAAGCCAGGATACATCAAAGCTGAGTGTCCAAAATTCAAGAAGTCGGAGCTCAGGAAGAAAGAAAGCTCCAGGAAGTTCAGAAAATACAAGAAGAAGGCGATGGCAGCAGCATGGGAAAACAGTAGCAACTCAGACAGTGAGTCAAACTCCTGCAGCGATGAAGAAGAAGCCAATTTGGCTTTCATGGCTAATACCGAAGACAAGGTAACTTCTGACTCCTCTTTTGATTCTTGTAATGGTTCAGATTCCGATAGCTTAGAAGAGGCTTTCAACGAACTATATGATAAATATAGAGAAGTAACCAAACTATTAAAAGTAAGCAAGAAAAACATAATCTGTATAGAAAATACAAACTCAGATATAAAATCAGAAAATGAACAATTAGAAAGTCAAATAACTGAACTTAAAAGAAGAAATGAACTGTTATGTGAAGATCTAAAAGCTAAGAATGAACAAATAATTAAATTAGAAAAACAAGTAAGTTCAGATGAACTGAAAACTGAAATCAAGACACTAACAGAAGAAAATATACAGTTATCTAGCACATTAGAAAAATTCACAAATGGTAAAAACTCCCTCATATTAAAAGGTGCCAGAAGATCAGGTAAGAAGAAAAATGGATTAGGATATACACCTTCAGATAATGAAGAAACCATAGTTTATCTTAAAACATATCCAACACCAAAATTTGTACCCGAACAAGATATAGCATACAAAGCTAACTTCAAATATATAGAAAAAGTAACCAAATTATCCTGCTGTAGTCATTGCAACAAGTTAGGACATGTCATAACAACATGCCCAACAAAACATAAGAAATGGATAATCAAAGGTAAAATTAATGATACTAACCAATCAGGACCCAAAAGAATTTAGATACCTAAGACTTGATGATTTTATTTCAGGGTAACACTTGAGCATCCAAATGGTATTTGGACAGTGGGTGCTCAAGGCACATGTCAAGAAATCAGAAGCTATTCACCAATCTCCAAGCTGAACAAGGAACAGTCACCTATGGAGACATTGGGAAAGGCACAGTCACTGGCAGTGGTTCCGTTAGCAACAAAGGAAAGATAGTCATTCAAGATGTACTGCTAGTCAAAGGGCTGAAGCACAATCTAATTAGCATCATCCAGCTTTGTGACAGAGGCCATCAGATTCAGTTTCAAGAGTCAAAATGCAGCATATTAAAGGATGGAGCAGTAATCTTCGAAGCCAATAGAGAGAAGAATCTATACACACTCCATCTTGAAGAACTCAAGGATCAAGATGTCTGTCTGGCAGCAAACAAAGATCAATCTACTGAATTGTGGCACAGAAGACTAGGTCATTGCAGCATAGATGGGATGAGAAAATTACTAAAGAAAAATCTTGTGGAAGGACTGCCAAAGGTCAGTGCAAAAATGGAAGGTGTCTGTAGACCTTGTGCTAAGGGAAAGCACACCAAGAGCTCCTTCAAGTCAAAGACAGTATTAACCACCTCAAAACCCTTAGAACTCCTTCACATGGATCTATTTGGGCCAATGAGGACTACCAGTCTTGGAGGAAAGAACTTTGGATTTGTCATAGTTGATGATTACTCAAGATTCACATGGGTGTCATTCCTAGAGCATAAGGATGACACATTTGAAAACTTTGTCAGTTTCAGCAAGAAGGTCCAGAAGAATCAAAAGTTCAGCATTGTATCTATCCGATCAGATCATGGTGGTGAATTTCAGAATGAAAATTTTGCTAAATTCTGTGATGATCAGGGAATTGAGCACAATTTCTCAGCACCAAGGACACCACAGCAAAATGGAATTGCTGAGAGAAAGAATAGAACTCTATTGGATATAGCAAGAACAATGCTATCTGAATATGATCTGCCAAGATATTTTTGGGCCAAGGCAATCAACACAGCAAGCTACATTATCAACAGAGTTATGATCAGACCAATCCTGAAGAAGACTGCATATGAACTGTTCAAAGGAAAGAAGCCAAAAATCAATCATTTCAGAATCTTTGGTTGTCCTTGCTTCATCCACAACAATGGAAAAAGGGACATTGGTAAGTTGGATGCCAAATCAGATGAAGGCATCTTCATGGGGTACACCTCTAAACCCAAAGGCTATAGAGTATTTAATAAACGTACTTTATTAATTGAACAATCTCTATAGAGTATTTAATAAACGTACTTTATTAATTGAACAATCTATGCATATTATTTTTGATGAAACTAACCCTTCCTTGAGAAAGGAAGAAGATAGTGATAATGATGATGCAGATGAGCTGTCCAAGAAACTAAAGAATACATCAATTGAGGACAAGGATGACCCACCCCTGGAAGACATGCAACAAAAAGAAATTACACATGAAAATCTTCCAAAGGAGTGGAGATACAAGAAAGATCACCCACCTGAGAATATTATTGGTGATCCATCCATTGGGGTAAGAACAAGAGGTAACATGATACCCTGTGATTATTTAGCATTTGTTTCTCAAATAGAGCCGAGGACAGTCAATGAAGCTCTTGGTGATGAATCTTGGATCTTGGCCATGCAAGATGAACTAAATCAGTTCAAGAGAAACCAAGTATGGTCACTTGTTCCTAGACCATCAGACCATCCAGTTATTGGCACCAAATGGGTGTTCAGAAACAAGTTGGATGAGGCTGGTGTGATCTTAAGAAACAAGGCCAGACTGGTAGCTCAAGGCTATTCTCAAGAGGAAGGCATAGATTTCGATGAAACCTATGCACCTGTAGCTAGACTTGAGGCTATTAGAATATTACTTGCATATGCATCAGCATTAGACTTAAAACTATTTCAAATGGATGTCAAATCTGCATTCTTAAATGGTTTTATAAAAGAGGAAGTTTATGTGGAACAACCCCCAGGTTTTGATGACACAGAATTTCCTAATCATGTTTTTAAACTTCATAAGGCATTATATGGTTTAAAGCAAGCTCCTAGAGCCTGGTATGAAAGGCTTAGTTCTTTTCTTCTAAACCATGGTTTCAGTAGAGGTCAAGTAGATAGCACTCTTTTTGTAAAATCAAAAGTTAAAAGCATACTACTTGTACAGATTTATGTAGATGATATTATATTTGGTTCTACTGATGAATCCCTTTGCAAGTATTTTGAAAAGTTGATGCAGGGAGAATTTGAGATGAGCATGATGGGAGAGCTAAATTATTTCCTTGGACTACAAATCAAGCAAGGAAAAGAAGGAACTCACATCTGCCAAGCAAAGTACACAAAAGAACTTTTGAAGAAATTTAGATTCGATAATGCCAAGCCACTGTCAACACCAATGAGTACATCAACAAGAATGGACAGTGACAAAGATGGTAAGAAAGTAGATCAAAAGGTCTACAGAGGTATGATAGGTTCACTGCTTTATTTAACAGCTAGTAGACCCGATATTTTATTTAGTGTATGCATGTGTGCTAGGTATCAAGCAGATCCTAGAGAATCACATTTAATCTCTGTAAAAAGAATATTTAGATATTTAGCTAGAACTCATGATTTAGGTTTGTGGTATCCAAAATCTTGTGAAATTAATTTAGTAGGTTATTCTGATGCTGACTATGCTGGATGCAAAGTAGATAGAAAAAGTACCAGTGGTTGCTGTCAATTTTTGCAGGGTGTTTGATATCCTGGTCTTCAAAGAAACAAAATTCAGTGGCACTGTCTACAGCTGAGGCTGAGTACGTGGCTGCTGGAAGTTGTTGTACACAACTCCTATGGATAAAGCAACAACTTGAAGATTTTGGATTAAATATCAAATCAATTCCACTATTGTGTGACAACACCAGTGCTATCAATCTCACCAAAAATCCAGTTCAACATTCAAGGACCAAGCATATTGAGGTTAGATATCATTTCATTCGTGATCATGTTGCAAATGGTAATATTGAAATATCGTTTATTGATACAAATAGTCAGTTAGCAGACATTTTCACAAAAGCCTTACCTGAAGAGAGATTCACATCTCTTAGAAGGGAATTAGGCATGTGCAATTTGTGAAAAGAAGTTTGTTTAAAACTGGCACATAAAATTTCAGAATCAAGTAAATTTTCTGTCTATGGCGTTGAGCAAAAGAAATTCAAATTATCCCTATAACTGTTCTTGTATTTAAAGTCGGTTTGAATAGTCAAAATCTTTTGTCGTTTTCGACCGCCTTTTGGCGCCTCTCTTTCCAATACATTTATTAATTCCCAAAAATCAATGCGAAGATCGATTCATCTCCCGTCTTCAACCTTTTCCCTCTTTCGTCTGGTTGCCTGAGTCGATGCCCTAACGACTCCAACATCTCACTCTGCTCATTTGAAGTTTCTTTCTTCTTCCCGCGAAGAAATTCTTGAGGACCTTTCTCTCCTCCTTCCTTCTCAACCCTCCAGAAAACTTCCTCACCTGATTCCATGGCCGCATCCATCGTTTCCGGGAGTCTAGGTGGCTACAGTGCCGAGTTCCTTACTCCTGAGCAGCAGGAGAGGTTCAAGTTTGTGAAGACCAAAGTTTGTGGGAACAAGGCAGTGGATATAGCCGATCTCGAAAAGAATGGCATGCACAGTGTAGTAGCAGCAATGAACAGGATGCAGTGGATGGGAATCGCCACCTTCTCCGAGGTAAGCTATCCAGACCTCGTGAAGGCTTTTATGTGTGTTTGAGAACAGAGGCAGACGGGTCCCTGGTTTCATCTGTCAAGGGAACCCTGATCAAAATAGATCATGAATTATTGCGTGTGTTGTTTGGAGTGAAGACTTCTGGACACAGTAGGGTTCACACCGTGGACGCCAAAGCTAAAGGTCTTGGCATTGTAGGGCCAGGGTTCAGACTGAGAGACGGCAAGCTAGACATTAATCAGTTGAATGCTTTCAACCGCCTCCTTCATTTCATCGTTTGTCAGATTTTGGTTCCTAGAAGCACAACCTTTTCTACTTGTACTAAAGCAGACTCAGACATGATGTATTGGGCCATACAGAACAAGAAAATCAATATGGCCGCAGTGATGTTGGAAAGGATGAATTTCGCCAGAGATCAGATCTGGGATACCAAAAGTAAGCTCAATGTTTCTTTGCCCTATGCTCATTTGCTTACTAAGGTTTTCAAGCATTTTGACATTGATTTGTCCGGAGCTATTGTTGAGAAAATGGGCCAATCAATTAGGTCCAGAAACCTAAGGAAAAGTGGCTTTTCAGTGGTCAATGGTGTTTGGTCTAAGACCTTAGTGGCAGAGGGAGAGGCCATTATAGGAGACATTCCTAATGTTCAGGAAGAAGCAGCAGAACCTAGAGCTGCAGAAATTGAACCAGCAGCACCAGCAAAATTAGTAGAAGCAGAATCAAGAGTAGCAGTTGAGCCAGTAGGACCATCTGAACTGGCAGCAGAGATAGCAGGGTCACCCATTGTAGCAGGAGTTTCACCTTCTGCAGAAGATTTTTCAGAAGCACCTGCAAGAGTATCAGTGGCAATTTCTAGTGAAAGGATTGAGGACATCTCTCCTGAGGAGATTGTCCCTATTGTGTCTACAGAAGCAGACTCTCTACCCACCTCTATGGTAGCATCCATACTTAGAGGGGTAGTGGACTCTATCCTCACCACCCCAGTCACTTTAGAGACTGGTGGTTGTTCAGCAGAAGAGGTTGTGGCATTAGGCCACATTGAGGAATCAAGTGCAGCACCAGTTCAGGAGGAGCAATCAGATGCTCCAGCAGATGTTGTTTTGGAAGAGGCTCCCATTCAGGGGGAGCAAGAGCTAATGGATAAGGATGCTCCTGTTCAGGGGGAGCAATCAAAGGAAGGACCAGCTGATGAAGACTTGCCATATGCTCAGAATGATGTCAGAGATGGGGAGACAGCCAGCTCCTCTGACTCAGATGATAATCAGCAGCCTCCAGCTTCAAAGGCTAGGCAGAAAGGAAAAGAAGTAGATTCTGGAGTCCCACTCCTATCAGATACTCCTTTTGAAAGGCAGATGAGGCAGAAAATAGTGATCAATTTAAAGCCTGTGATTGAGAGACTTGATGTTCAAGGTACAATTTTGTGTTCTCTTCAGTCTGATGTCAATTCCATTTTCATGAGCCAAGCTTCAGCTTCTAAGGAAATTTTCGGTATTAGAAATGCCATGAAATGGTTCAACAAAGAGATGGGGAATATGAAATCAATGCTATCTAAGATTCTGAAGGTAGTTGGAGCTCCAGCTCCTCCTCCTCCTGCACCTCCTTCAGATCAGAACTTGGGTGCTAATACTCCTAGGCCATCAGAGCCATCAGTTCAAGAGTCAGGGCCATCAGGGCTAGCACCAGCAGCAGCAGAGGCAGAGGTAAATGTGCAAGGGTCATCTGGGCCAGCTGAGCAGGTTGAAGGGCCTCCAGGGCCAGCTGAGCAAGTGTCAGGGCCATCAGGTCCATTAGAGAGTGGACCTGTGCAGACAGAGGTTGAAGAAAGGTCTTGGCACCTAAGCCTCCAGCTCCTTCTCCTCCCTCTCTCACACCAGCTCCTCCATCTCCTCCCTCCGCTCCTACAGCACCCCCTGCTCCTCAGCCATTCAAAAAGCCTCAATCTAGACCCATCTCTTCTCCAACACCATTTCCTTCTCAATCCACCTCATCTCCTGCATCTTCTACTCACATACTTCCACCTCCACCTAGTTCTGAGGTGCCTCCAGCATCCTCTACTGGAGCCTCCTCCTCCTCCTCTGGTCCCTCCCATGGACCAGTTGATAACATTCCCACTACTTCTCGTTCATTTCTTCATCCTTCTCCTCCACCCTCTTTCATCACTATAATCCCTGAGACAGCTCAACTTGACTCTCCCTTTATAGAAAAAATAAAGGATGAGTTTGAGGAAGGGATTCTCAGGTCTGTGCTGAAGGTTGGGGAGCACATCCATAGGGCAGACTCTTCCAGTCATGCACCTAAGAAGAGGAAAATTTCTTCTACCTCCTCCATTTCATCTGAGCCTAAATACCCTCCTTTGTGGTTTTCCCTCACAATGGACAACAAAAATAAACCACTGTATAGAGAATATCTCTCAAAGGTCGTTCTTGCCACCATCATTAACCTTCCATTCCTCAATCTAACAGATCATTTAAACACCATTTTACCCTTCACTTCTCTTTCCAAATCCGAAAAATCCAAAATCTTCTCTATTGCCCACTCCAAAACCGAAGAGCAGTGGGGCAAAGGCCACCAATATCTCTTCAAAAGATATATTCTTGCCAAATCTGCCAGATTCCCTCCAAGGGACCACTCCCTGACCTTATCAGAGTGGTTCAGAATTTATCATAGAGAAATTTGGGCACCCTTCATTCAGAAAGAGATCAAGATGGTCAGACACTATGTGTTGTTCAACAACTACAGATACGTCCATCGACTTCCAGAAGTTCAGCTGAGCCAATTCAAAAGGGCTATCTCCTCTCTAAATCCAGGCATCTCACAATCTTCAGATATTCAGGTAGACTTTGCTACCCTTCCTGTGACTGATGAGATTGCACTACCTTAGATTCATTTTCTAGTCATGGAATCCTCTGTAGGATCCATCATCTTTGAACGTTTTGCCAGAGTAATGGGAAGAATTAAAGTTCAGAAAGGCTGCCTGGTTGCATTTCCTAGATTTCTATTCAGAGAATATCACCAGGGGCATGTCAGTGCTGAAGTTCTAGCCCCAATTCTGTCTGAATGTGAAAGATTGTCATCCTCAGAATGGAGTAGATTCTATCCTTTGTCTGTTCAGCAACTGTTCACCCTGAATGAAGCTCAAGCCAGGGAAGGCAAACCTGTTGTCTCTCCAGCCACATTCTTGGATATGAACTCCATTCACCTTGTAAATGACCCCTTCAAAGTTTGGGAGGAAAGGTACAAGGTGTATGTAGCTCTACATAAAGCTCTCAGAGATAATCACAATCACTATCCTGTGTCCATGGATCAGTTTCTTACCTGTGCCAGCTTTGGGACTACTCATTTCCTGAAGATGACTATGGATAAGAATGCTTATGCTGATCTTCTCTATAAGCACCTAGATCTTCATCTCAAAAGGATGGCTCCCTCCATGGGACCAACCTACTCTTTGTCTTTTGGAGTCTTTAAAACTCATTTTGAAGAGCAGGAAGCACAGGCATGGGAAACCATTTCTCATTTTGCCTCTCTTCTGTCTCCTGCTTACTATCTGTCTGTACCTCCTCAACATTAATAAAACATTCTTGTTTGTATGTTCCTATTTCTTTTCTCTTCATTCTTTGTCTCAGAGTATCTTTTTGTTTAATGACAAAAAGGCAGAGAAAATTAATTAGCATGTCTGAAATACATTCTAAATATATATATAGGGAAAAATTTAGCATCTTCTGACTGTTTTTAGATACCTTTCATCCATGCTTATTATTTAGTTTTGTCATCACTAAAAAGGGGGAGATTGATGATCAGTCTATCCCCATGTAATTTTAATTAATTATATATGCATTTTTAGTGATTAACAAAACTTCATCAATAATCTCTAACATATTTCATAAGTCTTAAGTACAGGAAAATTACCAAGATTAATCAAGTCAATGTTGGTAAGTATTGCCTTACTGAAGCTTTAATCCTTTCAACATGATATTTCTCTAAGTCCACATCGACTTCTGTTGAAAATCATAACGATTTCTTTATGAGCATATCGATTTCAACATAGCTATAACAATTTGATATCACAACGATTTCATAAGTGTTTTAATGATTTCCGTGTAAGACTAGAAAGTCATGTTGTTTCAAACAAGTTGATCATGTAACGATTCTATAAGTCATCGCAACGATTTCTTTAGAACTCGTAACGACTTGCCTGTCGCAACGATTCTTAAGTAATCATAACGATTTCTTTATAACTCGCAACGACTTGCTCGCCGTAACGATTCTATAAGTCATCGCAACGATTTCTTTAGAACTCGTAACGACTTGCCTGTCGCAACGATTCTTAAGTAATCATAACGATTTCTCTAGAACTCGCAACGACTTGCTCGCCTTAACGATTCTATAAGTCATCGCAACGATTTCTTTAGAACTCGTAACGACTTGCCTGTCGCAATGATTCTTAAGTAATCATAATGATTTCTCTAGAACTCGCAACGACTTGCTCGCCGTAACAATTTCTTTAGCTCTCATAACGATTTGCTTCGCGCAACGATTTCTTTAACGCTCATAACGATTTGCTTCGCGCAACGATTTCTTTAGCGCTCATAATGATTTGCTTTGCTCAACGATTTCGTTAGCGCTCATAACGATTTGCTTCGCGCAACGATTTCTATAGCGCTCACAATAATTTCTTTAGCGCACATAACGATTTGCTTTGCGCAACGATTTCTTTAGCGCTCACAACGATTTCTTCATTGAACACAACGACTTGCTTTCTACAAACGATTTGTTGAGTGTTCATATTGAATCCATCAGTCAATATAACGATTTACTATGACTCATATCAACTTGGTTCAATTGGCTTGATCATAACGATTTCATAAGTCATATGAGCAACGACTTTATGGTTTATATCTACTTGTTGCTTATATTATGCTTGAAAGCGTTGAATAGTCAAAGTCTTCCTTTATCTGTCTGACTGCTGTGCATTTAATGAAGACAGAACGTATCTCTGCATGCATGCAGATGATATCTTCTCATTATCGTACATATTCTGTCAACATCTTTTAGAAGAAACTATTTGGCATTGCTATTTTGGTGAATACTCTTATCAACGTTTACTGACAACTAAAGACAGCCTAGCTGTCTACTGTTCTAGCATTTAATTTGTGCAGGGTTCTAAAGACGTTCTATCATACAACGTTGGACCATACAGACGCTAGAAGACATTATCTCTTTACGTGCTCAAATGGATAAAAGATTATTGAAGCTTCCAAATGTCAAGCAGTCTAACGTCTACCTATCTAAGAGACAACGGTTACTTCAACGGGCGAATTTCAAAAGAAGATACAAATACAAGACAGAAGAGAAGAATAAGATTGACGAAGTAGAGAACGCACGTTCAAGTGATTCAAATCTTCTGCTAGAATTCTAAGAGCCAAGAAATTCATTCCTTCTCGTGTTGCTCTTTGCTCTCCACTCTGTAGTGAAAATCTTGAGATAGCTTAATTGTGTAGTTCTGAGAGTGTGCTTAGCTTAGATTCTTTGCTCTCAGTGCTAGTTGCTTCAGATCTTGGCTTGTTAAAAGCTTGATCTAGGGGCTTGATCTTATTCCATTCTCTTGGTGTTGTTTCCCTTCGGTTGTGAAGGAAGACCTGGTGGTATCCAGGGTGTTGTTTCCCTTCAGTTGTGAAGGAAGACCTGGTGGTATCCAGGGTCCTATTTCCCTTCAGTTGTGAAGGAAGACCTGGTGGGGTATCTAGGGTGGTGTAATTCCCTTCGTGTGAAGGAAGACCAGCTGAGCTGGGTGTTGTAGTGTCCATAGGGGGACTGTACCCTAGTTAGTGGAATCCTGAGTTGTTGCTCAGGGACTGGACATAGGACTCCTAAGGAGAGGAGGTCCGAACCAGGATAATTCTTGTGTTGTGTGATTGTTTTCCTTGTGCGATTGTCTTTCGAACTAACAGCTACTAACCTCTATCGAAGAACGTTGTTGTGTGAATATTTTTGATTTACAGGTACTAATCGATTAATTATAAAAGACCCATTCACCCCCTCTCTGGGCTCGTCAACTGGGCAACAGAGAGAGAGAGAGAGAGAGAGAGAGAGACTTTGTGGAGGAAGGTTCTACTCCTTTGTGGCTCCATCAATTCATCATGATTCCTCTCCGAGCTTGAAGAAGATGTGCTACTCTGACATAGAAGGACTCAAATATGTAGGGGAGATGAGTATCTTTCAGATTTGATCTTTCTTCTTTCACCCTTGTGCTTCATTGTTAAAATACTCAAGTTATTTGAACGGTTGTGTGAGTGCAAATCTCTTAGGTGTGGTGTGGGCACTAGGGGTTTGTGTGTGTGTGTGTGTGTGTCGCACCTCTGTGTGTGATGATCTGCCGAAGTATGGGTGTCATGTTGTATGTGCATTGAACACGTGTGTGTCTGTGTGATCTTTTAAGGTCGAGTTAGCAAGTGGGCCCAAGTTTCACTTGGGGAGAGGACATAGGAGCACCCTTGGTGTGTCCAAATCTTTTTAAAAATCTTGTGCCTCATCTGTGGTATGGTCCTTTTCTTCTATCTCCTTCACTTCTACATGTTTGTTTGCATATGTTCTCGGAGTAGCAAAACGATGTTGACACTCAATTCATCCCCCTCTTGGGTGCGATCCATAGCATTGAACTTTCATTCATTTTAACTTGGCTTGGCTAATATCACTCGTGAACTTTGTAAGTTGAACTTATGTGCCACGAATGACCCTACAAATTCTTCTATTGACAATTTCTTTAAGTCATTTACTTCTTTCGCCATTACTTTCGAAGTCCAATTGCTTGGAAGGAACCTGAAATTTTTTCTTATATGTCATATGATGTTAGCTCCTTGCCTAGGCCTATTAGACCGTTCGGATGTTTGTGAGCTTCCCATACATCGTCCAAATGGTTTCTCTTGGGCTTATCTTAAATTATTCATACTGGGCCACTAACATATCAACCCTGATCTCCTTGACTTTGTTACTTCATATATCAGCTCCAACATGTTCCACATCAATGTAATAGTCGGCACCCTGAGTGGTTGGTTCATCACCCCGAACATGAGCATGTCTATTATAGTAATAGTTGCTGAAATGCATCAAGTGTGAGGACATTTGCAAACACTCCTGGTACTCCACATCCCCCATTTGACACAAATCAAACAGGTTCCCCAATTTGCCTCAACTCAAGTAGAAGCATGCTTGCAAGCAACCTATTCAAAACACAATCATGAGGTCACAAGAGTATAACAAGATGATTGGTGCAAGCTTCAAGAACATTGCAAAAAGCATGTTAAAAGCCTTCTCTCCCACATCTGTCTAACAAGGTCGCAGGCTAGAACACAATTGAAGTTTTAGATACTATTAATAATCCGGCGTACAACCCAGCGATCATATAGCCAACAGACCAAACAGATGTATAATCTCTTTTGGACGGAGGCAAGAAAGAAAATATGCTCAGATCTATAAACAGATGTGGTCTTACAAAAGCTTCTTGGTCCAATAAGTTATCTTCATTCCAAGCCGAATAACATCAAAAATACATCTAAGAAACATTAAGCACTAAGCACGCAGCATATTCTGAATTCTGCAATGGCCAGTTTGCACACAGTTCACATATTTATTGAGGAGAAAGGAGGCGGATAGGAGATGATATCACAGATGCCACTCTGATTCATCCAGTTCAGCCAAAATGGAAATGACCATGATTTCCTGGAAAACATCAGCTATCAGTTGGCACAGCTTCCTTCTCTTCAGCAGGTCTGTCCTTTATTTGCAGACTGTTTATCTTCCGACCTACCTCATTCACCCCAACCTTGACCTTGCCAGTGGGTCCATTCGATGGAAATGTCTCAGTATCATCTGCTGCAGTGGTCTGCCAGATTCGGATGGTCCCATCTTCAGATCCGGACGCATAAGATTCACCCCCAGGCGAAAACCGTACACATGTACTGGTCCATGGTGACCTTTGTTACATGCTGCATCAATAAACAAAAGATGTGATTAAGGAACTGAAACTGAAAAGTTCAAAGTTACTCGTCATCCAAATGAGAATAGCTTGTGCATAAGTATACTATTAAAATCTTAATACAATGGGATAGTTGAACAGTAGCTTCTCCACCTTGGAGTATGCCGTGCATATATAGCCATCATCAAGTGGAAAATCCAGTAGTCAATTTTCCAACTGACTCATGTGTTATTGAATGCAGAAGCATCCACAATGTGTATTCATCATTCCGACAATAAATAAACAAATTAAAAGGGTCTTTCAGTTTTTACTGCCTATGAACTGCATTTGGGAAAATTTCCTGGTGACTTGTAGGTCCATCCATTTGAAAATGACATCTATTTAAGTATTATTGATGTCAAAATAAATGGAAAAGAATAAAACGAAAATACCCATGTGTAAAATGAAAAGGTAGATAGAGGACAGGGGGAGTGTGTGGAGAGAGAGGATCATATATCGGATGACCTATGACAAGCGATGAAAATGGAGAGAATTCCCTCTCTCCCCCCAGGGGTAAAATAGATCTTTCCCTTATAGGATGACCTATGACCATAGTTAACCTATAGTTAAGTACTCAGAGGTAGGCAGCATCACAGTGAGGATTAAAAATTCAAAAACTCGGTTTCTTCAGTAATCTACATGAGAATTCTTTTTCTAAATCTAGGGACTAAAAAACGAAAAGAATCCATTAAAAAGAGCCTAGTCCCATGGTAAAAACCAATAAACACATTAAAAAGCACCTAGTTCCATGGTCCACTTTTGCTGGTCAAAAAGCCTGAATTTTAACCTGCACACCCTGCCATCTAAATCTTTCAGCAGAATAATACTGGTAAACAGTGGACTGAACCTTTAGACGAGTGGAACCTAACCATACATGTCCTCCAATTATATCTTCTAAATCGTCCACACTAACTTAAAATACAGTCCACATTCCCGACACAAGTTTAAGCTGAGAGATTCATATGGTTGATGATGGCAGAATTGTTCTACTCTGAAACAGACCCTTGACCATCATGATTAACCAAATTGGTCCCCATTAGAATACAGACCTCATATAGACTCGAGCTAAGATACTGGTATGGTTGAAAATATTAACGGACAGAAATTTCACATCCCAACTAAAGCTCTGAAACAGAAGCATCAAGACAGGGAAGAGAACATACCAATCTCTTCACCAGAATGGAAATCGAACACATGGACCCACATATCTTCTCCTCCGGCAATAAACTTGTTGCCAAGTTTTGGTTCTAACGAGGCAGATTCTACAGTGCATGGCATATCATAGCTCTTCACAAGACCAAAACTGCAAGAAGCAGGCAATGACTTTAGGAAAAATGGGGGAAAGTGACCACCTACCAATCATCATAATGTCCAAGACACTTAACTGATTTGCATCCCAAAACTTGACAGTTGACCCATCAGCTGATGTAATATAACGACCATCTTGGCTCACTTCAGCACTGGTAACAGGAGATTTGGTCTCCAGTGTTCGGATGATCTTTCCAGTTCTGACATCCCACAACCTGCACTTCCATTAATACAGAACAGAAACAAAAGTATTTCAGAGTCTGCACATAGCTCAAATCAACCCCAAAGATAAGAAACTGCAGTTGTTAACATGGATATGTGAATTTTGACAGAAAGGTTCAGCTCAACATTTTGTCTTTGTCTGTGGTATGTTACACTCATCTCTTCCACAAATCCATCCCTATGTTAGATGCATATCTCCAACCACAGATTAACATTTAAATGAGAATGGGGAATTTGCCCAAGGGATGAGTTATGCAAATCATTAATCCTGGTCAAGATGCCAAACGAGAATTAAGAGGTAATAAAATCAAGAGTCAGTGTAACCCAGGTATGATAGTGTCTTATCCAACAAATTGGTCTTACGTGTCGATCCTATATTACTGTGAGGTCAGATTCTAGAATAGGGTAGTTTTTTATACTATCATTTAAAATAGTTCAAATTAATTATAAATCACTGTCAGAGGGGGAACTTATTTCCTGGTCCCTGTCAGAAAAAGGTGCGCCAAATAATCCCTCCTTTTGGTGGACTTTATCAATCAATCCCTGAAAAGACAGTTTCTTCTTCTATTTTTTTTTCCCCATTTTACCCTTCCATCTGCTTTTGTGTCGTCAGATATGTATGATCATTGTATTCATACTTTGACAACACTTAAAGTCTAAGGTCTAAGACGTTAAAGTAAGAGTTTGAAGTTGTTAAAATATGTGTGACAGTGAGTTAAAACATGTGAAATTTAAAGTAATTGTTAATATGATTTAAAGTGTAACTGTTGACATGACTTAAAGTCTAAATTCTAAGACGTTAAAGTAAGAGTTTGAAGTTGTTAAAGTATGTGTGACAGTGAGTAAAAACATGTTGGATTTAAAGTAACTGTTGATATGTGATTTAAAATATAACAGTTGGCATGACTTAAAGTCTAAGTTTGAAGATGTTAAGTAAGAGTTCGAAGATTTAAAGTATGTGTGACGGTTAGTTAAAATGTGTGAGACTTGAAGTCACTGTTAACATAACTTAAAATCTATATTCTACGGAGATAAAGTAAGAGTTTGGAGTTGTTAAAGTATCTGTAATAATTGAGTTAAAGTGTGTGGGACTTAAAATAACTGTTGACATAATTAAAGTCCAAGTTTGAAGACGTTAAAGTAAGTGTTCGAATGTGTTAAAATAAGAGTTCAAAGTCGTTAAAGTATATGTGATAGTGAGTTAAAATGTGTGAGATTTAAAATCATTGTTAGTATGACTTAAAATCTAAATTTGAAAGTTTTAAAATAAGAGGAACTAGTTAAAATAGAAGAACAAACCAGTTAAAGTAGAAGAGCAAGCATGTTAAAGAAGAGAAAATCTATTAAAAAAGAAGAGAAAATCAGTTAAAGTATCTAGTCTGTTAAAGTAGTAGTTACAATATGTTAAAGCAATAGTTATAATCAATTAAAGTCGTAGTTGTTATCTATTAAAATAGTAGTTGTAGTGTGTTAAAGTAGGCTAAAGCATGGTTTGATGGATCATCAATTCAGACTGAATCAAGTTTGTCTTGATTCGATCGGATTCGATTTGATTCGCATGTATATATATATTATATATATTTAATCTAATATATTAATATAATATATATTATATATATGTATAATGAATATATATTACATATAATGTATATGTAAGACATATACGCATGCATATATGTAACATATGTATGTCATATATGATAATGGGCTTAGAGATTCACATGGGATTACATGGAACTCATCCTATTTATATTTTATATCATTTAAGTAAACGTTCATTTACTTAAGATATTACATGTAAATAAAGAAGTACATCCCATTTGAATCCAATAAAAATAAAAAAATTATATCTCTTATCAATAAAAAGTCAACTCTCATATCTAAGAAGAAATTCACAATTTTGGTGATTCCATCAAAATAGCAACTTTTTAATCCCTCATAATTGGGTCTATTTAAAAACTTCATAATTCAAATAAACATAATAAAACACTAAAAATCTAAAGTCCGGTGAAAAAAGCCAAACGTGTATATAACTTCTTCAAAGGAGTGACTCTCCTACTGATTGGGACTTTATGGTCAGTAGGAGAGTGACTCTCTTGGAGAAGTCATATGCACGTTTGACTTTTTTCACCAAACTTTGAATTTTTTGTGTTTTATTGAGTTTATTTGAATTATAAAATTTTTAAATAGATCAAATTATGAGGGATTAGAAAGACGTTATTTTGATAGAATCATCAAAATCGCGATTTTCTTCTTAGATGGGAGAGTTGAATTTTTATTGGTAAGAGAGATGATTTTTTTATATTTTTATTGGATTCAAATGAGGGGTACTTCCTTATTTACATATAATATCGATGTAAATAAAGTATGAGTTCGTAGAGTTTCTTAAACATGTCGGCTGAATCAAACACACAATCGGCCGAATCAAGCGAATCACGGATCGACTTTTCCGTGATTCGCACCGATTCGGCCGAATCAAGCCGATTTGCCCCGATTCGGCAAACCATGGGCTAAAGTAGGCGAGGAAACCAATTAAAGTAGAGAAGAAACATGTTAAAGAAGAAGAGGAAATCAGTTAAGATATGTGGGTAGCCTTGTCAATGGATCCACAAGATCCGAAACCCGATCCGGATCCGAAATAAAAATAGGATTCGGATCAAATATTTGAACCCGAAATGACAGAATCGCAGCGCATCCGGGGCGAGACTTTCTGATCCGAAATCTCTTATTTCGATTTCCCACTTCGGGGAGCCGAAACCCGAAGAGAAAAGGGACTCCTTCCCAAATCCCCCCATCTCCCTTCGTTCTAGGGTTTCTCCCATCTCACATCGGCCATCTCCCATCTCCACCTCCGCAGGGCCGCAACGGCGATCCCTCCCCTCTGTGGGATTCATCTTCACCACCAGCACCTCCACCTGCACCAGCTTCCTGCTGCAACCCCGTCGTCGACGTCATCAGGGACGGGGGGACGAAGATCAACGCCAGGTTCATCATCGCCGGTGGGGTGCAGTTTGTGGGCGGCCTGGTCGACATCGAGGACCAGCTGGCCGTCACGATCTACGACCGGGCTGCAGGGAGATCTCTGCTCTCCCACTACTCTTCGTGCGGGCGGCCATACACTGGGCAAGGCGGCGGAGGAGGAACTGAATACCTGCTCCCCAAGGTCTGATTTCTACCCTCTTTCGCCATCCACATTTCAGCAGGAAGTAGAATATCCTCAAGATTTTCTTCTCCCACTTTAGCAGGTGCACAGGATTGCGATATGCTGCTGCCTGCGCATGTTAGGGTTCGCCCGTCATGCCGGCTGCGAAGCTTGGGATGTGCCGGGGGTTCGGGCTGGGTTGCGCATGACGGCTGTTGCCCTGGAGCGGAGATGCTGCAGCTGCCTTGTGATGCTGTTGGTGTGTAAACTGAGCTGTTTTTGAATGGTCTCAGAGGTGGACCTTGGGGGCGCATTGGGGATTCCTACTGGGAGTTGGGTTCGAGCTGCTTTGTCGTGAGGTTTGTGTGGATTTGAGGGATATGGGTGATGTCTGTGGGCTGGAATCCTTTTTTCTAGCGGATGTTACTGGTTGTTTATTTATCTATTTTTTGTCGAACCATCAAAAGTTTTAACTTTTTCTTTACTTTTTGCTTCTTTGAAAGTTGTTTCTGTCTCGTATGCTTCTGCAAGTTCCTGTACGTTTTGATGATTTGGAAAGAAGAACTGCTGCAAAGTGGGGTTCCTCTTAGAAGCGGCACATCTCTGTTCCCTGTTCTCATTGCTTCTGGTTTCCAATTTTTAAGTTTTTGGTTGCGCATCTGCTAGTACAAAATTGATGTCTTTTTCAGGCATTTCTCCCCTCAAGGCTCTAATTTCAGAATGAGATGTCAAGAAAATTGATATATCCTTCTTTATGGTTTGAGCTTCAGATCCTGTCCTCTTTTTCTGCACAATACTGATGTAAATCATATCACCATGCTTACTCTAACAGATCCTTATTCCTCCTCAAATCATGTCTTATTGCCTAAATGCTCATTTCACTGCTGCAATTTTCTATTTTCTAGTTTTTTTTCTCTCTTACTCTGATTTTGATGTTATCTCACTTTCATGATAAAACTCCAACTTCTAAGTATTTTGAAGGATGTTGAGTAATTTCTTTTTTAAATTCTATCTTCTTCAGCACTAAGGAGTTAGCAAAGTTGGATGGGAAGCTTAAGCTAAACTAATCTCTCCTTCAAAACAAGGTACGTAGTCTTTAAGAGCATACAACTCATCTTTTTTGCTTGTCATTCATAACTTTCTTAACATGCATACTGGTGCACTCATCCGCATTTAATCAGTATCCACCTTGACTAGCTGGGTTAATTATAATTCTTAGTAAGCAGCCATCTATATTTAATCAATATCTACCGAGATTAATTTGGATATAATTCTGAATCACCCTTCCCTCATTTACTTGTCAATGAAATGAATTTTGCTTGGTACAAGATATGCCCATTTTAATATGTAGACTATTCTACACATTTTTTCTGACCTGCAGAAGCTATTTGATGTTTTTCCATTGAAATTATTGGAGTCACTTTGAAGAGGATGGCCGTGTTGCGTTAATTTTATCATAGACTGTGATGTCGTTGCTTTCAGTTGGTCCCTAAAATGTAGAAACAAGAATACCGTTATATCTTGTTCTTATCTGCCAATTTTTCAACCTATTTAGAAAATGGAAGATGCTTTTTTTGGTAAGTCAATTTTTTAAAATCATTGATTCATCTCTTACAGGCACATCAGGAGATGGAATAGCTAGTACCTAGTGAAAGCCACCAAAGAGAACCTGTAGAAGAACAGAGCCATTTTTTGCAGGATGATCACCATTACTTGTCTCATTTTGTATCCAGAATTGGTGCAAATCGACACAAATTTTCTTATGGCAATAGCTTTGTATTATTACATGGTTGAGTTTAATGTATACATTTGATTTTATCATTGGAATGGATGTCGGGCTAGTTGCTATGTATGTTTAACCAGATTTGGGTGATTTTTTATTTTTCCAGATTTTATGAATGTTCTTGCTATAACTCAGCACAGATTTAGGTGATTTATTTATTTTTTTCAGATTTTTTATGTATGTTTAACTAGATTTTGTGATGTTCTTGCAAGTTGCTATAACCCAGCATAGATTTGGATGATTTTGTATTTTTTCAGATTTTTTTAGATTTTTTGTGTATTTAACTAGATTTTATGAATGTTCTTACTGTGATCAGCATAGATTTGGTTTTTTTTTCAGATTTTTCAACATTTTTATGTATGTTTAATCAGAATTTCTTTTGTATGTTCTTGCTAATAACCAGTGGTCCAGCGCAGTTTGAGTACTTTTTTATTTTTCCAGATTTTATGAATGTTCTTGCTATAACTCAGCATAGATTTAGGTGATTTACTTATTTTTCAGATTTTTTATGTATGTTTAACTAGATTTTGTGATGTTCTTGCAAGTTGTTAAAACCCAGCATAGATTTGGGTGATTTTGTATTTTTCAGATTTTTTTAGATTTTTTATGTATTTAACTAGATTTTATGAATGTTCTTACTGTGATCAGCACAGATTTGGTTTTTTTTTTCAGATTTTTCAACATTTTTATGTATGTTTAATCAGAATTTTTTTTTGTATGTTCTTGCTAACAACCAGTGGTCCAGGGCAGTTTGAGTATTTTTTTATTTTTCAGATTTTTACGATATTTTAAACAAGTATAAAGTATGCAATATTTTTAAAGAAATTTTTAGGACTTTTATTATATTTTTTTGAATTTTCAGATCCAGATCCAGATTGGGATCCAAAATTAGGGTCTAGATCCAGATCCGAATTCAAAAAGTTGTGTTGAATGTAGCTGCATTTTTTAAAGAAATTTTTATTGTATTTTTAGATTTTTAACACAAATAGGATCCGGATCCAGATCTGGATCCGAAAATGTAATTTCGGATCCTGATCCAAATAAGATCCGAAATGTTGATTAGATCCGGATCCGGGTCGGATCCGAATCTGCTGGTTTCGGATCCGAATTCGGATCACAGTGGATCCGACCCGGATCCGGTGCTTTGACAGCCCTATATGTGGGATTTAAAATAACTGTTGATATAATTTAACGTGCAACTTCAAAGGTGTTAAAGTAAAAGTTAAAAAGTTTTAAAATAATAATTGACAATCAAAAGACAGAAAACATTAGTTAGAGACTGTTTGCATAGATCCCCATAAAATAGGGACTAGAAATTAACATCCCTAAAAGTTGCTGGACTTTTTTGTGTAAGTATTTCTGACATGGACCTACAGTTAAGGTCTCCCTTCTGACAGAGACCTATAATTAATTTGCCCTTTAAAATAAAACTTGTAACTTGCAATTTTGAAAATCGGAAATGCAATTTTAAAAATCGGAAAAATTTTGTTCTGTTTTTCACATGACAGACCTTGCATTACTAACAATGACAATCACTGTTATAGAAATAATTAGAAAGAAGACCAGAGAAGAAGCATTGACCCGGATCTTGATGTTTTACTTATTTTCTTGCTTAGAAGAGAGAGAAAGCTGAAGAAAACTTGCGCAGCAGAAAGCATAACCTCATATTTCCTTTAGTTTTACTGGTCAAAGGCTTCCCATGTGCTTGTTACCATTGATAGAAACAATATGAAGAAGAACAGAGTTCCTACATGCGAAGTAAACAAACAAGAAGTGAACAAACCTTACGCCTCCAATATCAGTGCAAGAACTTAATATTGTCTGGTCACTATGAAGCCAAGCTACAGTTCTCACAGAACCAGGGGATTTATCAACTTCTCTTGGAGGAGCATCTGGATGATTCAAGTCAAAAATGCGCAGAACTTTTTCCAGTCCTCCAGTAAGCAATAGATGAGTATCCTGCATGAAGTTTGAAACAATTGTCAAGAAAGTCTGCTAAACCACGTAAAAGTTTCCCCAACACCAGTACTCCACAGAGAGACAATGTTTCATGACCAAAATCAGATGTTTTGTATCCATTTTTTGCACAAGAAGATATTGTAGTCAGAGAACCTTCTATGATATTATGAAATGCAAAGTCAGCTATCGTCAACAACTCAACATTACAAATCACACTACAACAGTTGTAACAGCACCTACTTATCTTTTGAGCAATAATGACAAAGAACAATCAAGAAAAACAAATTTCACCATGCATGTAACATCAGGTGTACATCAAGTAATGTGTACAACATATCTCAAAAAGCACAAGAGTACCAACTTACTCAGTAGGGAAAGAGAGACTTCAAATGCCAAGTTGCAAACCCAACAAAATGACATAGCATTAGAATTTGATCATTCATCTAAGGATAACCCAAATTAGACCATAATTGAGAAAAATGAAAAAGAAAGAAAAAAAGACATTGAGCCAGCAGACAATGACCTGTTATACTGGTTTTTAAGCTTTCAGCAACTTACCTTTAAATATTCTAATTTCTGTACGGCTTTTAATGAGGTCAAAAAGGCAAAAGAGGGAGGAGCACCTCCATAGAAGCTCCAAGGCCATAGGAGTTTTGAAACAGGATGGTACATGATCCATACTTGTTTAAAAGAAATAGATTTTTTTCCCAGTTTGTCATTCTCACAAGGGTCGGTGACACCCTACAATACATCCCAAAACCCATAATCTCTTCTTTGGCCTCCTAGTTACCACAGGCAACCAGCAGCATCCACTTTGTGGGTTCTATTAGGGCCTCGTCAAAGTGTGTTTAATTCTATAAGGCGCATGCTACAGTATCTCACTTGTTTTAGTACCCTTTTCCCACACTCTTTTCCTGCTGTCCAACTTTGAAAGTGAACGTGAGTTCGATGCTCGAAAGTTTGGAAATACTGAACTTTAGTTCCTCATCTCGACCATCAAACCTCATGATTGAACAGCTGAGATAAGAGTGCAAAGAGGGTGGTGAAAAGTGTTGACATGTTGCATTCCTAATTCAATAATAAAAATATAGTCAACTCATGATTTTGAATAGATTGCAAGTCTGATTTGAAAGAAACATGCTCCTTTAGTAACTAATGTTCACCAAATATTATCACCACAAGCTGTGTAGATCCATGGAAATACATCTTGCAATATGATAGAAGTACACAGCAAACTGAATAACGCTAGTATCACCATCCAGAAGCAAGACAATTGCCGCATTAATTAGTTCGATGTATTTCAATTAACTGAAATAACTATTTCCCCATCTACCCCCATGGAACATGAAAACTAATCCCTCAAACCCACTTTACCATCTTAAATGTTACACGAGCATTCTATAGTATGTTTTCTCTTCTTTTAGTGATGAAAGAGTAATCACTCTATTTCACCAAACAATCATCTACCCCCATGGAACATGAAAACTAATCCCCAAACCCATTTTACCATCTTAATGTTACATAGGCATTCTGTAGTATGTTTTCTCTTCTTTTAGAGATGAAAGAGTAATTACTCTATTTCACCAAACGAACACTTCATAAAAGAGTATATCCACACTTTATGTGGATATTCTAGAAAGAGCACACCAAATTGAAGTTTAGGATGCATTTTCACTCTCTTTAAGTGAGAGGGCAATCAAAGTGGGGTGGAGGGAGAAAGCCTTTCTGTCAACTAGGCTGCAAACAGGTTAGAAGGAACCATCTCTCAGTCTAATTTTTGAAGCTGCAAGCCTACAGCATGGTTTTATGTATTTGGTTCTAATTAGACATTGATATTTCATTATACAAAAAAAGTTTTGAAAAGACTAAGTGTCTTATCAGTTCTATCACAAATTTATATATACTATACATTATATTTTATACAAACAAAAGAGCTCTAAAACAAAATGGATACTAATATTGGTTTCCACCTACAGCACAGTCTTCAACGTTCCCAGATGGGAAGAAGTGATGGAAAAAGAAAATCACTCTGTTATAGTTGATCTGATGTATGCAAGAACACGGTTTTGTTCTGTGCATATATAAGCATTTCTTGAGAACCTTGTTTTTGAAAATACAGTATTTTATAATCATGCAGATCCTTGAATAAAAAGCAACAAAAACTAAAAGATAAGGGCACACATTCATGAGCCTTCTCTTTCTGTTAATTCTGAGAGGAATAAGCAAAGAACCAAAACATGCCCACCAATATATATCATTAAAAAATAGCCATCTACAAGCTCATGTCAGCAATCTTCCAAAGAGCACAAGTTATTTTGGTATTGATACATATAAAAGTGAAGTGATCCACAACTTCAAATAATTATTGAGCAAATGCATGAATCAACAAAATCAACAGACATTAGGGTTTGGTGATTCTCACTGATGATCGACATAATAACAAATTGGCTCATTTTAAACGTCAAGTTTTGTTTACTCTTGGCCACCTTTAAACAAATAAACACACACTAGGGAAAAAGTTTGAAACATGCTTTGGGACAAGTCCATGACCAGGAATCTAACATTTGCAGAAAGCAAGGATCTTGTAAAGAAACTAGGATCCCAGATTTGGACACTTCTTTCATTTGTAACAAGACTGGGGAATTGGCTAAACTTTTATGTAATATCAATTCTTCCTCTTCATTTTCTGCCTTCTTGGGACGAATTTGAGTGCACCATCTACATGCCCTCATGTTTAGAGGATGTTTTGTCGCACACGTTTTTCCAGTACATGTGCATCATTCTCTTTTCTCCACTTTAATATGAATTCTTATGCTATCCACTTCCAACCATGAGGGGGGGGGGGAGCATTTGCTTTCTTTCTTCAAAAATGAAACACAAAGCAAAGCATCATGACAAACAAATTCCAAGAAATTTTCAAAAAGTGCAAGACAGTATTCATGAATTGACCCTAGTTACCTCAGAAAAGGCACAAGCACGGACAATGTGCTTGTGTTCAAAGGAGTGTAGTTCATCTCCAGTTAATGCATCCCATATCTTTCTGCAAATCCACAAGAGAAGAGAATATAATTATTAAACACCTTCAGGTAATTATACCATTGAGTACAGGCTCACCCAAAGAAACTTTTTAGAAATTATTGACATAGATAAAGCACATAAGTAGTTTGGTAATGAAAATATCACTACTCTTTCGTTCTATATTATACAAATCACAGACATAGAATGAAATTAGCATTTTTTGTAGTTAATTAAGACTTGTGGCTATAACTTGGTGGGTATAGTTGCAAAGTTACAAGCCTCAAGAAGATGTAGTATAAAAGGAATTTATAAATACTGTGAAGGATCTAACAGCAGAGAGTTTCCACTGTTCAAAACCTAGGAGTGAAAAAACAATGAAGGCATACCTTCACTCATATTCTTTTCTGTTTTACCTATACCCACACATTTTGTACCGTGCTGTGTCAACAACCCATGAGACATACAGTATAACAAACTATGTTGTTGTCTCTCCTTCAACATTGATATTTCAATCCATGAATTTCTGAATCATATAGTGAAATAACCAGACAAAAACCAAGATACGACAGGATTCTATATGCAATGCTTTACAAAATAAACACACCATAAATCCTTCTCTATCCAACACTCTACATGTCCCTCAAATTTTAAGAAAAAAGTAACTCGTCGAGGTAGGAAAAAAGAGTTCTTTTCAATAGATCCACAATGGTGAACAAATACAAACCCCTTGTGGAGACAACACGTGTCCTGCTTATGGGTGCATGCATATCTCAAGGGATTCTGTTCTTTCTCTACAACTGCCTGTTATTTGAATGTGGGAATATTACAGATCCACATGATTCCCACATAATCTGTTCTACTAGATGGTTGTAGTTGCCTTGTTATATATGAACATGCGACAATTATGCAATGATGCAGGCTTTTTTTTTTAGGTCCATTGTTGCAGGTTTTTAATCAATGTATAGTCTATATGACAAGATTGCAAGGGACAGTAAGCAGGGAATTCAAAATTTTGATTAACTTAATATGAGAACACTTTGTGTTTACTCTCTTTAAAAAGCAAAAGACTATTCCAATTAGTTGGACTTCCAAAGTTATAGTGTTTACCAATAGTGCACGAACACTCAGGTTGTCCAGTAAAGGATTCCAAACAGAAGAACATGACATTTCTACATGTGGAGTTAGTTTCCCATTGCTTAGCCTCCTCACCAGGGATGTCAATGGGTATGCTAACCCAAGTAGCCCAGCTCACCCAACACTTCTTAAGTGGTTAGTGTATTAAAATTGAGCCCATTTCATTTTTAGGATGGGCAGGTGGCCACAACCGTAAGCTCAATCCTAAGGCCTTGTTTGACAACCAAGTCCTGGTAAGATAAGGTAGATTAACAGGGGTTGGCAACATTTTTACTTTGGCACAAAAATAAGATAACCCCAGATAAGTCCAAATAAAGTTAACATACCCTTCAAGCCCTGGTAAGTTAACAGGCCTTGGTTAACAACCCTGGGCCCAATTACCAGGGGGGTACAAGGATGTTGGTGCCGATTTCGGTTCCAGTTTAGGCCAGGCCCGAAACCAAAACCATTTCGGTATCGATTTTGGCGGTTTCGGTTAGCTCAAGTGGTTTTGGCTTCAAGGGATCCTGTTTAGGCTGGTATCGGGCGACTCGATTTCGGTATCAGCTAGGACCGAAACCGATAAGCCCGAAACCAAAACCGTTTCGGTATCGGTTTTGGTGGTATCGGGTGGTTTTGGTGAGCTCAAGTGGTTTTGGCTTCAAGGGATCCTGTTTAGGCTGGTATCGGGCGACTCGATTTCGGTATCGGCTAGGACCGAAACTGATACGTTTCGGCCGAAACGTATCGGTTTCAGCAGAAACTAACAACTATGGGCGGGTAAGGTATGTGGGCTATCAAACTGTGACGGAACGCCTCGGTCAAGCCCGTTAAACCGATAACGTACTTGATCCGAGTCCGCCTCCCGCGAACGGGCCGAAGCCTCGCAAGGGATACCACACCACAGTTCGTGTAAACACAAAGGAACACATCACACTTTATATATATTTCACAAGTTATATAGCCATATTTCCACAAAACTGAAAAGAAGTACAAGAGCCTGGGGCATACCCCGAGGTACAACTGAAGAAAATAAACAAACTAGCTACACTACACTGCTGAAGCTGCTACTACACAGCTGGAGGTACCGACCCTGCACCGCTACGATGCGGCTCAGAACTGGACGACGGTCGTGAAACGTCCTCCTTGCTCTCACCTGTGGGGGTAGGGGTGAGCCTCGCTAGTCACTGGCTCAGTAGGGAACTCCCCCAACACCGAGCAAACCAAAACCCATGTACAAAAGCAGTAAACAATACCAACAATTTATATAACAGCTAAGCAAGATATAAAAGCTGTAAAAGTACTCACCGTCTGCCGACTACGAGAAACAACTGTAATAATTAAACGGCAAACCAGTACAGGTGTACAAGCTAAAGTAGAGACAGCCAAACACGAGCTACGTGAACTGGTTCGCGACACCAGAAACTGACTCGGACAAGCTAACACAGGTCTACCTCTCAGTCTCGCAGCCACGGACGAAAGGTCCAGCTGCCGCTCCACGTGAAAAGGTCAAGCAACTGTGGAGACCAACTAAACACCACCACCTGCGAACCACACGGTCACAGGCCCATGCCTGACACCTCTAGAGATCCTGGCCCGGAACTCTCTAGAGTGAGGCACTGGAAAAGGACTAGCTGGGGTCCAGTACGTCTACTGGTGTCCGTACCCCCAACTACGAGCGCGCTACAAGTGACTAAAGACAAACACAAGTGTCACTGTCCCACTATCGTCTTTCCCTCAGCCAGACGTACAACTCAAGCAAAGGAGTGAGGGTGTCCAGGTCAGACGACACAGACCTCGACGGTACAACACAAGTATCGGGACAAAGCCCCGAGCTAACAGCCTGGCTTACAAAGAACCTGGGGCACCCAACTGGAGAGGTAACCACGGTAGGCGTCGTACTACTCGCCACGTACACAAAACCACGTGCACTTCACACACAAACCACGTGAAACATCACGTAAACCTCAAGTGACAACGGTCCACCACACGTGAACCCAACTGGCCTCGCGTGAACAACACGCAACCTCGAAAGAGAGTAACAACCTGCATACCCCGTATGCTAAATATCAAAACCAGTGCACTCAGTGCACCACAGGTGCCAACGCACCATGCATTATCGATAAATACCATAAATAGCCGTTTCTGCTTATACACAAGTTGGCGGCAACATCGACTGCCGCTTACAGGAAGTAGACGGCAAGGGATATGGCCGTCTATATCCCGGCTGATGAGCTTGGCGACAAACGATGTTGACGCCAAGTTCTGCAGCCTCTATCCCTGCAGAAACCCTAAATCGATTCTACAGGTTTTACAACCGTTAAAACAACGAAAAGACATGCAGAAATAGTTCCTCTAACATCCATACACTATAATTAAACTATAACAGCATGCTTTACTACTTGAATTCATCAAACCACCCATTATCCCCGCATGGTGCAACTTAATCCGAAAATGCATTAAACATGCTAATTCAGGTGGTTAAGTCGTGTTTTAATGATCCTATGGAGCTAACAGGGTTCGTTCCCTACCTCAGAACACGCTAAAACCTCCCGGAATCTCCCGGTTCACGCCGAACCCTCCGCGAGCTCCCACGGAAATCGCACCACGCCACGGCGTTTCCCCGCGCGATTCGACACCGCCACACGTCCCACGTTCCTTTAATTACCTTTTTACAACAGTTGGAAGCATTGGGAAAGTAAGGGGCATGAAATCCGGGCAAGGGAGAAGGGAATTGAGCTGAGGAGGCTGCTCTCGGCTAGCCTATAACCTGCAGAATTCTCAGGTTGGCGTCAACCCCTCTGCCGCCAATGGCAACCACCATCACAAACGTCCACATCCTATGCCGTTAAGTTCATATCTTAACGTCACTTTATATGGACGTTAACTCACTAAGCGTCCATATCTGGCCGTCAACCTGCAACCAACAGCAGCCAATGCTGTTCTGTTTTAGGTTCCAAACCTGCACAGTCCACACACCTGCACCACACCTACACACACCACACGTCTACACCACACTGGCCTCACAACGGCCGCCACTACCACAACACACATGATCCAAAAAGGATCCGAAAAGCACGCGACGTTACACAAACTGCTTTTGGGTTTAACAGGCTGATAAATGCCCTTTACCAGGACTTACCTGGTTACCAAACAGGACCTTAATGTGCTGGGCCCTAAAGCCTAAAAATCATATAAGGAACAATAATAGGGTTTACATATGTATAACATTTAGATCAACAGTATTATTTATTAATCCAAATATACTGGGCACATTTATCTATCATAAGCATGCTTATTGCTTGCCAAAGAATTTCGATGTGAAGACTACCCAATAGAGGATGGTGATGGTCTTGTTGATAAAAAGCATTGTGTTATAAAAGGCAAGTAAGGCCCTCATCATCTAGGCGACAAGCCTAGCCTTGCCATCTATGGCCTAGGCAATCACAAGTATTATCAAGGGCACAAACCCCCAGCTTGGCTCACATGCCTGTTTGGCCCAGGCCCACCCAAATGGCTCATTAAGCCAACTGACTAAGGCACTCCCTATATTTTTTTATATCAAACATATACTTATACATATATATCTTCATATATTTTTTAATAAATTATCACCTCAAGCGCCTACGCCATCACCTAGGTGTTTGGGACTAATGTGACCCCGTGAACACCTTAGAAGTTTCTTGCCTCTGACTACACAGAAAGAGTATAATGTCACCATCCAATTCTGACTCCCAAACATCTTGATGAGAGGCTTTTGCCTAGGTATATATGTCTAGTAGAGTTAAACCATAATTGAACAAATAATGTGGTTGAATAACCCGTTAGTATTTTTATTTGCATTGATGACTAACAAATTCTTATTGTTTCTAACTCAAGCTAAGATCATTTGTGTTTTCTTGAGTTTTAGCCACTTATGAAAGTAACTTGTTGCATTTTAAATTTGCCAATTGAAGATATAGATATTTTTATGTATTCTTTTTTAACAATATTAATATCATTTATGTATGTTTAACTATTTTATAGTTGTATGAAATGAAGAAGACACAGGCACCAATATTGCTTATGAAATGTTTCTTATACATAAGCCCGAAGCCCACATCAAATTTCAATTTATTTTGAGCTTGGGCATCATCTTTCTCGATGGGCTTGGGCTTAGGCTTTAGCCCAATCTGAGCTTGGCCCACAAAGACCCCTAATCCTAGCCCCATAATGAAGTAACTTCGCACTTTGTGCCTTTTAGTGGGAATTTTTTGTATGTCATTCTCTGGGCATCTATAAATGTTAAGTCAGTTTCCCACTGCTTGCTTTGTTGGCTCTTCATGCAGTAATTTCCCAGTTTCATCGTTCATTTAGTGACAATTATACTTATCACCTTTCAAAGCAAACTTGCCAACACAATTCAATATACAATTAGGGATTTCTTCTACTAGAGTCCTGATGATAATGTGATGCTCGAGTACACAATTTTAACCTGTGCCTGTTACTTTTTGACAGAGATTAAGGGGAAAAGAAGGGAAAGATCAGGACATACGCTGAAAAATCTGCCGAGCCAGAAGCAGCATGTAAAGCGTTCATATCCAGACAACAACTCCACACTGCACCTTTATGCCCTTCAAATGTTCCAATCCAATCACCTGTTTCTCCATTCCTCAACATTGGACTGGAATCTGTGAACGTATCCCAAATAGATTTTTAATACAACTTAATAGTATAACACAGGGATCAAACACACAAAAAGTAATATTTTGCAACGTCTAAAAAGTTCCCCAAGTAAAAATCTGGCACCCTGGTAGTATTATTTACAAGATTTTCCACGAATGATTACGTTGAGAAGGTCAATTGAAATGACTAGACTACCTAAACGGAAAGAGGCCAAATCGACAAAGCTACGCCTTACAAGCCAAACTACGCTGGAAACTTGTACGGGGACTACAGGCTAGTAAGATTCACGAACAAAATGGAGTGACAAAACTTTTTGACGGTTCATAGTTTACAAAACGCGTCCCAACCATCGAAAATAATCAACAGATACCATCTGACGACATACAAGTGCAGTGGAAGGAACAAGATCAGATTTATGTCTAAATCCAATTGTTCCGTCTTATATAAAGTAGGAAACTTTCCTATTCGTTCTTCAATACATATCTGTCCAGCAAAATCCAAAGAACTCACATTTCCGCGGGGTAAGACATACCTTTGCTCGCACTGATCAGAAAGAACCCGTCAGGAGTGACGGGGCTGTAAAATAGGTCCACCACTGGACGAGAATGCCCATGACACACGAGAGGAACCGCCACCTTCTTCTTATCCATTTATCCACCACTCCCCTTGACCCTTCGGCCGCCGTGGAATGTCAACAGCAAACGCAAACCCAACCCTTCAGATCTCTCAGGTCAAACACAGCACAACCTAGAAAGCACAAACACGCAAGCACTCCAACTCTGACATGCAGAAACCAAGAAAGGAAAACTGGATCCAAGTGGGTGAAAAACCCTAACCCTAGCCCACACCAAAGAGAACGATCACTACGGCACCCGCTTGAGAAATTATTACAAAGAAATGGCGAAGAGTAGACTGCGGAAGGAAGGAATTAAGCACTGGATCTCTCTGTTTACAAGAGGAAAAATGCGGATCACAGACGAGCAGCGACGGGGATAGCAGAGATTTGGAGGAAAACTTGTATCTGTGTGTAGTATTCTACTATGCTAAGAACACCAGAAAAGAAAAAAAATAAGGAAAAAAACGGGAAAAAAAAAGTGGAAAGGTGCGAGGAGAGGGCGAGTTCGCAGGAGGACATTATATAGGAGAGGGCGGGAGAGCCTGTGTTAGTCTCGCACACGGGAAGGAGTTTTCTGTATGTGCTCTTGGAAAACACTGACCGTCCGATGGGAAGTTTGAACGGTCCGACCCGATCGAATGGCCTGGAAGAAGAAGATCTTTCAGTTTTTGATTTGCTGCTGTCTGAACCGTCTGATCGGTAAGGCTTATTGCTGTCCCTTAAATCGTATGGCTAGTGTTATTTGCCTTAATTTTCTAGGGAAAATTACTTGAAGGGCTCAAACTTACAAAATATTTAATGAGGATATTTAAACTTAAAGCATCTGAAAATTACAGCGTAACTTATTCAGATATACTACAGAAAATGCCACTCAATTCATGTAACACTCTTTTATGCTAACACTTTCTTCTATGCTCAACAGACCTCGAAGACCACAAGAGTGATCAAGACAAGAGGTGAGCAACGGGTAGAACTACAAACGGATCTCTTCAACATATCCTTTTCAAAAGCCTCTCATATAAAAGATGAAGCATGGCTGAAGAAAGAAAAGAACATTTTCTTGAATATTTTTCAAGGAGTGTACAACTGTGAGAAGAACCTTCACGCCATAAACACTAGAGAAAGAGAAAATAGCTCGAGCCAAAAATCTACAGAAGTCTTCATCGCCTTCAAGCCTTCTTCTCTTCCATTCTCCCTGTGCTCATTGTAATCTTGGGGGAGAGTCTGTGACTGTGAGCTAAGTCATGAGTGTCATCTTGTAATAGCTCTCAGTCTGATCTTTCTTTTTAAGAAAGATTTCTGTCCAGCTGTAGGATGTATACAGTGTGTAACCTAGCTAGAGGTTAGTGTCTAGCAGAACCTTCTTGGGGTTTGTACCAACAGGACCTAGCTGGGGGTTTAAGTCTAGCAGAACCGCACTGGGGTTTGTTCCAAGAGGTTTACTTCTGAACCTGTAAAAGAAGTAGTTTTGCTTCTGAGCCTAGAAAAGAAGTGGGCTGCCTTCTTGCCGGGAAAGAAAAGAAGACCTGGTGGGGTATCCAGAGGTTGTAGTGTCCTTGAAGGGGACTGTACCTTCGGTTAGTGAAATCCCAAGAGGTGCTTGGGGGCTGGACGTAGACTTCCATGTGGGAAGGGCCGAACTAGGATAAATCTCCTGTGTCCTTTTGTGATTGTTTATTGCTTCCGCACTACTACTCTTTATCACACTAACTAACCAAAGTTTCAAGTGGGTATTTTCTATGTTAAATCTCTATTTGCAGAAACCAGAAAACACCTATTCACCCCCCTCTAGGTGAACTTGCTGAGGTACAAAAGGGCCAACAAGTGGTATCAGAGGGTCTCTGAACATTCAAAGAAGATCCAACGATCTTAGAGCAAAGATCCATGGCAGCTCAAGGATATGCTGAAGGACAATCAGTCACCAGACCTCCATTCTTTGATGGAGAAGACTACCAATATTGGAAGATGAGGATGGAATGCTTCATTCGTGGCACAGACTTTGATCTGTGGCAGGTAATTGAGGTAGGTGACTTTGTTATGTTCCTGTTGAAGGCACTACTGCATTACACCTGCTGATAAAAGTAAATTATCTTTAAACTTTAAAGCTAAGAAATACTTATGTTGTGCCATCCAAAAAGAGAGTTTAGTAGAGTATCTGCATGCAAATCTGCTAAAGAAATTTGGGATAAACTGCAGATACTTATGAAGGAACGGATAAAGTGAAACAAACTAGAATAGATATTCTTGTTTCACAATATGAACAATTTAAAATGCTTCCAAATGAAAACATTTCTACTATGTATAATAGTTTTCAAGCATAGTAGTAGGCTTAAATACTCTTGGTAAACTCTTTCCAATGAAGAAACTGTTAGAAGATACTTAGGTCTTTAACTATTTCATGGACACCTAAAGTAACCGATATTGAAGAAGCCCATGACTTAACCAAATTGTCAATTGATAATTTAATAGGTTCTCTCATGGCACATGAATAAATATGGAGGGACTATCTGAAAGCTCATCAAAGAAAAAAGTACTATGCTCTTAAGTTACAGCTGCTCCTTCCACTTTTTTCTAGTTCCAAAAATGCAGATTCTGAAGAGAGTGATGTAGATGAAGTTCTGTCCAAGCTTTAGAAAATTCTCAGAAGAAGAAAAATGGATCAAGAAGGATTCAAAAGAAAGAGAGAAAAGAAAAAGAACCAGTCTGCTATGAATGCAGAAAACCTGGACATCTGAGACCAGATTGTCCAAGGCTCAAGAGGACTGGTCAAACCGTGAAGCCTAAGAAGCAGCACAAGAAGTTCAAAAGAAAAGCATGGCAGCTGCTTGGGAAAATGATGAGAGGCCACAAGCTCAGAATCATCAAGCTCAGAATCAGAGAAAGTGCAAGTAAATCTAGCCCTCATGGCAGGACTAGATGAGGTACATTCTGACTCATTTTTCAATTCTTGCACAGATTCAGGGTCAGAATCGGAAGACTTAGAAGAAGTCTTTAATGAACTTTATGATAAACACAAGGTTGTTGTAAAAGAATTGAAAAATATCAAGAACAACCTTACTTGTTTGGAAAATACTAATTCTGATCTTAAATCAGAAATGGAACAACTAGAAAAACAACTGAAGGACAGTAAAGATAATAATATCTTTTAAATGAAAATGAAAAATAAGAATAATGAGAAGTTAGAGTTAGAAGAAAAATTAAAAACTCTAACTGAAGAAAATCTTTATTTAAAAGAATCAGTTGAAAAATTAACAAAAAGAAAAACATCATTAGCCCTATGCTAAAAGGGTCAAAATCTGGAAATAATAAACAAGGCTTGGATACATACCCCCAGAAAAGGAAAAACAAGCCACAATTCCAGGTAATATCCTTTACCAAAATTTGTAAAAGAAACCAACATACCTCAGAAAGAACAACCTAAAATATCCAAGGTGCATCAAATAAAAAGGTTTCTAAAAAGTTTGTTCAAATCAAGGGCAATCAAAATTGCAAAATAAACTAATTCATTGTTGCTCTCATTGCAATAAACTAGGACACACTGTAAACACCTGCACAACAAGGCACTTAGTTTGGATCCCTAAACGATTTTCATGCTTCTAACCATCAAGGACCCAAAAGGATTTGGGTACCTACCTTTGAGTAATTTTCTTGCAGGTTAGCCTTGGAGCATCACAAAAACCAAGGATGCTCAAGGCAGGAGTGACTGCAGACTCTTCATTCAAATCACATCTGAAGAAAAAGTAGTCACAAAAATTGAATTGTTCTTTATTACTAACAATTATTTGCAAGTTTCATTCAGGTGGAGTCTCTCATTCAAGGGGAGCACAAACTAAGGGGAGTATTCATTTTGTCAATCATTGTTGAACCCCTCAATGGTAAGAATTATCTCAAAGGGGAGAGAAATGCATGGTAAGATCCTTTCTTTTGGTTTGTGACAAAAAGGGGGAGAGTTTGTATGAATTTTCTGAAACCTCTATGCTTTATATATTTTTATCAGAAAATTCACATAAATTGTGTCATCACCAAAAAGGGGGAGATTGGTGAACCACTTTATGGTTGTCCTTATATTTTGGTGATAACAAAACTTATGATAATTTCATATATATCTTTGTTATTTAAATACTATTGAAAATTTTGTTCATCTGAGACATCAATCTCATAGCAAAATGCTGAGTCTCACATTGATGCAATATGGCACACTAAAATGATAAAATCGATGTTTAATCAATATACATCGATTTCAGTTCAAGTGCCAAAATTAATAAGCGCTACAACGATTTGGTTTTAATTGATTTTAAAGCGCTACAACGACTTCGCTAAGTGGCCATAATGATTTGTTAAGAAATCGATCTCAGAATGATTCTTTTATAGCCACAACGATTTGCCTTCATATCAATTTCATTCTCATAACGTTTGATAAGTTTCACATCGATTTGGGTCTCGTAACGATTTCATAAGTGATACATCGATTTCTTCAGGTGATCACAACGATTGCTTGCATAACGATTTCATAAGTGATCACATCGATTTCTTCAGGTGATCACAACGATTTGCTTGCATAACGATTTCATAAGTGATCACATCGATTTGTCATAATCTTGCAATGATTTTCTTATAAATAAACAATGATTTTATAAGTCATATTCACATCGATTTCTCTTGTATGTTCAAGTGTTTTTGGCGCTAAATGAAAAGTCAAATATCTTCTGACAAAAAGCTACATGCGTAATTTCTCAGTCCTGTCAGAAAAAGATATGACTTATCAGTTTTAGCATGTTAAGAAAAACACAGTAGCATGCACAGCTTTCATGTAAACACTCTTTTATGCTAACACTTTCTTCCATGCTCACAGACCTTGAAGACCACAAGAGTGATCAAGACAAGAGATGAGCAACGGGTAGAACTCCAACGGATCTCTTCAACGGATCTTTTCAAAAGCCTCTCATATAAAAGATGAAGCATGGCTGAAGAAAGAAAAGAACCTTTTCCTGAATATTTTTCAAGGAGTGTACAACTGTGAGAAGAACCTTCACGCCATAAACACTCAGAGAAAGAGAAAATAGCTCGAGCCAAAAATCTACAGAAGTATTCATCGCCTTCAAGCCTTCTTCTCTTCCATTCTCCCTGTGCTCATTGTAATCTTGGGGGAGAGTCTGTGACTGCGAGCTAAGTCCTGAGTGTTCATCTTGTAATAGCTCTCAGTCTGATCTTTCTTTTTTAAGAAAGATTTCTGTCCAGCTGTAGGACTGTATACAGTGTGTAACCTAGCTAGAGGTTAGTGTCTAGCAGAACCTTGTTGGGGTTTGTACCAATAGGCCTGGCTGGGGTTTAAGTCTAGCAGAACCGCACTGGGGTTTGTTCCAGGAGGTTTACTTCTGAACCTGTAAAAGAAGTAGGTTTGCTTCTGAGTCTAGAAAAGAAGTGGGCTGCCTTCTTGCCCGGAAAGAGAAGAAGACCTGGTGGGGTATCCAGGGTGTTGTAGTGTCCTTGAAGGGGACTGTACCTTCGGTTAGTGAAATCTTAAGAGGTTGCTTGGGGACTGGACGTAGGACTTCCATGTGGGAAGGGCCGAACCAGGAAAATCTTCTGTGTCCTTTGTGTGATTGTTTATTTGCTTCCGCACTTACTCTTTATCACACTAACTACCAAAGTTTCAAGTGGTATATTTTCTGTGTTTAAATCTCTATTTGCAGAAACCAGAAAAACCTATTCACCCCCCCCCTCTAGGTGAACTTGCTGTCGTACCAAAAGGGCCAACACTCCCAACTGAGCATGCTTAACCTCAAAGTTCTTTTCCTACTCAAGCTCTGAAATTGACTAGTCCGAGTTGTTAGTAGTTGCTGATTTAATCCATTTAACATATTCTTATATGATATAGCACATAATCAAACCTCAGGCAAGCAGGATTCTAGAGGTGGCCCCCACAGGCTCAAGAGGTGGCTGACACTATGTAACACTTTGCGCCATTATGGCCTCAAGAGGTGGCTCCCATAGCGTAGCACTTTGCCCTGTGTGGCACTTAGTTCTTGCACTTCGGGCTAAGCAAGGCTCTAATACCATTTGTGACGACTGGCCCAACAACCGTGCTAGTTGGTAGACTTCCCAGGTAGGTCAAACATCTTGAGACTACTCCTAACTAAGCACGCTTAACTTCAGAGTTTTTTCCTGCTCGAGCTCTGAAAAGACTAGTCCAAGTTGGTGGTAGTCTACTGATTTAGTCCATTTAACATATTTTATATGGGGTGTTACACTCCATCTCTTAGAGCCAGTGCTCCACTTCATCCGGATCAATGCTACCACCAAACCTTGGTGGATTCATACTCCGAAAATTCTTGTGAAGATCTCCCTAATTTTCACATCTACTCTAAGTGGCCTGTAACAGTGCCAGGGTCAGTGTGTTGATCGTCCTCTGCAAGTCCTTTTCACGTGCAGTGGCCATTGCAATCCTTCAAGATAACCACATTATATTCATTAGACATTAACTTTATCACAACTTAATTCTAACTATATGCCTCAGCCCATGTTTCTACCCCAATCTCACTGTTGATTTTTGACAAGTCGACAAATGGGATTTAGTCTTGGCTAAACCTAGCAATTTTCTGTTTGCCTAGAACTTAAGGGAAAGCCTAGGCTCTGATGCCAACTATCACGCCCCGACATTTAGCAGCGGAAATAAATATCGGGATGCGTGAGCAATACATGTATGAGTATCACAGTCGAGTAATTCAGAGTAACAACTAAGTATAATAAAAGATTTGAGACAATAATATTGCCAGTCAAATACTCTTTATTTCATTTCCATCATACTAATTTAAAACCTTACATAATCAGAGCCAAACATAGGACCCAATATTGTATCTCAAAGCACATATGACATCAAAGGAAATAAACCTATCTATTACAGACTCTTTAAATCTAATCTTCTTAGCTGACACGCTTGGTAGAAGGATACATTTGAGAAGCTCATCACTCTTCCCCGGTCCCATCATTCTCCACTTCTTCATAATCATTACCTGAAAATATTATGGAGAATAGGTGTGAGCACACTAGCCCCCAGTAGGATTTACATCTCATGGTGCGGGCATGCTTTACGTGAATTAACAATTTAACAGGTAAGATGCTATCATGCAATGACAATAATGATAGTGACAAATCCAAGTTATAACATGTACGAGGATGGTTCAGTGACAAATTCCATGACAATGCTCATGTAGAACAGAATGATTAATAATGGGATGGATAACAATACGATCATTTATCAATGGAAGAGATTCCATAACAATGTAGCATGTTCAATAGATATCTCAAGTGAATTCCACATAATTCCAATGGACAATTAGATTCAATAACGATGACATGTATAGTAGATTTGGCCATTCACATAAACAGTCCAATCAGTCAATCAATAATCATTCATTCAATAACAATTTGGAAATTACCCAGATCAATCTTGCATTCAATTAGGTGATTGCCAGACACCTCAACGGATCATATGCTCTCGTGATTTATAAGTATTTCAGGTGCTCCTCCCAGGACCAGACTGGGCCCTATTTGCACAGGCATGGTTGTGAAATGAAGTCTAATAAATTCTGGTAATTCCATTCATTCATTTATGGCCAATACAAATTCCAATCAATGAATAGTATGTACTAAAGATCATGTCAATGATTATAGAGAACAAGGTAAATGGACATGATCCTGAGTAAATTTCAGCAGCATAACGGCTTAATTACATTAGTTTAATCTTTACACTTAATGGCTTAGTTTCAATGTCAAATCACTCTCATGAGAAGATGATAAGAAGAGAAGTGCATTCTATCTTCTGGGTACTTCATTGTTACAACCAACTCGGTCTACATGAGGGAATCCACGGAGTACGAAGATTTATGGAGGTCTTGGAGAAAAGGTCACTAGTCTGCCGATACGGAATGACCGACCGAGAGTTTCCAAATCCCCAAGAGAGGGCTGCCTATATGTGCAATGTATCATGTAGAACGTGTCTCAATCCACAATCCATCGGTTTAAAACTAGATGGAAAGCTTATAACAATCAAGCATGACATGTATGCAATTCAATCTATCACATGGTCGCTGTACTTTTAGCATATAATCACTTTTCAATTATGGACAAGGCAAATTTTAGCTCATATCAATCACATGTAGATGAAGTCAAACAATCAATTAGAACACTTAGAATAGATGTTCATATTCTTCTGACTTTCATGTTGGTTGATCATTTTTAGGCCGTTGAATAGCTACATGACATGATATAACAATAGGACATGCATATGGTTGACTGTACAACTCAATAAAATAGTCTCAGATTGGCCTTTAAATCATGACGGATTCAGTCATCGCACTTCGAAGAGCGTACACGGTCAAAACAAGACTCTGTACAAAGTTTCTAAATTGCGATGGACCTACCCGTCACGTTCAAATCGCGACAAGACAGATCGTCACCTTTTCAGACAGGAATCGATTGTCCAATTAGGAACGCGATGGTACCATCTATCGCGTTCATAACGCGACAAATTGACATGTCGCGATGACGTTTGAATCACGATGGTTCTACCGTCGCATTCAAGAATTATTTCAAAATCCGAATAAAAACAGGCCAAAATATTGGGCGGGAAAAAGTCCAAATCACGACAGCAAATGCCGCCGCATTCAAGAGAGGTGCCAAAACCATGCGGCGCATAGTTTCACATGTCAAGGTTGACTGGTCAACCTAAAAATGCGACGGAATGATCTGTCCCTTCACTTGAATCGCGACGTACATGTACGTCATGTTCATGCACAGAGAAACGCAACGTCTGGTGTCGTCGCATTCTTGGATCTTGCACGAAATCCATAAAAACTTGCTATACCCTTCATGAAATACTTGTAACTCGAAATCTAGTGATCTTTAGAAAAAACTATAAACATGAAAAGTGTCGAGGACAACAAGTAGAAGAGAACCACGATTTTGATTGACCCAATTTGGCCTTGGTTTGCATGAAAAATAGTAAGAACACATAAAGTCCTATCTTTGCGCGACTCTTGGAAAATGCTTAATACGACTCACATGGTTCATGAAAATTAGGGAAAACGCATGCAAATGAAACTAGACTCGATGCTCTTTCCATTGGTATATGTAATGTTTACTTTAAGCCCGAGATCACCTACCTTTGTGTAGTTCTAAGAGGGGTGAAAGCAACAGGTCGTAGCAGAGAGGAGTTTGGGAAGAAGCTCCGGCTCTTGCCGATCTCCTCTCCTCCTAGTGCCCAAGCTCACCTCACAACGACCCCAATCAATGGTAAACTTTCCCAACTAGTCTTATGATGATTATTTATATGATTAGGGTTAATTTCAAGTCCTAAAGAGACTAGGAAAGAGGGTGGCGGTTTGGCTGGCCCCTTCCTTGTTTGAGGATTCTTCACCCAATTGAAGTTGGAATTCCATTAGAAAAGCTCCTAACATGGATGGGTATGAGTTGGGTTGCCCAACATGGCTGATTACCTTTGTTTTAGCCCTAATTTACCCTTTACTATTTCTGCATAATTATGGTTACAAATTTTAGGGTTTAATGTCTTTGGGCTTTGTTCTTTGGCCCAAGTAGAGTTGTCTTGGCCCAATATATTTTAAATGGTTGATTCCTTTCTTTGGGAGTTTAATCATGACTTTTATTATTTATATTCACCATTTTTATTTATTGTTATTTTTCTATATTTTAAATCAATTAAATTTTGGGGCATACCAGCCAGGTCACACCGTCGATGAGGGCTGGAGGAAGGTTGGCGCATGTCTGTGATGTGGCAGTCGCGAGCACCATATTTCTGAGTGCCCGTTGTTGAAAGAACATGAGAGGCACACTAACATGCCGAAGAAATAGAGAAGACTGCAAGCCCTGTGAGACGAAGAAACCATTGAGGAAGGTGGCATGGTGGAAGGTACATTACAAGTTTTTTCTCTATCAGCATTTGTTTTGTTTGATACTAGCGCTACACATTCGTTCATATCTCAAAACTTTTCTGATACTCTGAATGTTAAACATGTATCTATGGGTTCTGAATTCTCTATCACAACGCCACTGGGAGAGAAGGAAAAATTGAACAAATATTTTCCATTAGCCGATGTAATGATCGGAGAACTCAACCTAAGAGCCGACCTGGTGTGTATGCCCATGGAAGGCTATGACGTGATTCTTGAGCCGGTTGGTGTCCACTATGGGGCAAATGTCGACTGTAAGAAAGGGAAGGTTGCGTTTAGTGAATTCCCAAGGTTATCATTCATCGGGATTAGACACAAGAGATGGATGTCTCTAGTCTCTTCCATACATGCCCACAACATGATAAGGAAAGGTTGTTTTGCCTTCCTTGCGGCCGTAGTAATTGAAAAGAAAGGATCCAAGATAGAAGACATACACATAGTCCAGGACTACCCTGACGTCTTCCCGAGGAGCTGCCGGAATTCCCCATGAATGAGATGTAAACTTCTCGTCAACTTACAGGATGTCACCTTCCGAGTTTAAGGAACTAAAGGCGCAACTGATGGAATTGTTAGAAAAGGGGTTCATTAGACTAAGTACTTCCCCATGGGAGCACTTGTTTTATATGTTAAAAAGAAAGATGGATCTATGAGGTTATGCATCGACTATCGGTAACTTAATCAGCTAACCATCAAGAACAAGTATCCATTGCCTCGAGTCGATGAACTCTTTGACCAGATATCTGGAGCACAATACTTCTCCAAAATTGATCTCAGATATGGCTATCATCAAATGAGAATCAAGGATGACGACGTCTACAAAACGGCTTTCAGGAGTAGGTATGGACACTATGAATTCATTGTTATGCCTTTTGGTCTGACCAATGTTCTGCAGCCTTCATGCAACTCATGAACAGCATATACCGGCCATGCCTTGATAAGTTCGTGGTCATCTTCATTGATGATATTCTCATAAACTCCAAAACCAAAGAAGATATGAAGAACATCTGAGGATAGCCCTGAAAGTCCTACGAGACAACCAACTATATTATAAGCTGAGCAAGTGCAAGTTCTGGCTCGAAGAAGTGTCTTTCTTGGGCCATGTCATCTCCAAGGACGGCATCTATGTTGACCCCTCCAAAGTTGAAGCTGTGCTTAAGTGGGAGAGACCAACTAATGTCACAGAAATCAGAAGCTTCTTAGGAGTGGCTGGCTATTACAGGCGGTTCATAAAGGACTTCTCCAAGATCGTTGTTCCTCTCACTCGTTTTACATGAAAGGAGAATCCCTACGCTTGGAGTAAAGAGTGTCAGAAAAGTTTTCAAACATTAAAAGAATGTTTGACCTCAGCCCCTATTCTCGCTCTTCCTATAGAGGGGGAAGGTTTCTCAGTTTTATACCGATGCTTCGGGAATTGGTTGGGGCTGTGTACTGATGTAGAAAGAGAAGGTCATCACTATTCTTCAAGACAATTAAAGATCTATGAAATCAACTACCCCGTGCATGATCTAGAGTTGGCTACTGTAGTCTTCACATTAAAGATCTGGAGACATTATTTATATGGTGAGCAATTCACTGTCTATTCAGATCATAAAAGCTTGAAGTACTTATACTCTCAAAAATAACTTAACATAAGGAAAAGAAGATGGCTGAAATATTTGAAGGATTTTAACTTCAACATCCAATATCATCCAGGCAAAGGAAATGTCGTGGCCGATGCTCTAGTAGAAAGCCAATGGCATCTTATCTAGTCTATCTTGGCGAGATGCAACTACTAGAACAATTCGCAAGGTTAGACTTGAATATTGAAGATAGAGATGATCAAGTCTTGGTTGCCAATATCAAGATTCAATCTGACTTGCTGGTGGAGATCAAAGCACAACAGGACAGTGATCCCTTCTTAGTTCGTATTAAGGAAACCTTAGCAGAAAAACCAGACTTTGCTATGACTGAGGATGGAAAGTTAGTATTCTAAGGAAGAACATGTGTTCCGGACAATGAAGATCTGAAGAGGAAGCTAATGGATGAAGCTCATCAAACCAAGTACACTATTCACCCTGGTGGTACCAAGATGTATCAGACATGAAAAGAATATATGGTGGCCAAACATGAAAAGAGAAGTAGTCGAGCATGCTTCTCATTGCCTTACTTGCCAACAAGTAAAGGCAGAACATCGACGCCCTGCTAGAGTACTCAGACCTTTAGACATCCCAGAGTGGAAGTGGGAAAGTATTCGCATGGACTTCAACATGGGTTTACCCAAGACTCGTGGTGGACTCGATGCCATATGGGTGATTGTCGATCGACTAACCAAGTCTGCACACTTTCTGCCTATCAAAAGTAAGTGGTCTGTGGACGTGTTAGCCGCTCTTTATATCAAAGAGATCGTGAGACTGCATGGAGTTCCATCATCAATCATCTCAGATCGTGACCCCAGATTTACCTCTCATTTTTTAAAGGGACTACAGACTGCACTTGGTACTAAACTCAATTTTAGTACTGCTTTTCACCCACAAACAGATGGACAGACTGAGAGGACAAATCAAATTGTAGAAGACATGTTAAGAGCCTGCACTGTAGATTTCCATGGCTACTGGAATGAGCATTTATCTTTGATTGAGTTCGCCTATAACAACAGTTATCAAGCAAGTATTAAGATGGCACCATTTGAAGTACTTTATGGTAGAAATTGTAGATCCTCTGCATGCTGGAATGAAGTTGGGGAACAGCAATGGTTAGGCCCAGACATGGTACAAGCCACAACAAGGATATATAGGTTATTTGGGATCGGCTCAAGATTGCCCAATCCAGACAAAAGAGCTATGCCGACAAGAGGAGGAGAGATCTAGAATTTCAAGTGGGAGATCATGTACTTTTGAAGGTATCTCCTACCCGTGGAATTCAAAGGTTTGGTGTTAAAGGAAAGCTAAGTCCTAGATTCATTGGCCCTTTCGAAGTGCTCGCAAGGGTTGGTGAAGTTGCATATCAACTGGTGTTGCCACCACACTTAGCATTCGTACACAATCTATTCCATGTCTCTATGCTCAGGAAGTATGTGTACGATCCTACTCATATCATTCACCATGAGAATTTAGTGCTGCACAAAGACATGACTTATGAGGAAAAGCCAATCAAGATACTAGATCAGAAGGTGCAACAAGTCAGAAAATCGTCCTATTCATGTGGTTAAAGTTCTATGGAATAACTGTGGAGTAGAAGAAGCCACATAGGACCTGAAGGTATCATCAGGCAAAACTACCCCGACATTTTCGGTAAGACATTCTCTCCGTTATGGTCATGTGAATTTGGGGACCAAATTCTTTATAAGAGGGGAGGATGTAGCAACCTGATATTTTTAATAATAAATAAATAGAAATGTTAAAGGAAAATGATTTAATTAAAATCTAATAAAAAAAAGAAGTAATGGGCTTTGTTAAATAGTTCATATAAAGTTATTGGGCCAAAATAGGAGTTTTGAAATATGGAATAAGAGAAAATGCCCTAAAATTCGTAACCCTGTTGTTTTCTAAATTAAAAAGGGCAAGGGAATCAATAATATAGCTAGTATGCATCCAAATTGGACTCCTAAATTTACCGTAATTAGCTAGGTACGAAATTGGAACCCCAACCTAACCCAATTAGGAGGAACAATGGTAGAAAGGTTGGAGAAATCAAGGAAAATTCAGAGTTTAATAGAAGTTAGAGTTGTATTAGGACTTAACAAGGCTAGATGTATAAAAACACTCCCAAATCCTTCGTGGCCGACCCTATTGCTCTAGTGGGGAGTTCTTGGACGAGAAGAGGAGGCCACAAGAGGAGGGAACCGTGGGGAGATAGCAACTTGAAGCTATACACCCTGCACTTCACGTCCAGAAAACTATAGGAGTTTACATTAAGCAAAAGGTAGGTGTTCTCAGGCTAAACATGAACAACTCGTATAGATCATCATGTCTAGTTTCTATTACACTTGATTTGCCTAAATTTCATCAAGTATGCTTCGAGTTATAAGCGTTTTCCAGACATCATGCAAGTTTAGGGCTTTTGTGTTCATATCATTTTGCACACATATCGAGGCAAAAGTGATTCTATCCAAAGCATAGTTCCCTTCTATTCATCACCCTCTACAACTTTCATGTTCATAGCTTTGACCCAGAGCCCTAGATTTTGAGTTATAAGCCATGCATGTAAGACTGCATCATGTTTCACTGTTCTCGGTTTGAGCTTTGAATCGCGACCAACACATACATCGCGTTTCTCTGATTGGTATCGTGATAGAGGAGACCGTCACAACTACCTTAAAGGCGACCATCCAAGCCATTGTGTTTTAATTGGGTTCTGATAGAAACTGTTGCATCAAACTATGTGCCATCTTGGTTGTCAAATTGTCTGAACCGCGACCACCACAATCATCGCGTATTTGAGATATTCCCACCTTTGGGGATTCTTGTTTATTTCAAAATTAAAGTCCTTGTATGAACGCGTCGGACATCACCGTCGCGATTCTGTTCCAATTTCCATGAACGCGTTGGACCTGTACGTCACATTTCTGTGTCACCAATCGATTCATCCATTCTAGTTACCCTAAACGCGTCAGTCAACGTCATCGTGTTTATGTCATAATCGATATTTTTAAATGCGATCGTTATACCCGTCGCGATTTAACTATGTGTTTCCAGCAACTTTGTAGTTATAATTAATCTGGTTATTTAGGCTATGTAATCATGATTATCCCTTGTAACACTGTATGACGAACAGTAACACCATGTTAATGAACTTTTACTATATTTTACATGTTTCGTCAATTAAAAGACATTATGCACGACTATCATATGTTCTCTTGATTTCTCTCACATGCACACACCGAACGTTAAACTTTGCCACGAGACCTTGCAGAAAATACATCAATAATACATCTGGTAACTTACTTCAATAATTGTATATCATTACCCATGATAATAATGGCATTGTCTTCGTTTCTCACGTTGGTTTGGAATACCGTTACCATCGCTCCACTGTTCTAGAATTCCTCTGGAATATTGAGCAACTTGTTTCCTTACACACTACTCTCTTGACAAGTTGGAACATCTCTGTTGGACATTCCGTTCTGGCAGACTAGGAACCTTTTGTTAAGACCTCCGTAAGACTCCGTACTCCATGGATTCCCTCATGGAGACTGAGCTGGTTGTACCTTAATACCTATAACACTCTTAGGGATCAACATGATCCAAATAGCCTTAGAGTTCTCTCTTACCTTGAGATCATGTGGGACCTCTGGACCTGTTCGTAACATGGCCAGTGGATGGTTAGTGAATTCTACCTAACTACCAGCACCAATCATGTGTGTTGAGCAACTGTTACTATTGTCTATTTAACCGCCGCTTTATGTGCATTGACCTTTAGTTATCATATGTACTCTATTTTCTTATCTATTCACGTTCTCTCTACATTCTCATCTATTCATCAATTACTCTCATCTATTCTTGGTACTCTCTATGGCCATTTGACTGATTGTCTAAAGATAATAATATGACTAATGATTGGCAATATAAAGGGCCCAGTCTGGTCCTAGGAGGTGGGCCCAAAAGTGCTATTTGTCCACGGAGTTAATTGACCCAAGTGTTGGCATTACACTTAAGTGCTATCTATCTTGACTATCTAATTGACAATCAAAGTGCTATACTATACTCGACTCGTTGTGCTATTTGTGCTATGGCTATCCTGCTATATGTGCTATATCTGAAACTTATGCTATTTTAATTCAGGCTATTGTGCTATCTCTTACTTTACTTGACTCTCTCTCTATCATAGTGACTCTGCTCTTTAATATATTAATCATGTAAAGTATGCCCGCACCATGAGATATAAATCCTTCTGGGCATTGTCGCTCACCCTACTTATCTGCTATTTGTGTTTCCAATGAGACCAAGGAAAATGCTTACACTCATGAGGATGGGGAAGACCAGGAGTGATTCAAGAGCGCCCTGGCATTTTAGTTAGAGTCTTAGTAGTCTTTTTACTTCTTTCCATGTAATGAAGTCAATTGGGCCCTATGTAATGGCTTTAAGTTAGTGGATGTAATAGACATTAGTTGAATTATCAATGAAATGCATTTGATTAAGTAATATTCAATTTGTCCAATGGTTTGATTCTATTATACGCTCTATACTTTGTTACTTGCAACTGCCTCATGTTTCGATATTCCGCGTCGGGTTGTGACACTAAGTCCTAAGATATATAAGTCCTATTTGTTTCCTAGGCTCTGATACCATAAAACTGTCACGTCCCGAGAATTACGCAGCGGAAATATTATTTAGATCGATAATCTGGGTCGTGAGCAGTCTGCAAATAACCCTCTAACTAGCGAACATTAGATTTGCATCATGCACACTATAAGGGCCCATAGAGTGAACTTAGCTAAGCTTTTATTCAATTATCATAAATGTCTACGGCAACTTCATTTGACGTCAATTACAGTTTCAAGAAAATGGATAATTACATGAGATTATACTCCTCACTACCTACTACATCCATCTAACTCTCAAAATAAACTACTAGAAGATGCTATGGTTTAGAGCACGCTCTTCACTCAAACGCATTCCCATTAATGGCCTGGTCTCTTCTTCCATGTCTACTTCACCTAAAATGTTAGGAAGTAGGTAATGAGCAAACTAACCTAGTAGGATTTACATCTCGATATGCGAGCAATGATATAAGTGATTACAGATTAAATATTAAGCAGGCACGAGTATCAAGATATGCATGTACGATAAATCTAATTAAACATGATACATGAGCAAGATTGATTGATCAAGAGTGATTGCACAAGAACAAGATGACATAATGAGCAAGAACTAGCACTTGAGCAATTCTAAACAAGATGGCGGGATGGACATATCACGCAAGCAAGCAAGTACTTTAACGAGCAAGAACTTTTCACATGTACAGTAATCAAGCACGAGAACTTTTCACAGGTACGGTAATCAGGCACGATGCCACAGTGCACACTAAGGATCTATGTCATCTTGGAATGCACACTATGACTCGCGTATGTGGTTAGTTATAGAATCAACACGCAAATACTCCCGTGTAGATGCAACACCAGTAATCATTATACCCCATGGTTAACAGTATATTTTCTGGCTCTCTGTTGAGGGGGCTAGACTTAAGTCCTTGGACACTCGCCGTGCCCAATCCAGCATCTCACTATTTTTAAATGTAGATACCCACAGTCAATCATGGCCAATTTACACGAGTTCCAATAAATAGTAATCATGTATCGATGATCTTGTCAACGATCCAAGAGAAGCAAGACAAGTGCACATGATCGAGAGTAAATTTTGACAGCATAATGGCTCATTTTTTTCTTAGTTCAATCCTTAATTAAATGGCTTGGTTTCTAGTTTAAAGTATCGCACTCACGAGAAGTAGACGAGAAAGGAAGTGCACTCTAGCTTCTGGGACTTCAATGGTACAACCAACTCATCTCCATGCGGGCACAGAGTAAGGAGATTTACAGAGGCCTTGTTGGAAAGGTCACTAGTCTACCATAACATAATGTCCGATAGAGAGTTTCCAATCCTCCAAGAAATGGCTACCTATGTGTGCAACATGTCGTGTAGAACTTGTCTGAAGATCCACAATCCACCAGTTTAAAACATAGCAGAAAGCAATTAACATGAACGCATGACATAGAACAATTTCCCATATTTCATACTTTTACATGATATACTTCTAGGTCAATATCATGCTAGATCAGGAAAATAGAATATAGTAACACATGATAGATGGAATCAAGCAATTCATTAGGAACAATTAGATAGAATTTCTGAAAGGTTGCGGAATTCCCTATATGGTAATCTAGAAGAGGGGTTGAATAGATTACTGCTGATTAAAAAATTCTTATCACCTTCTTTTTGCGAAGACACAGACTGTAGAAACTGTAACAAACTTTGAACTAAACTTTGACGTGTGTGAACTGAAAATAGATGAAGTAACAATCTATCAAACGTGCATAGAGACAACGTGCCTACCAACCATCTATCATAGAAACGTGCAAACCATAGGACACAGATTTTTAACGTGGTTCGGAGTACACAACTTGCGTATCCTACGTCCACGGTCCACACACACACGCAGAAACGACTGCTTTCAACTAGTTCGTGACTACAACACACACACACGAGATGTCTGATGTGCAACCATGATCAGAACAACTCAAAACCACGTGATTCAAGCACAAGGCTGCTTGAAACACAATCACACACACATATATAGAAAAGTGAAAACTAGAAGAGCTCTGAGTGGAAAGAATGAATCTTGATTGAGAACTCTTCTGGAGAGCGTCTGGATGGAGTTCAAACTTCATCTTGATAGCCTTGAGTTGATGGAGAAGCTTGAATCCACAATGTATTGTCTTCAACTCTGCTGGAACAACGGTTCTTTCTCTCTCTGAACAGCAGGGTGAAGCAGAGCAGCAGCAACACCTCTTCTCCTTAGTTTTCTTTAGGGTTGATGATGGTGGCTGCTTCTGTACGAGATTACCTTCAAATGGTTGCTTATATAGTGGTTTTTACATATAGAGAGATGTGGTAGTTGGAAACACCAAGTTTGGTAACTTATAGACTTTCCGTATCTGAAGGTTCTCTGCGTCTGTCGACAGCACTGAGTGCTCCTGTCGACAGGTGCTAACAGGCAGAAGACAGGAAGTTCGGAAACCTTTTCCTGTCATGGCTGTCGACAGGCGACACTGCTACTGTCGACAGGCACTTCTGTCCTGAAGTATGTCTTGCTGGCCTGTTCGTATCTGCCGACAGGGACCTTTCTGGCTGTCGACAGGTACAAGCTTTTCTTATTTTTCTTGATCTTTTGAACCTTGTTTTTGGTACATGTCTTGAATAGAATCTCACCTACATTAAAGAACTTAGTTAGGGAGATATAATGACATATAAATGATAAATTAAAATGTATGTTTCATTTGCATCCAAGAGTCATTATCATCATGTTTCATCATTTAACATTCATCAATTTTGTCCATGAAGTGATCATCATCAAAATAAAGATGTGACTTGTTAGCTTAGCATTCTCTTTAAGCATTCATCATATAAGAACTCAACATTCTCCCCCTTTTTATGATGACAAAATTTTCAAATTGAGCCACAATATATTTTTTATTTATTTCTCCCCTTTTGGCAACATCCAAAAAGGCATTCCATGCATAGATCAATAGAATAGGAAGAGAAATTGTGCTTTGCATTAAATGATAGGCATTACACACAATAGCACATTGGACAACATGACTAATTGCAAGGAAGTAAACAACATCACTCTGGAAAGCAAACGACAACAGTAAGACTGTGATCAAAACATCTAAGACACCTAGACCCTCTAAGCAGCATCAGGACCAGGTGAGCACGAGCCTGACGATTCTCTTGAACATGGGTGAAGAGCCTAGTAAGCCTGAGCTGGATCTGAACTTAAGAGTCAGCCAGTGCTGCAAGACTAGTGTCTACTGTGTCCAATTGTTCATTCAGCTTAGCAAAGCCGGTGGACATCTGAATTTGCAACTGAGCTATGAGATCTCTGATGGAAGGCTCAGTAGTGGTGTCATCAGTAGCAATGTTATCACCATCTCTCGGAGCATCTACAGGCTCAGATTGGGAGTCTTCAGCTTCTTGGTCTTCAGCTTCATCTTCATCTTCTTCATCTTCACCATCACCCACAACTATAGCTGGTCCCTTACCCTTGAGGTCACGGGTCACAATGCCATCTACCATCTTGTAGCCCATCCGCTGAGCAGTAGTGAGGTCATAGGAGCTACGAGACTTCAGAGGAGTCATCTCAGCGTCTGGAATTTGGATATCAATGAATAAGAAGAGGGAAGTGAGCTGGCATGCATATGGCATAGACCTCTTGGAGCTACGAAGGCAACTGCGGAGGATGGAGACCATGAGGAGTGGTAGATTGATGGGTTCACAGTTCAAGAATTTATGGAGCAAGGACTTGTGAACGGAAGTCACAAGTTCGCGACTACCATCCTTAGGAACGATGATGGTTGTGAAGATGTGGTGGATGAGATGATGAAGTGGAGGAAAGAGTTAGCATTCAGTTGCTTATGATCCGTAGGGTCGTAAGACTGCAAAGTTATGAGGGTATGGTACTTTTCTGGGGTGGGATGATGGGACATGATATCTACCCCAGTGTTAGGGATTTGCAAGGCAACAGAAGATAGATTAGGGGAAATTCGAAGGAAGTCCCCTTGACTCTGGAATAGAGATCACCTACAAGTCTGTCGGAGATTATTGAAGAACTCCGTCACAGCGGTGGGTGAGTACCGCTTGTGATTATAGCAGAATGGAGACCAACTCTGGATGTCGAAGAGAGGCTGCAACCCGGGAAAGAGGTCTTTCAGAGACACAAAGTCGACGTAGTGGGGTTGCACGAACTTCGTGAAGGTTCCATGGACTTCGAGTAGTTGAAGGTTGTGAGGGATGATGAGCTCTGGCAGACGGTCTTCCCGGTGCTTCGTCCGGCACTCGGCGGGTGCCCTAGAGCCCTGTCCAGCTTCGGGAGACCGAGGACGACGACGGGAGGCCATCTTCTTGGCCGGTGGAGCCATCAGATGATGTATCTTGAAGTAGATGGAGATGTGAGGGAGGAAGGAGACAGAGGGAGGAAGGAGACACAGAGAGTAGCAAGATCTCCTCTGTCGCCCTGGAGAAGGAAGGATTTGGGGAGAAGGAAGGAAGAGAGGCTTTTGGAAGTGAGAAAGGGAGGAAGGGTTCGTGGGGACCTTTTAAAGAAGGTTTGTGAGGATTTGAAAGGTCTGGGTCCCACGAAATCTGCCCTAAAAGGGTGTCCGTTGGGTTTCCAAAAGACAGTCTGCCGCCGGCTGTCGACAGGAGAACTGGGCCCTGTCGACAGGCACTTGCAGAATTGTGCAAGTGAAGGATTTTTGATAGATTTTCAAGGCCATGAGCATGAAATGTTTATGCAAGATGGAAAATAGGTAAAATCATATTATAAAATGTCATAGCCACAAATATTTAGGACACGTCAAGAATCGACAATGGTTGTGAAATAATATTCTCCGATTCTCAAGTGGCAACAACAAGAATGCATTAAAACAAAAAACATGTGATGATAAAAAGACCCTCTTGAATAAGGTCATTTGCAAGAGACCATTTTTCTTAGTGGGTGACTGTCACAAAATTTATGAGGAGGATGTCTACATGGGTAGTTAAACAGAAACCACATAATGGCCTTGTCAAGACAAATTTGGGGAGGCTACACTCTATTTCCCTTTTTTTTTTTTATTTTAAGCGTAAGAGAAACAGTGGTAATTAGGATCACTTGACCTTTTTACGTGAAGATAGACATTTGTGGTGCCCGTATCCCCAGTTACTCGGTTGAGTGACCATCAAACCATTATACAGAGATAATGAGTAAGCCGTTTGACGCGAAGATAGACATTTGTGATGCCCACATCCCCGGTTACTTAGCAATACTCAACATTGCTCTGCCTTTTCTCTCCCTTTGTATTGAACAATTTGTATTTTTGAAATAGGTAGCTTGTCTCCCTTAATTTTGATTGTTTTTTTTTTTTTTAAATCAAGGTCAAGAAGTAGAAGGAGTTTAAAAACCAATGAAAGACATAACCCTCAATGACCTAGTGACTGATCACATGACTTTGAAAATTGATATTCTACAAATTAGTTATTCAAGTGAGTTAATTTAAGCTTCATGTGTTTTTGTTTGATGTGCTCATGTTAATGCAACTTAGACTCATAAAGAATAGTATGTCAAAAATCATTGTGATTTAGACAATATCTTTGATATCATGCGAATAGGAAAGATTATAATGTAGGCATTTACCAAATTTCACCTTAAATACTTTCAAGAAGTATGCTCATGAAGAATGTTGGACCAAAAAGAGAAATATTTGAAGAAACAGGTCCATCTGTCGACAACCATAAGGGGCTTGTCGACAGTTGCTGACAGATCTGAAACATTGTGTTCTGGGAGGGTGTTCCTGTCGACAGATGCAAGGGTGGCTGTCGACAGGTACTGACAGACAGACAACTTCTGAGTTCTGTTGGATGAAACCTGCTAGTGGCTGTCGACAGCAGCTTGGGGGCTGTCGACAGGGACTTCAGAAAATTGGTTTTTGAAGGCAGAGATGAGAGAAATGATGGAATGTTCATTCAAGGGAAATAAGGCTATGGCCAATGAGATGTTTCCCTCTAAAATTTCACTCACCTACCTTAACATAACTCCCCCATAGTGTGTGCATGTGAAGACTCATCATTCAAGCAATTCAAAAACAATTCAAGCAAGAGTTTCACACAATTCAATAGCACACCATTCATGTGAGGGGACAAACTATGAAAATTCTTTTTGGTATTTTTGACTTTGTATATGTTTTTTTTTTTTTTGGAATGACTGGGCAAATTGAGAAGAAACTAAATACCTTATCTAAAATAGATGTCCCTTTTCGCACTTCAACTATGGATACGTGGCGGAGAATGTTTTCTCACGCATAATGAGAGTTTCCAAACAAGCATAACTTGTTCTTCCACAAATCACCATTTGATATACCCCATAGTTGTTGCACAAAAGCCATATATCCAAGATTTGGTATGAGTTTCATTGCATTTTGCACAACCCCAATTCTCTTCTTAGTGTAGTGAACCTATCCTCAGCCAATGGTTTTGTGAAGATGTCAGCTAGTTGTTTTTCAGTGGGTATGAAGCTCAGCTGTAAGGTGTTGTTGGCTACCTCATCTCTCAAGAAGTGATGCCTTATCTCTATGTGCTTTGTCCTAGAGTGTTGAATTGGGTTCTTTGAGAGATTGATTGCACTGGTGTTGTCACATAGGATAGGTGTGCATCCAATGTCAATGTTGTAGTCAGACAATTGACTTTTTATCCACAACACTTGAGCCGCGCAACTCCCTGCAGCAACATATTCTGCCTCTGCAGTGGAGAGTGCAACCGAGTGTTGCTTCTTGGATGCCCACGAAACCATGCAACCACCAAGTAGTTGGCAATAGCCACTAGTGCTCTTCCTGTCAATTTTACATCCAGCATAGTCAGCATCAGAATAGGAGACCAAGTCAAAGCTACTACCTGCTGGATACCAAAGACCCATATCATGCGTACCTGAGAGATATCGGAATATTCTCTTAACTGCAACCAAATGGCTTTCCTTTGGACTAGATTGGTATCTAGCACAAAGGCAAACACTGAATTGAATGTCCGGTCTACTTGCAGTAAGATATAGAAGGGAGCCAATCATACCTCGAAATTGCTTTGCATCTACCGGTTTACCTTTCTCATCACTTTCTAGTTTTATGCTTGTGCTCATTGGTGTTGAGGCAGGCTTGGCTTGTTCGAACTGAAATCTTTTCAGTAGCTCTTTGACATATTTTTCTTGGTTGATGAAGAATCCATCTTCTAGTTGTTTCACCTGCAGACCAAGAAAAATTTGAAGCTCCCCCATTAAGCTCATCTCAAATTCACTGTGCATGTGTTTTGAAAACTCTTCACACAGTGATGGGTTAGTAGAACCAAATATAATGTCGTCCACATAGACTTGAACCACAATGATGTGACTGCGAACTTTCTTAGTGAAGAGAGTTTGGTCTACTTTACCTCTTGAGTAGTTTTTGCTTACCAGAAATGTGCTTAGTCTGTCGTACCAAGCTCGGGTGCCTGTTTCAAACCATAAAGAGCTTTGTGCAGTTTATATACATGGTTAGGTTTATCATGATCCTCAAAGCCAGGTGGTTGAGAGACATAGACTTCTTCTTTGATGTAGCCATTCAAGAAGGCAGTTTTAACATCCATTTGAAAAAGCTTGAACTTGTTTGAGCATGCATATGCTAACAAGATTCTAACTGCTTCTAGCCTAGCTACAGGAGCAAAGGATTCTTCGAAGTCCACACCAAATTCCTGATTATAACCCTTTGCAACCAGTCTAGCCTTATTTCTCACCACTTTTCCCTCTTCATTTAGTTTATTCCTAAAAACCCATCTTGTCCCTATGACAGAAATTTCAGGGGTTCTAGGAACTAGACTCCAGACATTATTTCTCTGAAATTGCCCAAGCTCCTCATGCATAGCATCAATCCATGAGTTTTCCTTTAGAGCTTCTTCAACATTTTTGGGTTCCACTTGAGAAACAAAAGCTAGATGATCATGTTCAACTATTTCCCTGACTTGAGACCTAGTTTGAACTTTTTCATTCACATCTCCTATTATGTTCTCAAGTGGATGATCTTTAGAGTACCTGACATTTGTGATTGTTGAAGGTCCGGGTTGATCTTGTACTTGAGGAATTGTTCTAGAGGAGGGTGTGCTTGAGGAGTTTCAGCTTGAGGTTCATCCTCTTGTGGATCTTCATCAGGTTCTTCTTCTCCCTTTTTGAAGAGGATGTGATGGTCCTCATCATCGTGGTACCTGCGAAGATATCCACTTTTAGCTTTTGGTGCTGTTTGAGAGTTCTTCTTGGCTTTCACTTGAAGTGGTTCTGCAAGGATTGTTTTATCATCTTCATCGGGAGTCCTGTGAGAATTGAAATTGTCAGATTTTGCATGACTTTCATCAAAACAACATGTGGAGTTTCTTCCACAGTTTTATTCTTGATATTAAACACCCTATAAGCTCTAGAGTGTTCTGAGTATCCAAGAAGAATACCTGGATCACTTTTGGCCTCAAACTTGTCTAGATCAATTTTATCATTGTTATGTATGAACACTTTTGAGCCAAAAACTCTGAAATACCCAATACTGGGTTTCTTACCTTTCAGAAGTTCGTAGGGAGTTTTCTTTATGACAGGTCTTACCATGGCTCTATTGAGTATGTAGCATGAAGTGTTCACCGCTTCTGCCCAAAACGTCCTGGCAAGTTGACTTTCAACCAAAAGAGTGCGAGCCATTTCCACCAAAGTTCTGTTCTTTCTCTCCACTACTCCATTTTGTTCCGGAGTCCTTGGAGAGGAGAACAAATGTTCTATCCCGTGGTGCCTGCAGAAATCAGAAAAAGAATTGTTATCAAATTCTCCCCCGTGATCAGTGCGGATTGAGCATATTTTGTGAACATTTCCATGCTCAATTTTATTGAAGAATTCCTCAAACAGTCTCATTGCTTCATTTTTGTGTGCGAGGAACTTTACCCATGTGAACCTAGAGAAGTCGTCTACAATGACAAAACCAAAGCGTTTGCCATTGAGACTTAGTGTTCTAGTAGGTCCAAACAGGTCCATGTGCAGAAGTTCATAGGGTTTAGAAGTGCTTACCGGTGCTTTTGATTTGAAGGATTTCCTTGTTTGTTTTTCCTGTGCACATGCATCACAAAAACTTTCATTTTTATTAAAGGAAATGTCAGGGAGTCCACTTACCAACTTCAGCTTCATGATCTTGTGCAGGACATTGTAGCTTGCATGGCCAAGCCTACGATGCCACAGTGTGAGCTCATCCTGTTTGTTTGCTACAAGACACAAGTTCTCATTTTCTGGATCATCTAAGTCAACCAAATAGATATTATTCACCCTTTTTCCAGAAAACTTTAGACTTCCTGTTTCCTTATCAATGATTTGACATGAGTTGGATTCAAAGACAACTTTATGACCTTTATCACACAGTTGGCTTATGCTAAGCAAATTGTGATGAAGGCCATCTACAAGCAATACATTGTCTATAGAGTTAGAGGCATACTTACCAATCTTACCTGCGCCGATAATCTGGCCTTTATTGTTGCCTCCGAAAACTACTTGACCTCCGTCTCTCTCCACCAGCAGACAGAATTTTTCTTTGTCGCCCGTCATATGCCTCGAGCAGCCGCTATCCAAGTACCACTTGTTTTGATTTTGGGCTGCTAGGCATTCCTGCACATGTGGATCAGACAAGAGGTTTTGGTACCCAAATCACTTTGGGTCCCAATGTATCATTCATGCCAAACAGTAAATGCTTTGGAATCCAAACTTGTTTGAGTTTCTGTTTGTTTGGGCTATTCCAGCATTGTTTTTCATTGTGTCCAACTTTCTTACAGAAATTGCATGATGAAGTATTTTTCATGACAATGGGCTTTTTGTTTTGAGGAACATGCATGGGCATTTTACCTTTTTGTTGCCTGGTCAGCTTTCCTTTAGAAGCTGGTTTCCAGTCCTGTCGACAACCCTCATTGGGGCTGTTGACAGGTTTTGCAGTTTTGTTAGCAACAAATTTGGTGTTCTTGGGTTCCTGTTTCTTGCCCTTGGCTTGACTTTTATTGTTCATTGACGGGATTTGTTTGCTTGTGCTTGGGCTGGAATCAACAAAAGATGTCAACAGATTTTTACCAATTACTTTTGGTTTAACAGGTTGATATCCAATCCCATGTTTTGCAACAAACACATTAGATCCCAAGATTGCATCAAGATTTTGTTTACCTTTGACAAACTTAGTTAGATCTTCAGATTTTTCCTTAAGATGCTCTTCAGCCTTTTTCAACTTTTCTTTTACTTCAGTAAGTTCAACTTGGAGAGTTTCAAGGGAGTTGCTTAGATCATCTTTTTCTTTTTGAACTTCTTGGAGTTTCAGTTTCATGCCATCCATTTCCTCACTGTGCTTGTTCATCAATTCTCATCATTTCAATTTCTTTATTCAAGGATGCAATTTGTTCATTATGGTTGGTGTCATGAACAAGGAATTGATTTTTTTTTGAGTGCTTTATTTTCTGACTTATATTCACAGAATTTTTCAAACAAAACAGTATAAGCTTCTTCCCATTCAACAATAGAATAAGTTTCAAAGGAAGAGTTTACCTCGTTGGAGTCATTACTTCTTGCCATAAGACACTGAACTTCATCATCTCCAGATGTTGCTTCAGTGTTCTCATCTTCGTCCTCATCACTCCAAGTAGCCATCATTGCCTTGGCTTTCTTGAAGGTGAATTTCTCCTTCTTCAGCTTCTTCTTAAGCTCAGGGCACTCTCCTCTCATGTGCCCTTGCTTCTTGCACTCATAGCACACAATCTCAGATTTCTTGTTAGTCTCAAATTTATTAGCAAAATCTTTCTTTTGGAAAGGTTTAGAGTTACCTGACCCTCTCCTTTTGAATTTCAGGAACTTTTTGAATTGTCTAGTGAGCATGGCCATTTCATCATCCTCACTCTCACTAGATGATTCAAACTCCTCACTTTCCTGAGGTGCATCCTTTTTGGAACCTGAAGAACTTTTCTTGGAAGCCTTTAAAGCAATTAACTTTCTAGGATTTTCTTCAGTTTCCTTTCTTTTCACATTTATTTCGTAAGTCATTAGAGAGCCAATCAGTTCATCCAATTTCATTTTTGAGAGATCTTTAGAATCCTCAATGACAGTGGCTTTGGTGTTCCATGAGGATGGAAGAGACCGAAGTATCTTCCTCACCAAATCACTCTCTGAGTATTCCTTCTTAAGACCTTTCAGACCATTTATAATTAGCATGAATCTTGCAAACATGTCAGAGATAGTTTCATCATTGTTCATTTTAAACATTTCATATTCAGAAACTAACATGCTTGCTTTGGATTCCCTTACCTCGAACGTACCTTCGTAGATCAATTCAAGTTTGTCCCACATCTCTTTTGTTGAGGTGCACGTGGAGACTCTTGAATATTCCTTTGGGTGGACCGCGTACTGCATCATGTTGAGGGTGCTCCAGTTGAGTGTCCCCTTTGCAATCTGGTCCTTTGTCCAGGTATCTTCGTCCTCAGGAAGGGTGTATGCTCCTTTGTTGACGATCTTCCAAAGCTCGAAGTTTTGTGCTCTCAGGAATACCTGCATACGGTTTTTCCAGTATGGATAGTCAGTGCCATCAAAGAAGGGTGGCTTGGTCACTGAGTGTCCCTCGGCCATGTACCCCTTGTTAGATTCCATGAGATCGAAGTTCTCCTGATCGTAAGATCAAACAACTATAACAGTAACTCGGAGAAACCTCGCTCTGATACCAATTGAAAGGTTGCGGAATTCCCTATATGGTAGTCTAGAAGAGGGGGTTGAATAGATTACTGCCGATTAAAACAAATTCTTATCACCTTCTTTTTCTGAAGACACAGACTGTAGAAACTGTAACAAACTTTGAACTAAACTTTGATGTGTGTGAACTGACAATAGATGAAGTAACAATCTATCAAACGTGCGTAGAGAGCAACGTGCCTACCAACATCTATCGTAGAAACGTGCAAACCATAGGACACAGATTTTTAACGTGGTTCGGAGTACACAACTTGTGTATCCTACGTCCACGGTCCACACACACACGCAAAACGACTGCTTTCAACTAGTTCGCGACTACAACACACACACACGAGATGTCTGATGTGCAACCACGATCAGATCACAACACTCAAAACCACGTGATTCAAGCACAAGGCCGCTTGAAACACAATCACACACACACAGATAATAGAAAAGTGAAAACTGGAAGAGTTCTGAGTGGAAAGAATGAATCCTGATTGAGACTCTTCTGGAGAACGTCTGGATGGAGTTCAAACTTCGTCTTGATAGCCTTGGGTTGATGGAGAAGCTTGAATCCACGACGTACTGTCTTCAACTCTGTTGGAACAATGGTTCTTTCTCTCTCTGAACAGCAGGGTGAAGCAGAGCAACAGCAACACCTCTTCTCCTTAGGTTTTCTTTAGGGTTGATGATGGTGGCTGCTTCTGTATGAGATTACCTTCAAATGGTTGCTTATATAGTGGTGTTTACATATGGAGAGACGTGGTAGTTGGAAACACCAAGTTTGGTAACTTATAGACTTTCCGTATCTGAAGGTTCTCTGCGTCTGTCGACAGCACTGGGTGCTCCTGTTGACAGGTGCTAACAGGCAGAAGACAGGGAGTTCGGAAAACCTTTTCCTGTCAATGGCTGTCGACAGGCGACACTGCTGCTGTCGACAGGCACTCCTATCCAGAAGTATGTCTTGCTGGCCTGTTTGTATATATCGACAGGGACCTTTCTGGCTGTCGACAGGTACAAGCTTTTCTTGTTTTTCTTGATCTTTTGAACCTTATTTTTGGTACATGTCTTGAATAGAATCTCACCTACATTAAAGAAATTAGTTAGGGAGATATAATGACATATAAATGATCAATTAAAATGTATGTTTCATTTGCATCCAAGAGTCATTGTCATCATGTTTCATCATTTAACATTCATCAATTTTGTCCATGAAGTGATCATCATAAAAAATAAAGATGTGACTTGTTAGCTTAGCATTTGCATTAAGCATTCATCATATGAGAACTCAACAATTTCATGTTATTATAGCTTTTATATGGATTAATAACTTTTAGGCCACCTGACAGACAGAACAATACTTTCTAATAATCATAACATGTAAGACATACAATTTAGACTGATGGTAGGCATTATACATGGTTTATATAGTGAAAAATATGGTTTTCTGGGATGTAAAGTGGTTCTGACTGAAAATCACAATGGGTTGACTCTCCACAGTTCACAAATGACCGAAAATTGAAATAACACGTAAAACGAAGCATATGGGGGTTAGGGTCAACCTATAAGTCACGTTGGGTCAATTTGGACATCATCACAAACATGTCAAAATTGTGACGGGTTTAGTTGTCGCCATTTGAGGCACTGAATCATGACTTCTGGATTGGTCATGATTCAACAGGCAGACAGATCGCGGATTAGGTTATGCGATCTCATGTTTTAGCTCGAAATGCAAGGTTATAGGGGTTTTTTGATGAAATGCTCAATATGAAACTTGTTGGAAACTTGGATAAGAAGACCTCTATGGATTTGGTTTCACCTAATTTGACCTAGAGATGCGTGAATCATGAGGTTAACAAGAAAAACTCTAAAAATGCATGACGATGGGAAAACACTTAATACTCTTAACATAGAAACAAAATTTGAGAAAATAGGAGAAAATGAAAGTAGAATCTAAGAGATTTCAGATGGTATATGCCATATTAAGGTTGAGTTCAAGATCACCTACCTTTGATCGCTTAGAATTTCCTAGTTCTTAAAGGTCGAAGCAGAGGCTTGGGGAGAACGCGTCACGAATCCAAGCTCTTGGATCATCCTCCTCGCTCCTGGGTGTTCTCCTCCCACTCCAACAATGAAGTATGGGTGTTTATGCTTGGCCATAAAGGTCTTAAGATGGTTTTATAGAGCTAGGGCTGTTCAATTTCGAGTTTGGGGTTTCCTAATATCATGGTAGGTGTCCTACCATAACTAGAACTTCTATATGAGCTATTTCCTTCTTAATCCCAACTCTAATAGGAAGGGAATAGAGAGAAAATCCGTGCTCTCATAATAGGATTAGGGTTAAACACTAATTATGACCCAAATTGCTCGTGTCTGGACATGAATGACCCATACTACCATTGGGTGTGGGGCTATTGGAATTTCCAATATTATTTCTATTATTTGAATTTATTAATTAGCTAAGAGATGTCTATTGGTCCAATTCTCATGATGGGATGTCAACACACAATGCTTGGAGTCTACCATACATTTATTTTAATTTATGATCCGCTTTTGTGCATATGATAATGGGTTTTCTGACTTATTCCTTAATTATGATAATAAGTCACAATGATTCTTAAACCTAACCCAAACGATTTTTATTGGCCTAAATTTATTCATAGGTCATTAGATAATATTATTTAAAGTATAACTATGATTTTTACGAAATTTTTAGATGCGGTTATACATATGCGATAATGGTGCGTACATTTTTAACTAGTTTTGAATTATTAAATTAACATTTTTCTAATTTATCTCTAATTTTTAATTACTAAAATTTCGGGGTGCTACACTTACTTTCAACCACTTGGATGGGCACGTATTTGCAATCTGAAGATGTGGTTTATCCTTGTTTGGTGATTGATTTCTATGCTAATATGATAGAGCATAATGATACTATATAGCATGTCTACTTATGTGAAAGGCAAAGATATTGCTCTAACTGGTGCGGCCTTGGCTAACATTTATGCTTTCCATAGATCTATAGTTTGCAACACTATCTGACTTTGATATTAATGTTGCATTATCTTACATATTGGGTGATGACAAGCCACGACATCTTAACTCGTTGACTGGTGTTCAAGTGCCTCCTCTGCCAAGAGTTTGCATAAGATCACAAATCATGCCTCTTGAGTGGTGGGAAGTATGATGTGGTTACAATGGATCAATTATTTTTCGTCTATCATTTGATGATGTGCAATCCTATCAGTCTTCCATTTTTCATGTTGTCCACTATGCACAAAGTGCTCCATGCCCAGCATGATCTCCTTTATGCACTCCTGACTCCTCCCTTCCACTACCATGATGTTGATCTTAGTGGCGAGCTTTTTTGCACCATGAAAAAGTTTCATATATTTGGGTCAAAAGCACTTCATTCCATGCATTTGAATATTGTTGGTGGAAGACTTATGAATGTTGGTGCTCATGGCAACCGGCCACGTGTTGAGGGGGAGCCTATACATCAACTGGTAGAGGATGTTCGTGCTCTGACTTTAAAGGTAGACCGCCTCCAAGAGGGTCAGGATGAGATCAAAGAGCCCTTGGACTAGCTACATGGGTACTATGATAGCTAGTGTGGTTTCTCCTCACTAGCTTACTGTCACCCTCCATTTTTGTGCACCTTGATCTCCATACTCCACTTTGTTGCCTCACTCTACACTTGTTCTGAGTCTTGGACAATATGGTGTTTCATGGTGTTCTGCATTTCATTTTGCTCTATGTGTAGCTTCCATATAGTCATGTATCTTGGTTTGATGTCCATGTATCCCCATTTCCTACTTTGAGTTTTTAGTGTTTATGACAGACCCATGTTGTGACGGCCCTGGATATTTATGCCCATAAGGCTCCATATCCAGATCCACCTCCCGCGAACAGACCGAAGTCTCGCAAGGGATAGCTCACACAATTGTCCAGTAAGAATATAAAAGACAACTACACAGTATAAGACACAAGAAAGTACATGTGCTCAGACCTGCATATAACAATTTACAACTGTCCCATTACATTATTACATGTCCAATTAAAAAGTACAACTACCTGGGGCATACCCCGAGGGAGCACAAGCTCACACAACACTAACTACTACACAACTGCTGGTGGTACAAGTCTGACACAACGTCGCTGCAAGCCAAACACTCGGCAAGCCCTGAAAAGAACTGTAGGGGAGTGAGCCTCAACAAGTCACAGGCTCAGTAGGGACCACCTAAGGACCACAGCAACCAACAGAAGAGACCTCAACCTCAATGGGTCTCACTGGCCACACATATAACCAAACCATTTCATGCTCACAACAATTGTATTTAAACTACAATTAAATATAAACACATTAGCTATTCACAACCTCGGAAAGTAAGAGGAAACAATAGGACTAGCTTCACACCACTAGTTCGCTCAACAACAGTAACGCCTAGGCCTTAAGCCTCATAGGCAAACCATAGTCTCAACCAATCATTTAAGCTATAAGCCGCACAAGTAAATCACTACGTAGGCTATAATTTTCACAGGAAAATCTCAAGTACGTGGGTAACAGGACTGCTAACTAAAAGTTGGCCCTTTATACCCGAACCACAATATGTCAGAAATCACACACAGAATAGCAGAGTTGGCTACAACGGCCAATACTTCATACACGAAAACCATACATAGAAGCTTACTCGAGAAAGGGTAAAGCACATTGAGAGGAAGGTCACACCTCACGACCTCCACGAAACACAGTTCCACGTCAACACCAGAACAGACTGGTACACGACGTACCACCCAAACCATTACCCACACAGGGTACAGGTACCTATTACTACAAGGTACCAGCACGGAAACCACAAGTAAACCAGTGCCGTAACAGGGCACACCATAGCGAGCTAGACCACATTTGGTGAGTCAACATTCACCAACCATAACCAAAACTGTGCCACCACTCGGGCACACCACAATCCACAACCGTAGTCACAACTGTGCCAACACCAGGGCACCTCGAATGAGTCAAACCTCGACTATGAGTCATAAACTCACGAACCACATCCAGTGGCAAAGCATGAGTCGGAAAGGAACGACGCCACCACACGGGAACGGACTACTGGCTGATTAGGCCAGTATCCAACCCGGACAACACAACACAAGAACAACCTCTCAGTCTCGTAGTCACGGACGAAAGGTCCAACAACCGCTCCACGAGAACAAGTCAAACAACTGTGGAGACCAACCAACACCACACCTGCAGACACATAGTTGTAGGTCCATGCCTGGCACCTCTAGGGTCTCTGGCCGGAGCACCCAAAAGTGAGGCACTGGAAAACAGGACTAGCTGGGGACCAGTGTCGACTACTGGTGTCCGTACCCCCAACTACGAGCGCGCTACAAGCGACTGCACACCCACAAACACAAGCCGCTGCCCTACTGTCGTCTTTCCCTCAGCCGGATGTACAACTCAAACACAGGAGTGAGGGTGTCCAGGAAGACGACATAGACCTCGACGGTACCACACTGTACCGAGACAAATCCCGAGCACAACAAACACACGTGTCTGGCTCACAAAGAACCTGGGGTACCCGACTAGAGAGGCATTTCGGAATAGGCGCCGGACCACCAAACTCGGAAAGCTCAAACTACGATATGTTCACAAACACTTTCTGTTATCGATCACGGTACATATGTTAGGAATAGCTTGTTCTGGTCACCCTGTGACTTACAAGCTAACCTACACATCACACATTTAAACCATATTAATGATAACACCATGGCCTGTCATCGGTCACAAAGTGACAGTGAAGGTCACACTAAACACAGTACACAATATTCACATAATAATCATACTTAAACTTTACTAATCATTCATCCAGAAGAATCTACAAAAGATTCTAAGGATCGAGGCTAGGTTCAGATGTGAACCTCATCACCACAATACCACGAACTAATCATAATAATTAAGATACAATAAGCACAATAATGTACGATATGCCATGCACACACCAACCATATGCACGACACCAAAACCCCGTAATATTTCACATAAATCTTGTGCGCTAGGATGTAGTGAATCCACGCACACACGTAAAGAACTAGTAACTACATAGCCGGTAAGCTGGCTTCAAAAGCCCTGTGCTCTAGGAGCACCACAGGTGTTATTACACCGCTCAGTATCGATAAAAACATTGCATCGCAATACTTGCAACAAGAACGTCGTGAAACACACTATGCTGATACATTCACAGGTTGGCGGCAACATCGATTGCCATCCATAGGATATAGACGACAATTTCTTGTTGTCAATACTAAGTAAGCGGCCACCACCCTGCCGTTTACTCAAAATCAACGGCTAGAAACCTAGCCGTTAATCTCCCAACGAAGAACTCAGTGTCAATCAATGTTGACGTCGAGATCTTCAGTACTCAACACACACACAGGACGTACAGAACGGCCCCAGGCCGATCACACGGGCAATCTAGCCCTATAAACAACAGAAAAACGATGGGAAATACTTTCCCTTACATCTATATACTATAATCAAACCAGAAAAGCAAGATCCAACACCTGGATTGATCAAACCACCCAATCTCCCGGCATGGTAAACCTTTTTCCCGAAAACATGATTAACAAGCAATCTATGCTAACGGAGCATGACAAGTCAAACAGAAGAAATCAGGGATCCAGTCCCTACCTCTGAAACGCAAATAAACTCCTAAAGAACCTCAAATCACACCGAAACCCCAGGAGCTTCCCGCGGATATCGCCCTCAGTCTGTCATTCCCGCCTGATCTGCCGCTGCTGTGCGCATCACGGCCTTCCCACGTGCTCCCGTCGACCGCCGGAAGTAGTGAAGAGGCACAAGGGTACAGGCGGGGAAAAGGAGGGGAGAAGGTGGGGAAAGAAGAAGGCTCGGGTTGCCCTTAAAAACACAGGTGCCTCAGGTTAACGTCAACCTCTGCGCCGTTAACCAAACCGTCAGAACTAGGCGTCCACATTGCTCGCCACCAAGTTCAACGGTGGACGTCCACATCGATGGACGCCAAGAACATGTTAACGGTAACACCATTGCCGCCAAAACACAGTAGACGTCACAAACCCGGACGCCAACCCACTGTTGATGTTCAGTGCACTGAACACCAACACAGATCCATAACCAACCCTGGTAAGGATCCACTAAGAAACACACAACACAAGTCGCACTGGTCAAGGTGTGACCACCCCATATGCTAAACCGAGGATCCACGAAGATCCGAAAAATGCGCGACGTTACATTACTATCACCTAAAAAGAAATTTCATCCTCGACATTCAACATAAACCACGGCACGCCGGACTATTACCTAAAAACAAAAAACAAAACCGTATACAGAATAAGAAGGATACTCTTTCTCTGTATCAGCCTTTCAATTCATCTGCGCTAACTGACTCATCTATCCAATTCCATCCTTGCTTTGCTCTTTTCTTTCTTTTTTTCAATTCATTTCACAATTATTCTGTTTTATCGATTCCATTGCCTTTCCTTACCTTTCAATTGTAGGCGATTCTACCTTGCCAATGGCACTTTATCTCCTGGACTAAACCTACTTTCACATTTTCTGGGCTGTGTTTGCAGCATTTCTTTCTGGGCCATTTCTTTCTGCTCAAATCCTTTTTATTCCACTACCTTTGGATGTTCTTTCGTGCTAAACCTTGCTTAATTTCTCGAATTTCTTAATGCCATTACATTACGCACTTTGTCATTGCTAGCCATTATCCTACTTATCATTATTAACTACTACCTTATTTTATCCATTCTCATATTTTCAGTTTTCTGATCTGTGGGTTGTAGACCCACCACGCTTCCGCTACGCTACTCTGATCCTGCTGAATATCTGACAAAATATTTCATACATTCTGCTTCTACCATTATTCATAATTGCTACACATTTTCATAATTGCTTTGATTCCGGCTATATTCATTACAGATTGCTTTACTTGCTCAATCAATATTGGAAAACAATATCAAAATTTCCAAACTACTTTTTCCAATACTTCAATTCTAATTGTACCACACCTTTTAAAAATCTGAATTCTACTATACCATTACATTACTAACATACTTTATTTTTCATATTCCTTTTTAACTTCAATTTACATTCTCTAGCTGACTAACCACATTATTTCCATCATTTCTCAAAACATCTACTTTCATTATTGTAACACTTTCTTTTTAGGGAAGAACTAAACTGCTCAGCTAACTCTACATGCATTAAACTTTATTTCAATCGGGTGCCATCTGACTTTAAGCCATTCACTGTTTAACTGATTACATTCTCTCCATTTTATATTTGCCACTTTCAATTTCTATTTAGCCATGAAAACTCTTATTGATAACTTTCTCGATCTTTCAGTTATATCTGTTTCACAATCTATCATACTATTTCTTTTTCCAGATTAATAATCTGCCAACTGTATTAAACATAATATCTTCTCTGTAAACATTCTTTTCAATTATTGTGCTGCCTAGCTCTTCATCATGTACCACTCATACCGCTATTGCTATTGTCACACAAGTATTCTTTATTCACAACTGCCAAGGCCATAGTCTGGAGCCAATCTCGTTGAATACAATAGCCTACTCCGCCTGATTCTCTATTTCACTTAACCTGGCACAACTTAACTATTTCTTAATTAATCCACTTCTTTTTATTCTAATTCACATAATTCTTATTTTATTCCGTACAGCCTCAATCTCTTTTAAACACAAACTTCACCTCTTCTCTTCTCGAATTATACTCAGTTATTAAAAACAGTAACCTTATCTGTAACACTGCATCCGACTCTATATAATTCTGATAAACTGCCACTTGCTAGGCCGGTATTTTTCTTGTGCTCAAAAAGTCTAACTATATAGTGATCTTTCTTTACCCTTTCTTTACTTAACTAACCACCTCTGCTCAACTCTCTAATTGTCAAGACACCCTTATCCTTATTAGACTGTCACAATTCTTTATTCCTCTATGTACCCGTACTTCATCTGAAACTAGCCTGCCTCATTTAATCATTCTTAAGTTGCCAAAGCTCTAATCACATTATTACTCAAGCCGCTTCTCAAATCCTATTAACACAAATATCAAACACAACAATACCTCTGCCAGGTCCTCTTCTGCAACTTATCACACACACACACTATTCTTTGCTGGTAACATTCTGTTGATCTGTCACACTGACACCTCATATTATACCTGTCTCTATTAACCTTATTCTTTAGTAGAGCACCATTTGCCAATATCCTTCTGAAATTGCCTTTTACTTTTCTGACCAACATAACTAACTCCACTAATTCCTTTAATATTTGCCACTGAAAACTTTTAAACACAAAATTTCAACTGCACCCTGGCACACTGGTGCAACCACACAATTTATACCACTAAGCACTCTATGGCTCAACAATTGCTCACAATTGCTAATTTAACAAACAGAAACACACGGTTTGCGTGCCAAAAGCTCACATAAAAATCAACATATAATACATAAAACCACAGACTTACTACCAGCAGTGGACATTAATCCATGTATTGGGACATTGTAACTTCAATGCCTTTTCATATTCTAACTGGACCATGCTCTGATACCAACTGTGACGGCCCTGGATATTTATGCCCATTAAGGCTCCATATCCAGATCCGCCTCCCGCGAACGGACAAAAGTCTCGCAAGGGATAGCTCACACAATGTCCAGTGAGAATATAAAAGACAACTATACAGTATAAGACACAAGAAAGTACAACTGTCCCATTACATTATTACATGTCCAATTAAAAAGTACAACTACCTGGGGCATACCCCGAGGGAGCACAAGCTCACACAACACTAACTACTACACAACTGCTGGTGGTACAAGTCTGACACAACGTCGCTGCAAGCCAAACACTCGGCAAGCCCTGAAAAGAACTGTAGGGAGTGAGCCTCAACAAGTCACAGGCTCAGTAGGGACCACCTAAGGACCACAGCAACCAACAGAAGAGACCTCAACCTCAATGGGTCTCACTGGCCACACATATAACCAAACCATTTCATGCTCACAACAATTGTATTTAAACTACAATTAAATATAAACACATTAGCTATTCACAACCTCGGAAAGTAAGAGGAAACAATAGGACTAGCTTCACACCACTAGTTCGCTCAACAACAGTAACGCCTAGGCCTCAAGCCTCATAGGCAAACCATAGTCTCAACCAATCATTTACGCTATAAGCCGCACAAGTAAATCACTACCTAGACTATAAGTTTTACAGGCAAATCTCAAGTACGTGGGTAACAGGACTGCTAACTAAAAGCTGGCCCTTTATACCCAAACCACAATATGTCGGAAATCACACACAGAATAGCAGAGTTGGCTACAACGGCCAATACTTCATACACGAAAACCATACACGGAAGCTTACTCGAGAAAGGGTAAAGCACATTGAGAGGAAGGTCACACCTCACGACCTCCATGAAACACAGTTCCACGTCAACACCAGAACAGACTGGTACACGACGTACCACCACAAACCATTACCCACACAGGGTACAGGTACCTATTACCACAAGGTACCAGCACGGAAACCACAAGTAAACCAGTGCCGTAACAGGGCACACCATAGCGAGCTAAACCACATTTGGTGAGTCAACATTCACCAACCATAACCAAAATTGTGCCACCACTCGGGCACACCACAATCCACAACCGTAGTCACAACTGTGCCAACACCAGGGCACACCTCGAATGAGTCAAACCTCGACTATGACTCACAAACTCACGAACCACAGCCAGTGGCAAAGCACGAGTCAGAAAGGAATGACGCCACCACACGGGAATGAACTACTGGCTGATCAGGCCAGTATCCAACCCGGACAACACAACACAAGAACAACCTCTCAGTCTCGTAGCCACGGACGAAAGGTCCAACTGCCACTCCACGAGAATAAGTCAAACAACTGTGGAGACCAACCAACACCACACCTGCAGACACACAGCTGCAGGTCCATGCCTGGCACCTCTAGGGTCTCTGGCAAGAGCACCCTAAAGTGAGGCACTGAAAAGCAGGACTACCTGGGGACCAGTGTCGACTACTGGTGTTCGTACCCTCAACTACGAGCGCGCTACAAGCGACTGCATACCCACAAACACAAGCCGCTTCCCTACTGTCGTCTTTCCCTCAGTCGGACGTACAACTCAAACACAGGAGTGAGGGTGTCCAGGAAGACGACACAGACCTCAACGGTACCACACTGTACCGGGACAAACCCCGAGCACAACAAATACACGTGCCTGGCTCACAAAGAACCTGGGGTACCGGACTAGAGAGGCATTCCGAAATAGGCACCGGACCACCAAACTCGGCAAGCTCAAACTACGATATGTTCACAAACACTTTCTGTTACCGATCACGGTACATATGTTATGAATAGCTTGTTCCGGTCACCCTGTGACTTACAAGCTAACCTACACAATCACACATATAAAGCATATTAATGATAACACCATGGCCTGTCATCAGTCACAAAGTAACAGTGAAGGTCACACTAAACACAGTACACAATATTCACATAATAATCATACTTAACTTTACTAATCATTCTGTAACACCCCGGCCCCCTGGGCCCTTGGCCCCGTCCTCTGGGTCGCGGCAGGGCGACTGTCGCGACGTGGTTCCGATCGCGTCGATGTTTGGTTCTGCTTGGGATTGCGACAGGGGGTATGTCGCCTTCTTGAAGACGACATACCCACTGTCGCCTTCTGGTTTGATGGATGGCGCCATGGGGTATGTCGCCTTCTTGAAGGCGACATGGCCTATGTCGCCTTCCCATCGCGTCGCCCCAGACGCAGCCTGACAGACGTGACAGGTGTCCTTTGTGTCAGTACGACTCTGGCGGTGTCGGGTGAACGTGACAAGATGGTTGTCGCCTTCACTTTTTCGAATTTCGAGATTTGACCGCTGTCAGTGGGTTGCAACAGGGGTATGTCGCCTTCTTGAAGACGACATACCCACTGTCGCCTTCTGGTTGATGGATGGCGACATTGGGGTATGTCGCATTCTCAGCTCCGTGGGCTTAAAGCCCGGGCACCCGAAGCCCTTCCCCCTCTCTCATGCCTCTCCTTTCCCCCTCTCTTTCTCTCGCCCTCTCGGAGTTTCCGGCAGTTTTGGGGTTCCTCCCCCGTGTTGAGGCGGCCGTGCTGAGGAGGGTGTCGCTCTGTTCGTGCAGGGGTCGTGTTCGTGCCGTGCGAAGCGAGGAGGAGACGTTTCTACCTACGAGAAGGCCCCAACGGTTGCGTTCTTCGCGTGGAGGTAGGGACACCCGACTCCTTCACCCTAAGCATGATCCCCTCCCCGTCTAGACCGTGGTTCTCGTGTGATTGGGTTTGGGAGTGTGAGAACTCCATGCTCGTGTGAGTGAGGTTTTCCTCTGAGCGTAGAATCCATGTTCTTGGGGTGTTTGAGGGTGGTTTGTGTGTTTAATGAGCTTCTAGAATGATAAGCATGCTCCCCTCCCCCGTGTGTAGTGTTTCTCCCGTTTCGGGGAGGTTCCCGGAAGAAGAGTCTCCGGAACCCTCGGCTACCCTGAAGGCGACATACCCTGTGTCACCTTCTGACTGGTAAAGCGACATCCCCCATGTCGCCTTCTTGAAGGCGACAGGGCCTATGTCGCCTTCGCAGTCCCGCCACCTGACTGGTAAAGCGACACCCCCTCTGTCGCCTTCTTGAAGGCGACAGGGTCTATGTCGCCTTCTCAGTCCAGAGGCAGGTTGTGCTTCCACTGCTTCCGTTTTTGCTTTACTGTACCGTGGCACCTGTGCTAGTTCCCTAGTACGGTCTCACACTAGTCGTTCGCCCGGTGCACGGCACTTGAGGGCTTGTCCCGTGCGAGAGGTTGTTACCGTTACCTGGGACCCCCGTCCTCAGGAGCCTGTTGAGGGAGTACTCCAGGCTACGAGTGTGCTCGAGTTGGCAGCCGCTTAGGCGAACTCTAGAGCTGAGGGGAAAACGGTGGTTAGGACAGTGGCGTGTGAGTCGCTTGCAGAGCTCTCGTGGTTGGTCTGGGACGCCGAGGACAGTTTGGAGTTCTACCCGGCACAGGCCAGCCAATCCTTCTTCTCACTGCCTCGCTCCTTATGGCCCCGGAACCGTTTGGAGAGGTCAGGCGTGGGACCGTAGTCCGGCCAGACTACGGCGGTTACTGTTGTGGTACTTGTGTCCTACCTCGCTCTGACGAGACGCGAGGGTCAGGACCTAGGTCGAGGATAAGACGTCTGTGGACGCACCTGACCGTCTGACTAGTGGTGTTGTTCCCGTAGCTAGTGTTCCTTGTCCAGGCGGAGTTCCCTCCGTCTGTGTTTTACTAGCCATGTGGTGGTCACGACGAGCAGTCGTACGGAGTTTTCGACCGAGAGTACTTTCCATACCGTGTTAGCTTTAGCTTCGCTTCCGCACTTCCTTTTGTAGGTAGAAAGATATCAACTGCCGTCTTTCCTTTATTAATAGTTGTATATGTTCCTCTGCCTGTTTAGAGCTAGTAGGAGATTGGTAGTCCCTACTGAGCTTCTGTTGTGAAGCTCATCCCTCTGTTTTCCAGGTGAGTCTTCCCAGCAGCGGCAGGGCGTGCGTCGGGCGGAGGAGACGGGGCGGTAGTCTTGGTCCCCGTAGCTAGCAGTGGTTCCCCCTCTCAGTGTATGTCACCCTCAGGGTATGCCCCTAAGGGACTTGTCTCTCCCCTTTCCTTACTTGTACTAGTGTGTATGCGTTGGGACTGTACTTAGAGTGGTACGCAGCGGTCTCGCCTTACTTTCCTGTTTCCGCTTGTACACTTCTAGTTTAGCAGTTGATGTTTACTTCCATTACATATCCTGTCAGACGTGTGTTATAGCCCTTCCGGGTCCCCTGGTCTGTGGGCGGCGACCGCGAAAATCGGGTCCTCGGCGTGGGCCGAGGGTCGGGTTCTCGGGTCGTTACACATTCATCCAGAAGAATCTACAAAAGATTCTAAAGGATCGAGGCTAGGTTCAGATGTGAACCTCATCGCCACAATACCACAAACTAATCATAATAATTAAGATACAATAAGCACAATAACGTACGATATGCCATGCACACACCAACTATATGCACGACACCAAAACCCGTAATATTTCACATAAATCTTGTGCGCTAGGATGTAGTGAATCCCACGCACACACGTAAAGAACTAGTAAACTACATAGCCAGTAAGCTGGCTTCAAAAGCCCTGTGCTCTAGGAGCACCACAGGTGTTCTTACACCGCTCAGTATCGATAAACACATTGCATCGCAATACTTACAGTTGGTATCAGAGCTAGGTCTGACAGGACTTGTAGTGGATCTAAACTGCAACAGTAAGTCCCAACAATAGTACAAGTACACTGCTAGCCGCCCGAGAGGTATTTGTAACATTTGTCAGTTGTGTTTCCATGTAGGTCATGGCTCCGCATAGGCGCAGTCAGGCTAGGCAGCTAGTTGAGCAGCAGGATGAGTCCGACATGCCCGCTCAGGGGCAGGTTCAGGAGGAGGTGTCCGTGGAGGAGTCAGTGGCACAGCCTCAGGGTGCACAGGCAGCAGCAGCAGAGGCAGCAGCAGCAGGTGGGCAGCAACAGGAGTACCACCCTCAGCCTCAGCAGTATGCAGACTGGTTTCCCATGGCCGAGCAGTTCTTCAGAGCTATGTACCAGGGAGCGTGGCAGCCCGGGCAGGTAGCAGCAGGTGGTCAGTTTCCAGTACCTCCCCCAGCCGTACCAGAGCAGCAGGAGGTGGAGCCAGAGGTGGAGCAGCCAGTCCGCCAGCAGCGGTCAGGTACTGGGAGTACCCGGTCCGGTCAGCGGAGGGCAGCGGTGTCGGAGGCAAGGACCGCTCTCCTTGAGAGGTTCCTGCGTCTTCGCCCACCAATGTTCCACGGTGAGTATGATCCAGATAAGGCAGAGAGCTGGACCCATGAGTTGGAGTGCATCTTCGAGACTATGGAGTGCGCTGAGGAGGACCAGGTTCGTTTGGCAGTATACCAGCTCAAGGGAGCAGCCCATAAGTGGTGGAGAGTTCAGAGGCAGACTCACTTCCAGGGGCAGCGGTTGGACCAGATCTCTTGGTAGCAGTTTTCAGAGGTCTTCCACGGTGAGTACTTCCCCGACTACGCTCGACGTGAGAGACGGGACCAGTTCCACGAGTTGGTGCAGGGCGACCTTACAATTTCTCAGTACCACTAGAGGTTTGTCCGGTTATTGAGGCATGTGCCTCATGTAGCAGGCAGTGACCAGGCTTGTGCAAAGAGGTTAATAGCAGGGCTGAGACCAGACCTGAGGTGGGGTGTGACGGCACACATGTGTACCACCTTGGGAGAGGCCGTGGCGAAGGCCACCGCCTTGGATAGGGAGGCTTGGCAGCCTCAGCAGCAGCAGCAGCAGGGAGGAGCCTCTTCTAGGTCCTCGTCGTACCAGCGTCCAGCAGGCAGCCGCGGTAGTGCGACTTCCTCTTCCTCGGGCTCGGGCAATTCCGGTAGCTTTGGAATTCGCTCGTAGTTCAAGAAGTTGTCTACTCGCGGGGGTGGACGGAGCCGTCAGCAGAGGCGTCAGTCCAGGTTTGCAGAGCAGTCAGTATAGCAGGGTGCTGAGCAGGGTAGTCAGGAGCCAATGTGCTACACTTGTGGCTTGCCAGGCCACTTTATGAGGGATTGCCCTAGGGGGCAAGCTCCGCAGCAGCAGCAGCCAGTGCAGTACGCGCAGCAGCCACCTCAGTACCAGTACCCTCCCCAGCAGCAGGCACCGCATCAGCAGCAGAGAGGGCAGTACCAGCAGCAGGTCCAGCAGTTCCTGCAGCCGCAGCAGTACCAGTCGTACCAGCAGCAGCAGCAGTTTCCTCAGCACCAGCAGTCGCCGCAGCAGCAGCCCCAGCAGGCGCCGCAACGTGGACGTGGTCGTGGTCGCGTGATGGCGCTCACCCGGGAGCAGGCAGAGGCATCGAACCTGGTGATAGGTACTCTACCTATCCTTGGCAGAGCTGCTCGTGTTTTGGTTGATCCCGGTGCTTCCTTGTGTTTTGCTTCCGAGGAGTTTTACGAGTCTCTTGCTTGTCACACACCCGAGAGGCAGTGTGACGTATTGGTCGATCTCCCGTCCGGTGACTATATGCGTTCCTTTGGTTACCTAGAGGGTGTGACAGTCGAGGTTGAGGGTCACCAGTTGCCGGCCAGGTTGTACGCGCTGCAGCTTTGCGACTTCGACGTCATCCTGGGCATGGACTAGTTGGAGGCTCACTCAGCCGTGGTTGATTGTCAGAGGAAGACCGTTCGGTTCGAGATACCTGGAGCACCTGTTCTCTGCTTTCGAGGTATCCAGTCTACCCGTCGGCCGTTCATTTCTTTCTGTAAGGCTCGTCGTTTGATCCGTGATGGCTGTGTTGCTTACCTTGCTTCGGTTTGTTCCTTGGAGCCTAGCGGGTCTTCAGTTTTGATGTGCCAGTTGTTTCTGAGTTTTCTGACGTGTTTCCGGAGGATCTACCTGGGTTGCCGCCTGAGCGAGAGGTAGAGTTCTTCATCGAGCTTTTGCCTGGTACGATGCCTTTGTCCAAGGCACCTTACTGGATGGCCCCGGTGGAGCTGCGTGAGTTGAAGCGCCAGCTACAAGAGTTGCTTAAGTTGGGCTTCATTTGTCCAAGCCGTTCGCCGTGGGGCGCGCCTGTTTTGTTCGTGAGGAAGAAGGATGGTAGTCTTCGTTTGTGCATCGATTATCGGCAGTTGAACCAGGTCACTGTGAAGAACAGGTACCCGTTGCTGAGAATTGATGATTTGTTTGATCAGTTGCAATCGGCCCGAGTTTTCTCGAAGATCGACTTGAGATCCGGCTACTACCAGCTGCGGATCAGAGAGTCTGATGTTGGTTTGACGGCTTTCCGTTCCAGGTACGGTCACTTTGAGTTCGTCGTGATGCCGTTTGGGCTAACGAACGCACCTGCAGCATTCATGGATCTGATGCATAGGGTGTTCAGTGAGTACCTAGACCGCTTTGTTGTTGTTTTTGTTGATGATATTCTGGTCTACTCGGCTTCTGAAGAGGAGCACGAGGAGCACCTGAGGATCATGCTGGAGACCCTGCGGAGTCACCGCCTCTATGCCAAGTTCGACAAGTGCGAATTTGGCTGAGCGAGGTGCACTTCCTCGGGCACGTGATCTCGGGTTCTGGTGTGGCAGTGGACCCTGCCAAAGTGGAGGTCGTGTTGTCGTGGGAGCAGCCCACATCAGTTGCAGAGGTCCGTAGTTTTCTGGGTCTGGCAGGTTACTATCGGAGGTTCATTCAGGATTTCACCAAGATTGCAGCACCATTGACTCGGTTGACGAGGTAGGACACCAGGTTTGTTTGGTCAGAGGACTGTGAGCAGAGTTTCTTGGAGCTGAAGACGAGGTTGACTTCAGCGCCAGTGTTGGTCTTGCCGTCGGGCACCGGTGGGTTCGTGGTTTACACCGATGCGTCGAGGTCAGGTTTGGGTGCCGTGCTGATGCAGCATGGTGGGGTCGTTGCCTATGCTTCTCGGCAGCTCAAGAAGCATGAGGAGAACTATCCCACCCACGACTTGGAGCTGGCAGCAGTGGTGTACGCTCTCAAGTTGTGGAGGCACTACCTGTATGGCGAGGCTTTTCAGATCTTCACCGATCACCAGAGTTTGCAGTACATCTTCACCCAGAGGGATTTGAACTTGAGGCAGCGCCGTTGGATGGAGTATTTGAAGGACTACGACCTAACCCTTTCCTATCATCCAGGAAGGGCTAACGTTGTAGCCGATGCGTTGAGTAGGCACGTGCGCTTGAGTTCGCTGATGGTCAGAGAGTGGAGGCTGTTTGAGGAGCTGTCTCAGGGAGTGTTTATTCCATTGAGGACCAGAGATAGTGCCGTGGCTTCCAGTTTGTCAGTTCGGCCATCACTGTTCAGGCAGGTGTTGCAGGCGCAGCGAGCAGATGCAGAGTTAGCAGACATTTTGCGGATGCCGGACGTTGAGCTCAGCGAGGATAGTGAGGTCAGGTTTAGAGGTCGTTTGTACGTTCCAGAGGAGGTACGTCAGGCAGTGTTGTCAGAGGCTCACAGATCGAGGTATGTTGTTCATCCTGGCTCCACCAAGATGTACCATTGCTTGAGGAGGTCCTTCTGGTGGCCAGGGATGAAGAGGGGTGTGGCAGAGTTTGTTGCCCGGTGCCTTACCTGTCAACACTTGAAGGCTGAGCATCAGCGTCCTGGTGGTGAGTTGCAGCCATTGCCCATTCCCGAGTGGAAGTGGGACGACATCACCATGGACTTTGTGGTTGGTTTGCCTCGCACCCCGTAGGGGCATGATGGTATCTGGGTGATTGTGGATCGTTTGACCAAGGCAGCACACTTTCTTCCGATCAGGATGTCGTGGTCAGTGGACAGGTTGGCCAGATTGTACGTGGGCAGAGTTGTTTCGTTGCACGGGATCCCAGTTTCAGTCGTTTCAGATAGAGATCCAAGGTTCACGTCAGGGTTTTGGCGCAGTCTCCAGAGAGCACTGGGTACAGAGTTGAGGTTCAGCATAGCATACCACCCACAGACAGACGGTCAGTCAGAGCGGACCATACGGACACTGGAGGATATGCTGAGAGCGTGCTGTTTAGACTGGAGCGGCACTTGGGAGTCTCACCTTCTGATGGTAGAGTTCGCGTATAACAACAGTTATCACTCGAGCATCGGAATGGCGCCATACGAGGCTTTGTACGGTCGCCCGTGCAGGACTCCGCTTCACTGGTTCGAGGTTGGTGAGAGGCAGCTTTTGGGGCCAGAGTTAGTGCAGTAGTGTGCAGAGACAGTCAGTTTGGTCAGGCAGAGGCTTCGGGCAGCACAGAGCAGGCAGAAGAGTTATGCGGATGTCTGCAGGAGACCGCTAGAGTTTAGCATCGGTGACCTGGTCTTCCTGCGGGTCTCGCCGACCAAAGGGGTCATGAGGTTTGGTAAGAGGGGAAAGCTCAGTCCCAGATATATTGGGCCCTTCCCCATTTCTGAGAGGGTCGGCGAGGTGGCGTACAGGTTGAGTCTTCCGACAGAGCTAGCAGGTGTGCACAGCGTTTTCCACGTTTCACAGCTTAGGAGGTACGTTGCAGACTCTTCGCACGTGTTGGACTACTCGCAGCTAGAGGTAGCGCCAGATTTGTCAGTGCCAGAGTACCCAGTTAGTGTTGTCGACCGCAGAGTTCAGCAGTTGCGCAGGAAGCAGATTCCGCTGGTTAAGGTCGTTTGGCAGAACCGTGTCGGTGGCGAGGCCACCTGGGAGCACGAGGATGAGATGCAGGAGCAGTTTCCTTACTTGTTTGATTGATCGGTATGTGGTGATCTCCCCTTTTTTTCATCTTCTGGGTTGAGACCGAGTTGTTTTAATTTCGAGGACAAAATGTCTTAAGGAGGGAGGGTTGTAACACCCCGACCCCCTTGGGCCCTTGGCCCCGTCCTCTGGGTCGCGGTAGGGCGACTGTCACGACATGGTTCCGATCGCGTCGATGTTTGGTTCTGCTTCGGATTGCGACAGGGGGTATGTCGCCTTCTTGAAGACGACATACCCACTGTCGCCTTCTGGTTTGATGGATGGCGCCATGGGGTATGTCACCTTCTTGAAGGCGACATGGCCTATGTCGCCTTCCCATCGCGTCGCCCCAGACGCAGTCTGACAGACGTGACAGGCGTCCTTTGTGTCAATACGGCTCTAGAGGTGTCGGGTGAACGAGACAAGATGGCTGTCGCCTTCACTTTTTCGAATTCCAAGATTTGACTGCTATCAGTGGGTTGCGACAGGGGGTATGTCACCTTCTTGAAGACGACATACCCAATGTCGCCTTCTGATTTGATGGATGGTGACATTGGGGTATGTCGCATTCTCAGCTCCGTGGGCTTAAAGCCCGGGCGCCCGAAGCCCTTCCCCCTCTCTCACGCCTCTCCTTCCCCCTCTCTTTCTCTCACCCTCTCGGAGTTTCCGGCGGTTTTGGGGTTCCTCCCCCATGTTGAGGCGGCCGTGCTAAGGAGGGTGTCGCTCTGTTCGTGCAGGGGTCGTGTTCGTGCCGTGCGGTGCGAGGAGGAGACGTTTCTACCTACGAGAAGGCCCCAACGGGTGCGTTCTTCGCGTGGAGGTAGGGACACCCGACTCCTTCGCCCTAAGCATGATCCCCTCCCCGTCTAGACCGTGGTTCTCGTGTGAATGGGGTTTGGGGAGTGTGAGAACTCCATGCTCGTGTGAGTGAGGTTTTCCTCCGAGCGTAGAATCCATGTTCTTGGGGTGTGTGAGGGTGGTTTGTGTGTTTAATGAGTTTCTAGCATGATAAGCATGCTCCCCTCCCCCGTGTGTAGTGTTTCTCCCGTTTCGGGGAGGTTCCTGGAAGAAGAGTCTCCGGAACCCTCGGCTGGCCTGAAGGCGACATACCCTGTGTCGCCTTCTGACTGGTAAAGCGACATCCCCCATGTCGCCTTCTTGAAGGCGACAGGGCCTATGTCGCCTTCGTAGTCCCGCCACCTGACTGGTAAAGCGACACCCCCTCTGTCGATTTCTTGAAGGCGACAGGGTCTATGTCGCCTTCTCAGTCCAGAGGCAGGTTGTGCTTCCGCCGCTTCCATTTTCGCTTTACTGTACCGTGGCACCTGTGCTAGTTCCCTAGTACGGTCTCACACTAGTCGTTCGCCCGGTGCGCGGCACTTGAGGGCTTGTCCCGTGCGAGAGGTTGTTACCGTTACCTGGGACCCCGTCCTCGGGAGCCTGTTGAGGGAGTACTCCGGGCTACGAGTGTGCTCGAGTTGGCAGCCGCTTAGGCAAACTCTGGAGCTGAAGGGAAAACAATGGTTAGGACAGTGGCCTGTGAGTCACTTGCAGAGCTCTCGTGGTTGGTCTGGGACGCCGAGGACAGTTTGGAGTTCTACCCGGCGCAGGCCAGCCAGTCCTTTTTCTCACTGCCTCGCTCCTTACGGCCCCGGAACCGTTTGGAGAGGTCAGGCGTGGGACCGTAGTCCGGCCAGACTACGGCGGTTACTGTTGTGGTACTTGTGTCCTACCTCGCTCTGACGAGACGCGAGGGTCAGGACCTAGGTCGAGGATAAGACGTCTGTGGATGCACCTGACCGTCTGACTAGTGGTGTTGTTCCCGTAGCTAGTGTTCCTTGTCCAGGCGGAGTTCCCTCCGTCTGTGTTTTACTAGCCGTGTGGTGGTTACGACGAGCAATCGTACGGAGTTTCCGACCGAGAGTACTTTCCGTACCGTGTTAGCTTTAGCTTCGCTTCCGCACTTCCTTTTGTAGGTAGAAAGATATCAACTGCCGTCTTTCCTTTATTAATAGTTGTATATGTTCCTTTGCCTGTTTAGAGCCAGTAGGAGATTGGTAGTCCCTATTGAGCTTCTGTTGTGAAGCTCATCCCTCTGTTTTCCAGGTGAGTCTTCCCAGCAGCGGCAGGGCGCGTGTCGGGCGAAGGAGATGGGGCGGTAGTCTTGGTCCCCGTAGCTAGCAGTGGTTCCCCCTCTCAGTGTACATCACCCTCGGGGTATGCCCCTAAGGGACTTGTCTCTCCCCTTTCCTTACTTGTACTAGTGCGCGTGCATTGGGACTGTACTTAGAGCGGTACGCAGCGGTCTCGCCTTACTTTCCTGTTTCTGCTTGTACGCTTCTAGTTTAGAAGTTGACGTTTACTTCCGTTACATATCCTGTCAGACGTGTGTTATAGCCCTTCCGGGTCCCCCTGGTCCGTGGGCGGCGACCGCGAAAATCGGGTCCTCGGCGTGGGCCGAGGGTCGGGTTCTCGGGTCGTTACACATTCATCCAGAAGAATCTACAAAAGATTCTAAAGGATCGAGGCTAGGTTCAGATGTGAACCTCATCGCCGAACTAATCATAATAATTAAGATACAATAAGCACAATAACGTACGATATGCCATGCACACACCAACCATATGCACGACACCAAAACCCCGTAATATTTCACATAAATCTTGTGCGCTAGGATGTAGTGAATCCCACGCACACACGTAAAGAACTAGTAAACTACATAGCCGGTAAGCTGGCTTCAAAAGCCCTGTGCTCTAGGAGCACCACAGGTGTTATTACACCGCTCAGTATCGATAAACACATTGCATCGCAATACTTGCAACAAGAACGTCGTGAAACACACTATGCTGATTCATGCATAGTTTGGCGGCAACATCGATTACCGTTCATAGGATATAGACGACAATATTTCTTGCCGTCAATACTAAGTAAGCGGCCACCACCCTGCCGTTTACTCAAAATCAACGGCTAGAAACCTAGCCGTTAATCTCCCAATGAAGAAATCAGCGTCAACCAATGTTGACGTCGAGATCTTCAGTACTCAACACACACAGGACGTACAGAACGGCCCCAGGCCGATCACACGGGCAATCTAGCCCTATAAACAACAGAAAAACGAGGGGAAATACTTTCCCTTTCATCTATATACTATAATCAAATCGGGAAAGAAAGATCCAACACCTGGATTGATCAAACCACCCAATCTCTCGGCATGGTAAACCTTTTTCCCGAAAACACGATTAACAAGCAATCTATGCTAACGGAGCATGACAAGTCAAACAGAAGATATCAAGGGATCCAGTCCCTACCTCTGAAATGCAAATAAACTCCTAAAGAACCTCAAATCGCGCCAAAAACCCAGGAGCTTCCCGCGAATACCGCCCTCCAGTCCGTCATTCCTCGCCTGATCTGCCGCTGCTGCGTGCATCACGGCCTTCCCACGTGCTTCCGTTGACCGCCGGAAGTAGTGAAGAGGCACAAGGGTACAGGCAGGGGAAAAGGAGGGGAGAAGGTGGGGAAAGAAGAAGGCTCGGGTTGCCCCTAAAAACACAGGCGCCTCAGGTTAACGTCAACCTCTGCGCCGTTAACCAAACCGTCAAAACTAGGCATCCACATTGCTCGCCGCCAAGTTCAACAGTAGATGTCCACATCGATGGACACCAAGAACATGTTAACGGCAACACCATTGCCGCCAACACACTGTAGACGTCACAAACCCGGACGCCAACCCACTGTTGATGTCCAGCGCACTGAACACCAACACAGATCCATAACCAACCCTGGTAAGGATCCACTAAGAAACACACAACACAAGTCGCTCTGGTCAAGGTGTGACCACCCCATACGCTAAACCAAGGATCCACGAAGATCCGAAAAACGCGCGACGTTACACATGTATCCTCTTTGGTGCTCTTAGACCGATTCACATCTAGAACCTTGATATTGTTCTTTAAATATGATGCATTCACTGTGCAAAATCCCACATTTTTCTCCTTTATTGTTCATTTTTGTTGATGACAAAGGGGAAGAAAGCATGCAAGTATCTTATATTATACGTGTGTGCATGTGAACCTAAGTTCAAGTTCTATATCTTATAACATTTCTTACATTCTGGGTCTCAGTTCTTGTTTTCACGTGTGATACCTCTGCTTCATGGTTTTAGTTCTTGGTCTCATGGTCTTAATTCAAATTGGTTCGTGTATGTTTAGGGGTTTTGTCATCATCAAAAAATGGGAGATTGTTGTGATCTATAACAGCCTAGATTTTTAAATCCTAAATAATAATAATATTAATAAAATATAATAAATAAGTGAGAGGTTTGATTAAAGGCACACCAATCGATATGGCAATGGATAAAATAGTCAATGATCAATAAGGACTAGTTAGCAATCGATATGAAACTAGGTTTATAACATCAATCGGTAGAAATATAACAGCAATCAATGTTCGCTTAAGGGCAATTGATATTATAAAGACAATCAATGTGTAGGACAATCAATGTGCATAACAGCAATCGATGTTCGCTTAAGGGCAATCAGTAATATAGAGGCAATCGATGTTTAAGGACCAATCGATGTTGGTCAGCAATCGATGTTAAAGGACCAATCGATGTGGGTGGGTAATCGAAATGGATTATAAAGGCAATCGATGTGTAAGGCAATCAATATGTCAATTCGACTGGCCAAGATACAACTTTGTCAGTCAAAGTGGAATTTCGTATATAATGAAGTGAAGCTTCGTATAGAACAGAAAATAATGTTGTCACTCAAAATGGGACTTCAGATATGACGAAGTTAGCTTCGACTGATCATGACCAAATCATGCATGACGAAGTGGAACTTTGCATATGATGAATTGGACTTTGTATATGATGAAGTTAGACTTTGGATATGACGAAGTTAGGTTCGACTAATCATGAACAAATCGTGCATGATGAAGTGGAACTTCGTATATGACGAAGTGGACTCCATATATGACGAAGTTAGGCTTTGGATATGATGAAGTTAGCTTCGACTGATCTTGACCAAATCATGCATGACGAAGTTACTGATCAATGCAAAATTAGGGGGGGGAGAACAATAGTGCAAGAATATTCTTAATTATTATTAAATAGATATAAAATAAACATGAATTTGGTTATCATTAAATAAAAGAATAAATTGTAGGTGTGGTTCAACATAAATGACAGATCCAATAGGGTTATTGGACCAATAGGTGGTAAAAATTAGGAAAATCATGTTAAATCTATACCCAATAATAAAAAGGGGTCAATTAAGTCTAAACATGGGAAGTATGGGCCATAAATCAAGTCTAAACCCAAGTCTAACTTGGAAACACGGATTTGCTTCCTAAAATTTAGGGATGGGTTGATAAGGAAATAACTCCTATGGAAATTCTAGACATGGTAGGACTCCTACCAGGAGATTAGGAAACTACAAACTCAGAAATTGCACCATCACGGTGCTATAAAACCATCGTAAGACCCTCATAGCCAACCCTAGATCTTTCGCTTCATTGCTGGACGAATTTTTGGGAGCAAGAGATCGAGTTGGCAGTAGAGATTCAAGGATTTTGCATCCCTTTTTTCTTATCAAAAGTGGTCCTCAGGTACTATCATTGGGAGAGTGCACCCTCCCCCGGGGGGGAGAATGGACCCACTCCACCAGCGAAGAGCCTGGGCTGGAAAATATATTATAATTGCAAGAGAAAAAATACAAGAGGACCACCCAGACATTACAGAACTATAATATGAGATAGACCAGTTTTGTCTAGGAGGATGGGGCCTTTACACATGTGTGGGACGCAACCTGACCCCAAAACACCCAGTTAACCTTAGACAAAGCACCATAGTTTGCTAGGGAGTCCGCCACCTGGTTTGATTCACGGTATACATGATGTAGCAAATAATCCTTCCTTAGAATCAGAACCTCAGCAATTCGCCACCATCTAAAAGCATGCCAAGAAGGACACTTCTCCGATTTGAAAGAATTAACCAGCGCCATGGAATCAGAGTGAATAATTGAGATCCGAAAACCAAGGTAGTCGGCAAGGCGAAGACCATCATCAAGGGCTCTGATTTCAGCAATCATGTTGTTCCCATGGCCATAGAAATGTGCAAAAGCCACCAACACAGTTCCATTTCTATCCCGGATGCAACCACCACCACCACAATCACCTGGATTTCCTTTACTTGCGCCATCCACACTCAAGCAATAGTGAAGAATAGGAGGGATCCAACGGATGAGTTTTAATTGCTTGCTGGATGCCTTCGGATAGAATCCATACCAATGAAGAATCTGTAATTCTTCAGAGGAGGGAGCAACTTTGAACAGTTGATTTGCAAGAGAGTGGGCGACCCTTGCTTTGATATTGTTTATGACAGTCCCAACAGAAAACTTTTTTGATTCAAATCTAACTCCACATCTTCCCTTCCAGATCTCCCAAAGCATAATAAGGAGGCAATGCAAGGAGACAAAACCAAAAGGAGTATTGATATTCGTAACAGTCAGGAAGCTCCATATCCTTACCGTGATGTGACTGTGAAGATGGACCTTGGAATTGGTAAGTGGGAGGAACCAATTCCACAGGGAGACAGCCAGATCACCATTGATGAAAAGATGGTCCAAATCTTCAGTTTTAGGTGATTTGCAACAGGAGCAGCAGGAAGCCATTTGGATACCAGTTTCAACAATTCTTTGATCCACAGGAATAGCCCTGTTGATGATCTTCCAACAAAATATCGAAGCTCTTCTATAAAAACGGTTATGCCAGATTTTTTAAGAGGAGATCTATGTAAGGAAATCTTGGATGTGCAAAGGCAGCGGAAAATAAAATTTTAAAATGATTTCCTTTGCGGATCGGTTATGGGATTGCAAGAACTCGATCTGATCTAGGAGAAGAACATGTTTCTTTCACCTTGCAGAGATTTGGGATCTCCAACGACCGGTGCAGACGTTCCTTGGGATCGTCCTAGCCGCACAATCGCCCGGCCTCTAGCGGTATCCACACGAGCAACGTAGATAGGGACGCCTTCTCGTACTCCACGCTTGCCCTCCACCCTTGTGGTCTCCCCTTTGTCCTCTTCTCTTCACAAGAGAGAGAGACAAGAGAGATAGTAGATGGAGAGAGAGAGAGAAGAGAGAGAAGATGGGAGGCGGCCAAAGCTTGGCTTGGCCGCCCCCTCTCTCCACCTCCCTTTTAAAGGGATTAAAAGAAACCCTTAAATTTAATTAATTAATCCCATTCAAAATGAGATTAATATTAAACCTCTATAAATATCTCATATTTATATTGATGTCCCTATCTTTTGAATTGCTCTTTTGTGTGTGACCCTCTAGGCCCAATATCATTCTGGTAGTAAGCCCAAATAATATTAGAACCCTTTCCAATATTATTAGAACTCTTCTAACTTGAATTAACTTTTAATTCATATAAATTAATTATCTCATAATTAATTTATCTTTGGCTCACAGATCATGGAACGTACCAAGCAACACGCCACGACCCCCAGATGATACAGGGGATTCTTAATCCATTGGAACCTTTTAGTCAACAGTTGCCGTGCAACTATAATCCCTCATTCAAACAATGCCCCTAATCACATTTGGAGTACGGCCATGCTGTCAGACTCCTACTTTTGTGATTAGATAGTTCATATCCAACAATTAAACTAGAAACTCTTTTCTAATTAATTGTGTGACCCTGGCCAGGGATTTGTCTCGGATATGATTCTATAGGGCATTCTCTCTCTGTTGATACTGAGAGTGAATGATCCCTTTTTAACACTCACCAGTCTTCGCACGTTTCATGACACACCTAATTATCTGACTGTACTAGATTCACATACAGTGAATCTATAAGTCAAACATCAAAGTATGCCAATCCCTGTACAAGACATCTATGGTGTCTCAGGTCTAAGGATCAGTTGTACTACTGTGACATAGAGTTTCTTGACTGACAGTCAAATATCATCACCGTCCAGAAACTCAATATCGGATCAGTTCAGTGAACTCATTCTCTAATGAGCACCTGCATACTCACCTTAGTGTCTCCACACAAATGACTGTGAGACCAGTCAGCTTCATCATATGAACAGGTGTAGTGTGCACTGGTCTAACTGGTCCACTTGATGTCCCACTCAAGTGTCCTATGACCAGGAACATTTAGAACTTGTGTTTATAAATATCAGATCTCACTATCATAATCTCATTATGATTCTGACATTAATTGCACAAATTCATGGACTTCATTATGCGATAAAATATAAAACATAATGAACAAAATGCCAATAATTCGAATGAGATAATTTAAGAAAAGTTCCATTACATAAATGTAATTGGCTTGTAGGGCATACAATTCTTTCAATCTCCCACTTGCACTAAAGCCAATCACCTACATGTCTGATCCCCATCATAGACCGGTGACGCTCAAATATAATTTGAGACAAAGGCTTTGTGAGTGGATCTGCAATGTTATCAACTGATGGAACTCTTTCCACCACCACATCTCCTCGAGCAATGATTTCTCTTATCAGGTGAAAGCGCCGCAGAATGTGCTTCGATTTCTGATGAGACCTTGGCTCCTTCGCCTGAGCAATGGCCCCATTATTATCACAAAACATGGGGATAGGACCAGAGATGTCGGGGATGACTCCAAGATCTGCGATGAACTTTTTCATCCAGACTGCCTCCTTAGCAGCTTCAGAAGCCGCAATGTACTCCGCCTCAGTGGTTGAATCAGCAGTAGTTTCCTGCTTGGAACTCTTCCAACTTACTGCCCCACCATTCAGAATAAACACGTACCCTGAATTGGACTTGCTGTCATCAACATCAGATTGAAAACTTGAATCAGTGTAACCCTCAAGTTTCAATCCATTTCCTCCATAGACTATGAAAAGATCCTTAGTTCTTCTTAAGTACTTAAGAATACATTTCACAGCCTTCCAGTGCTCTTCGCCTGGATCTGCCTGATACCTGCTCGTAACACTTAGAGCATGTGCTATATCAGGCCTTGTACATAGCATTGCATACATGATAGAGCCTATGGCAGATGCATATGGTACTCTACTCATGTTCTCTCTTTCTTGGGGAGTCTTAGGAGACATCGCCTTAGAGAGATAAACTCCATGTCTTATTGGTATAAGACCCCTCTTGGAGTTTTCCATGCCAAATCTTTTGACAATGGTGTCTATGTACATAGATTGGGACAAGCCTAACATCCTTTTAGATCTATCTCTATAGATCTTTATACCTAGTATATAGGATGCTTCACCCAAATCTTTCATGGAGAAATTCTTTGACAGCCAAGCTTTGACAGAAGATAACATACCTACATCATTCCCAATGAGTAGTATGTCATCCACATACAAAATCAGAAAAGTGATGGCACTCCCACTAACCTTCTTGTACACACATGGTTCATCTTCATTCTGAATGAAGTTGTAAGATTTGACTGCCTCATCAAATCTTTTGTTCCAACTGCGGGAAGCCTGCTTAAGTCCATAAATGGACCGTTGAAGCTTACATACTTTGCCTGGATGCTCTTTTGATGTGAATCCTTCAGGTTGTATCATATACACTTCTTCCTCTAATTGTCCATTGAGGAATGTTGTCTTCACATCCATATGCCAGATCTCATAATCATGATAGGCAGCAATGGCAAATAGAATTCTGATGGATTTTACCATGGCTACAGAAGAAAAGGTTTCGTCATAGTCAACTCCTTGTCTTTGACGATATCCTTTTGCCACCAGCCTAGCCTTATAGGTGTCAACCTTTCCATCTGCTCCAATTTTCTTTTTAAAAATCCACTTGCATCCAATGGGTACAATACCCTCAGGTGGATCCACCAAGTTCCAAACTTGGTTAGAATACATGGAGTCCATTTCAGAATTCATAGCTTCTAACCACTTCCCAGAGTCAATACTAGTTATTGCCTCTTCATAGGTCTTAGGATCCTCATCCACATTGTAGTGTACATTATGTCCCGTTTCAATATGTCCTACATATCTTTTGGGCAATATATGTACCCTACTTGACCTACGAACATTTTGTGTGTCAGGTTCTTGAACAGGTTCCTTAGGCATTGATGCGCTAATTTGTGGTTCAAGAACTTCTTCTAAATCTACCTTATTCCCACTGCTTCCATCAAGGATGTACTCCCTTTCTAGGAATACAGCACGCTTAGCGACAAATACCTTTTGATCGCTAGGATGGTAGAAATAGTATCCATAAGTTTCCTTAGGATACCCCACAAATCTGCACCTTTCAGTCTTGGACTCTAATTTGTCCGGATTATGCCTTTTTACATGGGCGTGGCAACCCCAAACCTTAACATGCTTAAGGTCAGGCTTTCTTCCTTTCCATATCTCATATGGAGTGAAGATATTGATTTTGATGGAACCCTGTTCAATAGGTAAGCAGCAGTCTCTAAGGCATAGCCCCAGAGTGATGTGGGCAACTCAGCAAAAGACATCATAGACCGTACCATATCCAATAAAGTACGGTTCCTCCTTTCAGAGACACCATTCAATTGTGGTGTGTAAGGAGGTGTCCATTGGGATACAATCCCATTATCTTTAAGGAATTGAGTAAATTCTGTACTTAAGTATTCTCCTCCACGATCAGATCGAAGAGTTTTAATACTCTTTCCAGTCTGTTTTCCACTTCATTCTTGTACTCTTTAAATTTCTCAAAAGCTTCGGATTTGTACTTCATTAAGTACACATATCCAAATCTTGAAAAATCATCAGTAAAAGTAATGAAGTAGATATATCCACCTTTGGCATGTATGGACATAGGCCCACATACATCAGTATGTATAAGTTCTAACAACTCTTTGGCTCTCTCTCCATGTCTTGTAAATGGGGAATTGGTCATTTTACCCATGAGGCATGACTCACAAATTGCATATGATTCATAATCAAATGGGTCTAAATACCCACCTTTATGCATTTTGTTGATTCTTTCCTCACTAATATGACCCAGCCTACAATGCCAAAGATAAGCTTGATTTAAACCTTCTCTATTCCTTTTGTCAACTTTGTTCACATTAAGGACATGTGGAGCATTATCTAAAATAAACAATCCATTTGCTAATGTTCCATTGGCAAACCATTCACCATTCAAAAACAAAGAGCAACCATTGTTCTCAAAGTTAACTGAATATCCAACTCTATTTAAACTAGAAATAGAGATAATATTCTTAATTATTGAAGGAACATAATAGCAATTGTCTAAAATTAAAATAGCTCCAGAGGGCATCTTGAGATTTGCAGTTCCCACAGCAATAGCAGCAACCTTTGCACCATTCCCGAGCTGTAGGTGAACCTCTCCCTTGTCCAGTCGCCTATGCCTTGCCAGCACCTGCAATGAATTGCAGATATGAGATGCACATCCAGTATCCAATACCCAAGATGTAGATCTTTTAACTGACAAGTTAAGGTCTATCATAAACAAACCTGAAGCTTCTGCAAGCTTCTCTTTTGCTTTCTCTGCAAGATATATCTTACAGTTTCTTTTCCAGTGCCCATCCTTACCGCAGTGGAAGCACTGTCCTTTGTCCTTCTTGGCTTCTACTTTCTTGGCAACCTTTGCCTCAGTCTTGAAACCCTTGCCTTTACCGACCTTCCTTTTCTTGAAGGCTTGAGTAGCCTTTCTTTTCTTGTTGGTCTTACCAACCAAAAGGATTGCGGGCTTTTCCTTCTTTATTGCATCCTCAGCAGTCTTCAACATATTAAGGAGTTCAGCCAGTGACACCTCAATTTTATTCATGTTGAAGTTAAGGATGAATTGAGAGAAAGAATCTGGGAGAGATTGGAGGATGAGATCAATGCTGAGTTCATTATCCATAATGAAGCCCAAGTCAGCTAACTTCTCAATCCACTCGATCATCTTCAGAACATGATTCTGAATAGATGATCCTTCAGCCATCCTAGCTCGGAACAAATTCCGCGATATCTCATATCGTTGTGTTCTAGTTTGCTCCTCAAACAACTCTTGTAAGTGGAGCAAAATGGCTTTAGCATCCATCTTTTCATGCTGCCTTTGCAACTCATTGCTCATAGAGGCTAGCATGTAGCATTGGACGAGAGTGGCATCTTCCTCATATTTTTGATAAGCTATAATTTCTCCCTCATCAGCACCGTCACCTGGTGTGGTAACTGCCGGTTTATCAAGGACATACACGATTTTCTCAGCAGTGAGAACTATTCTCAAGTTCCTGAGCCAATCGGCATAGTTTGGACCAGTAAGTTTATTGGCATCCAATATGCCACGGAGTGCGTTTGAGTTGGTCATGGTAATCTACAAAAATAAATGCAAGAATAAATACATTGCAGACATTCATAATATTAAGATATGGACTTTAATCTTAACATGCTCCCACTAAATTTTATCGAATTGCATAACCCTCATTAGCAAGACGGGAAATACTTGTTATTTCCTAGTGGTTATCGGAATCCCATTAACATCATGCATGTGGCCTTGTGGTAGCACAACAAACCACATCATGTATAATAGGTAGACAACTCTTGCCAATTGTAACCTTTTACAACTCCCGATTTATTCGGCCTCCCAATCAATGTGGTCTTGTGGTAGCACAACAAACCACAAGGATTAGGTTAAGTCAATACCATCATTACATAGTGGGCATGGATTAGTAATGTCACCCTTGTGGTAGCACAACAAAGTAACATCAAGCCTCCATCCCACTTATGACATCTCCATGTCGTAGATTAAAGTCTAGCTTTCTAATTAAGTTGACCTTGTGGTAGCACAACAAATCAACTCAATAGAAGAGTTGTCATTTAAATCTATAATGATGGAAGGCCACGTGGATCATTCTTAATGTCTCACGCTTATTAACTTAATTTTAAAACTTTGAGGGATATTTTTGAAAAATTTTGGTCTCATCTAAATTATCGCGTCACACACAATAAATATTTACATATAATACATCGCATGCACATATGTACCTATTAAAAGCAAAAAGTATATATCATATATATACATATTAGTGGATGATCATGGACGTGAACTAGGGTGATCACACTAGAGCCACAAGTGGATCACAATTAGCCTATGGTGTTGTAAGCATCACATGCACACGTGGACCAATATAATTGGATCATCCTCTCACGGGTCCAGCTTTTCCATCTTGAACGCCTTCTCGTTCTAAGTCCTCCAAAAGTACATAAATAAAATAGGCACGCAGGCCTTCAAATGTACAACAATTATCAATTAAGAAACCTTGATCTAATCCATGGGAGGTACATTTTGAGCATTGATAGAAAATACAACCCGAAATATTAGAGAGAGGGTGAGGCTCACAGGCCCCAATAAATACAATCATATCATACACATAGCCACAATGTTTTAATTGTCCATGATCATCCACATCCATACATACATCATATGCATATATAGATATCATATAATTACTACAATTAAAATGCAATAACTATAAGAAATAACTCTTATTTCAAATTTAAAATTCAAATATTTTAACTTATTGGGTTTCCTTAATTGGTGCCATGAGATCCACAAAATGTGCTGATTCATTGCTTTCATAAAGACAATGTTTAACTTAAATGGCTCCTTAAACCAAGGGATTCCTAATTAAATGGTTTCCAAAATTTATGAGCTTTAAAACCATTTTAAAACCATAAATTTCTCAATTGAATGATTTCTAAAATCAATGACTATTTCAATTGAGGAAATCAATAGGACAGTTCTAAAATCCATCACTAAATCCTAATTTATTCACAATATAATTAGGAAATTAGAATCAGAAATCCCAAAAATAAGGAAAGGCCAGCCTGTGGGTCTGCTGGCGCCTGTGCACAGCCCCCATGGCGCCCAGCACGGTGGCACGCGCATGCGCGCTTGGGCGCCTGGGCGTCTGGGTGCGGGGCGCGGGGCGCCTACGCGCCTGGGCGCCTGTGCGCGGGGCGCCTGCGCGCCCGGGCGCTTGTGCGCGGGGCGCCGGCGTCAGGCGATGCCGGACGCATCGCGCCAGGAGGTGCGAGAGGCGGCGGCACGCGCCTGGGCACGTGGGCGCCTGGGCGCGTGGGCGCCTGGACCTGCGCGCGAGAGCGCCTGCGTGCCAGGGCGCGTGGGCGCCTGCGCGCCTGCACACGAGGGTGCCAGGGCGCCAGCGCGCCTTGGCCTGCGCGCCTGGGTCCCATCCAGTGCGGGATCGTCCTGAAGACACCCAAACACTGTCGCGGTGATCTCATCACCACCGGATCCGAGCTTGCAACCCAATAAACAAATAATAATGAATTTTAAACAGGATATACATAGATTCTTGCAATCTCAAAACCTGGCTTTGATACCACTGTAAGGAAATCTTGGATGTGCAAACACAGCGGAAAATAAAATTTTAAAATGATTTCCTTTGCGGATCGGTTATGGGATTGCAAGAACTCGATCTGATCTAGGAGAAGAACATGTTTCTTTCACCTTGCAGAGATTTGGGATCTCCAACGACCAGTGCAGACGTTCCTTGGGATCGTCCTAGCCGCACAATCGCCCGGCCTCTAGCGGTATCCACACGAGCAACGTAGATAGGGATGCCTTCTCGTACTCCACGCTTGCCCTCCACCTTTGTGGTCTCCCCTTTGTCCTCTTCTCTTCACAAGAGAGAGAGACAAGAGAGATAGTAGATGGAGAGAGAGAGAGAAGAGAGAGAAGATGAGAGAGAAGATGGGAGGCGGCCAAAGCTTGGCTTGGCCGCCCCCTCTCTCCACCTCCCTTTTAAAGGGATTAAAAGAAACCCTTAAATTTAATTAATTAATCCCATTCAAAATGAGATTAATATTAAACCTCTATAAATATTGTTGCCCAGCTAACTAGCCCAGAGGGGGGGTGAATGGGTTAATAAAAACTTCGATCTCTAATTAAAATCTGTTCACTGAAAGGATTGCACAACTTAATAACAAGGTTAGAGTTAGAGCAAATAAGACAACAATCACAAAAAAACACACCCACAAGACACAAGGATTTTTATCCTGGTTCGGAACTCCTCTCCACAAGAGACCTACGTCCAGTCCCTGAGCAATATCTCAGGATTTCACTACCAAGGGTACAATCCCCCTTAAGGATCCTTACACCCAGCCTCAACTGGTCTTCCTTCAGCCTGAAGGGAACAACAACCACCCTGGATACCACCAGGTCTTCCTTCGTCCAGAAGGGAACACAACCAAATAAGAAAAGGGTGTGGAAACAGGCTTCAGACTCTAGCTTGACCAGCTACACACTGAAGCTACTAAGCCCCGAGAGAGAAAGAGATTTAACAAGGTTTTTTCTCTCCAAGGACTACACAAGCTCTCACAAATGAGAAAATTCCTTTTGAGCACAGAGAGCTAAGAGCTTAGAACAAGGTTGGAGTGGAAGCTTCGCTCTTCTTCAATGTTCTCAAGACTCGAAGAGATGGATTTCTTTCTTCTTCTAAAATCAAGCGTTGTTGCTCACTCCCTGTCTGTCTTTTCCGTCTTGAGTCTTCTATTTAAACTGCTGATTCAAATTCGAACGTTGAAGTGTCCGTTGTCTCTTATCCTTGTGTACGTTAGACTGGTCACTGAGGAAGCTTCTGATCGTCAGTCTTTTATCCTTGTGTACACGCCAAAGAGATGTCATAGAACTTTGTATCTTGTGTCCAACGTTGTCCAGATGAGTCTTGTCAGATATCTGTAAGCATATCATCAATAAATAGAGGACAGCTAAGACTGCTGTCTATTGTTAGTTGAGATGGAACAGATATTGCAGTATATAGCAAAGCTCCTTTCTGTCTAAAAAAAGTACGTAGACAGAGTAGCATAGAAATGGAAGATATTGTCTGCATGCATGGGAGATACGATCAGAGAGCATTTAATGCATAGCAGTCAACGGACAAGATATGACTTTGACTTTTCAACGCTATTAAAAGGCATTATACTGATACATCAAGAAATTCGATAAAAAGAATCTTGCTGACTTCATAACTTATGAAATCGTTATGAATTATAGCAAGTCGTTATGAACTGTAAAGAAATCGTTGTGATAACTTATGAAGTCGTTACAACAAGCAAGTCGTTGCGAGTTCTAAAGAAATCGTCACAAGAAATCGTTATGACTATCAAGTTGTAAGGAAATCGTTACACGAAATCGTTACACAAAGCAAGGCGTTATGAACAGTAAAGAAATCGTTATGAACTCTAAAGAAATCGTTATGAACTCTAAAGAAATCGTTATGAACTCTAAAGAAATCGTTATGAACTCTAAAGAAATCGTTATGACTATAGGGTCGTTGCGAGTTCTAAAGAAATCGTTACGATGTCTAAAGAAATCGTTACGGCTAGAGAGTCGTTGCGAGTTCTAAAGAAATCGTTACAAGGTCTAAAGAAATCGTTACGGCTAGAGAGTCGTTGCGAGTTCTAAAGAAATCGTTACGAGGTCTAAAGAAATCGTTACGGCTAGAGAGTCGTTGCGAGTTCTAAAGAAATCGTTACGAGGTCTAAAGAAATCGTTACGGCTAGAGAGTCGTTGCGAGTTCTAAAGAAATCGTTACGAGGTCTAAAGAAATCGTTACGGCTAGAGAGTCGTTGCGAGTTCTAAAGAAATCGTTACGAGGTCTAAAGAAATCGTTACGGCTAGAGAGTCGTTGCGAGTTCTAAAGAAATCGTTACGAGGTCTAAAGAAATCGTTACGGCTAGAGAGTCGTTGCGAGTTCTAAAGAAATCGTTACGAGGTCTAAAGAAATCGTTACGGCTAGAGAGTCGTTGCGAGTTCTAAAGAAATCGTTGCGATGTCTTAAAGAGTCGTTGCGATATCGATTTGTTTTGAGTTTCCCGGTCAAAGAGGAAATCGTTCTGCTTATCAAGGAAGTCGATACAAAGACTTGGATAGAAGTGTGATGAGACTTACCAGATTGTCTTGAACTTTCATTTTTCTTTTATTTCCTGTTCTCAAGGCTCAAGTAATCCATTAGTGTTATTTTGTTAATCATCAAAATTAATATATAAATAAATGGAAATATTTATTATGGGGACAGTTTGGTCATCAATCTCCCCCTTTTTGATGATGACAAAATATACTAAACATCATACAAAAAATGAAATATGTTTTTCAGATTTACTTTAGTTGTCTCCCCCATTTTGTCATTAAGCAAAAAGATAAGCTGTGAGACAAAGAAGAGAGAAAGATTTATATTAGGATGGAGAAAGATAATACAGAGGAGATAACAAGGAGGCATGCTGTGAGACAACAGCCCATGCCTTGATCTCAAGATCCTCAAAAATTTGCAGAAAAACGCCAGAGGCAACTGAGAAGGAGGGTCCCATGGAAGGGATGTTCCTCTGAATGTAGAGTTGCCTTTGCTGCTCTAAGAATTCTCCATACTGAGTTTTGTCCAAAATGAATCTGTAGTAAGTACTCTTACCAAAACTGGCCCTATGGAGAAATCTGTCCAAGGAAATGGGATAGTGGATCTTTTGATTTAACAGATCCTGCTTTAAGGCATAGAAAGCAGAATATCTAGATGCCCATACAGCATAGATCTCTGGTATGGGTGCGATGGAATTTAGATCCATAAAAGCTTCTGCAGAAAGAGCAGGCTTCCTCTGACTAACTAGATCTTGATTGATAGCTTCCAATTGCTGATAAGAGGCCTGATAGAGAAGCTCCCATTCTGATGAGGTGAGTCTTTCACACTCAGAAATGAGTGGAGCTAAGATCTGAGAAGACATGCGGCCAGAGTGGTATTCTCTGAAGATGAACCGCAAAAAGGAAGGAGATCTGCCCTGCTTGGCTGACATCCTGCCCATCTGTCTTGCAAACATATCTAGAGCATGTGACCCAGCATCGGAATCAAATACTAAAGAGTGCAGCTTCGGCAGAAGAACTGGAAAATCAACCTTGAAAGAGACAAAGTCTACCTTAAGAGGAAGGTTGAGAGGGATTTCTGATTTCAGCACAGTAATCTGCGAATGGAACTGGCAAAACTGAACTTCTGGAATTTTGTTCAAGTAACAGAAGTCACTGTACAGCTGAAAAGCTCTGGCAATGCGAATTTCCTTCAAAATGAAGGATCCCCAAGAGTTCTTGTGCTGGATGATAAACCACTCAGAGAAGGTGAGTGGGTGAGCTCTGTGAGTGAGGGATTCGGCCCTTGCAGTCAGGTATTTTTCATACTGAGCCTTATTTCCTTTGATAGCTGCCCACTGATCTTCAGTCTTGAACTCAGTGCCCTCAAAGATTTTGGATTTGAAAGCTTGGGATATCTGAGTAAAAGGAAGAACAATGTCCAGGTGTTCGGATAGGTTGAGAAAAGGAATACCATAAATGGTAGAAAGAATGCATTTTTGGAGGTATTCTTTGTAGATAGGTCTTCTCTTAGGATCAAGGGTAAGAGAGTACCATAAAGGAGGGTATAGAGGAACAGAAGGAGTGCTTAGAGATGAAGAGGTTTTTCTCTTTTTCCTGGCAGGACTGGGAGGGTCAGTCCTGTGAATGTGAGAGGCTGTGGAAAGAATGGTGAGGAGGGTGTTCCTTTCAAAATTGTCTGGAACATTGGTGTCAAAGACACCAAGAGGCAGAGGTTTATCTGGAGGAAAGATAACAGAATTAGGAGGAGTAGGAGGATAGAAAAGATGTTTAGGATTAAAGGAAGAGGTTGGTTGAAGAGGAGGTGTTTGAATTTTAATAGGTGAAGGTTTGGGAGTTAATGAGGATGGAGCTGAGATGTGAGCTGGAGTAGGAGAGAAGGAGGGTTGAGATGAAGTAGAGGATGAGGAAGGTTGGGTGCGAGGCATGGGATGTTTTATGGTTGGTGGAGCAGGAGGTGCAGTAGAAGGAGATGAAGGTGTGGAGAGGGTTGGAGTGGCAAGAGATGAAGTATCAGGGGCCTTGGAGACTGACACTGGCTCTTTCCCTTTGGCCTGACTCTCTCTGACTGCTGAAGAGGGTCCTGAAGACCCTGAGGCTGCCACTGGTCCTGGTGACCTCACTACAGATGGCCCTGATGGCCCTGACCCTTGAGCAGATGGCCCTGCTGGCCCTGGTGGCCGAGGAGCAGCTGGTCTGCCCGAAGACATCCCACTGGACTTAGACAAAACACCCAGCATAGACTTCATGTCAGACAATTCTTTATTGAAGTACCTCATTGCATTTCTTATTGAAGATACGTCTGAGGAAGTTGAGGCTTGATTTGTAACAATGCCTTGAATGCTAGACTGAACTGATGCCAAAATCTCTCCTTGGGCTTTTAGCAAGGCCATAACATGCTTCAACTTCACTTTTCTATGGCCCTTCCTTGACCTCCTGTGAACAACTCTTTTCTGCTTACCTTGTTGAGAGACAGGCTCCTCTAGATTTATATTGCTTGCACTTGGGCCTTCACTAACATCAACCTTGGCTGGAGCTGGGATTTCCTGAGTAGGTGTAACATTCTCAGGAATATCTTCATTCACTGGCTTCTCAATCTCAGCTTGCTCCCCCTGAATGGGAGCAGGGACTTCAATATTTAAATGCTCCCCCTGAGCAGGAGCTTCTTCCAAAACAGCTTTTTCCAAGTGGCCTTCTGCCACGGATTCAGACACTTCAGGTTCTACTCTACTTTGCTCCCCTTGGCTAGGAGCTTCTTCCATGACTACATCTTGTTGAGTACCTGCTTGTATCTCAACATCAGCAACTTGTTCAGACTGAACTGTCGAATGACTAGGTGCCACAGCTTCTTCTTCAACACATCCACCTTCTTTAGAAGTGGCTAAGGTGGAGGGAATGGAGTCCAATACTTCTTTTAAGATAGAGGCAACTAAGGTGGTGGGCAAGGAGTCTGCCACACCAGCTGCACCTACTTCCACTTGAGCTTCGGATTGGCATTCCACAACTGGTACTTCTACTGCAGCTGATTTTACTGGTTCTTGTTCTGCTGCTGCTTGCTCTGCTGCTACTACTTCTTCTTCTGCTGCTGCTGCTTGCTCTGCTGCTGCTTCTGGAATATCTTCAATAACTGCTTCTCCTTCAGCCACAGAGGACTTTGACCAAACTCCTTCTTGCACTGAAAAACCGCTTTTCTTTAGATTTCTGGACCTTATTGACTGGCCCATCTTTTCAGCTACTGCTCCTGACAAATCTACTCCAAAGTGCTTGAAAACCTTGGTCAGTAGATGAGCATACGGAAGGGAAACATTCAACTTGCTCTTTGTTTCCCATAACTGAGCATGTGCAAACATCATTCGCTCAATCATCACTGCGGCCAGGTTTATCTCTTTGTTCTGGATTGCCCAGAACATTATGTCCGAATCTGCCCTAGTGCATGAGGAAAAGGTAGCACTACGAGGTACTAAGATTTGGCAGACTATAAAGTGAAGCAATCTATTGAATGCGGACATCTGATTAATATCAAGCTTCCCATCCTTCAACTTAAATCCTGGACCGATAATCCCGAGACCTTTGACTTCATCATTCACAGAGTGAATGCCACTAAATCCAGAGGTCTTCACTCCAAACAAATCACGCAAAAGCTCATGGGTTATTCTGATTTGGATGCCCTTGACAGAGGAAACAAGGGACCCATCTGCTTCTGACTTCAGACAAATGTAGAAGGCTTTCACCAAGTCCGGGTAGCTTACCTCACTGAAGGTGACCACATCCATCCACTGCAATCTTCTTAGAGTATCAACTAGCCTGGCCATGCCACTCTTCTCAAGATTCTGAACATCTACTGCCTTATTTCCGCAAATCTTCGTCTTCACAAACGTAAATCTTTCTTGCTCCCTTGGGGATAAATACTCAGCACTGTAGCCCCCAACACTTCCGGAGATCAACGGAGCGGCCATGGGTGCAGAGAAGAAAAGATTCTGGAAGGGAGGATGATGGAAGGGACGGAAGTTCTCGAAGGAATTCTTCGCGGGAAGAGAAGAAGGCTTCGAAAGTTGCAGAGAGTCGATCCCAAAATCGTTAGGGCATCGGCTTTGGGTGAACAGATAGAGGATAAAAAGGGTAAAGGTAGAAGACGAGTCGATCCCAGAGCGATTTGGATAAAATAATATTACTTTATTGAAAGGAGGAGCGCCAAAGGCGGTAAAGATAGAAAGCGACAAAAAGGTTTGACAAGTCAAACAACTTTCTACACAGAAGCGGTCAAAGCATATAGATAACTGAGTTTTGCTTAACTTTAACGGAGAGAGAACTTTCATTTAATCTGAAAAATTTATATGTCAATAAAATCACAGAAATTCTTTCACAAATTGCACATCCCTAGTTCCCTTCTAAGAGATGTAAATCTCTCTTCAGGTAGGGCTTTTGTGAAGATATCTGCCAATTGACCATTTGTATCTATAAACGAAATTTCTAAATTACCACTAGCTACATGGTCTCGAATAAAATGGTATCTTACCTCAATGTGCTTCGTCCTTGAGTGTTGAACTGGATTTTTGGTGAGGTTGATGGCACTTGTATTATCACACAATAGAGGAATTGATTTGATGTGAATGCCGAAATCTTCAAGTTGTTGCTTTATCCAAAGAAGTTGTGTACAGCAACTTCCAGCAGCAACATATTCTGCCTCAGCTGTTGATAGAGCTACTGAATTTGTTTCTTGGATGTCCATGATATTAAGCATCCTGCAAGAAACTGACAACATCCACTGGTGCTCTTTCTATCTACTTTGCAACCAGCATAATCAGCATCTGAATATCCTATTAGATTTATCTCACAAGATCTAGGATACCAGAGACCTAAGTCATGAGTTCTAGCTAAATATCTAAATATTCTTTTTACAGAAATTAAGTGAGACTCTCTAGGGTCTGCCTGATATCTAGCACACATGCATACACTGAACAAAATGTCTGGTCTACTGGCAGTTAAGTAAAGTAATGATCCTATCATACCTCGATAATTCTTTTGATCTACCTTTTTACCTTTTTGATCACTGTCCATTCTGGTTGATGTGCTCATTGGAGTTGATAATGGCTTTGCATCTTCAAATCCAAATTTCTTTAACAGCTCTTTGGTGTACTTTGCTTGACAGATATGAGTGCCATCCTTCCCTTGCTTGATTTGCAATCCAAGGAAGTAGCTTAGCTCCCCCATCAAGCTCATTTCGAATTCTCCCTGCATAAGCTTTTCAAAGTACTTGCAAAGAGATTCATCAGTAGATCCAAAAATAATATCATCTACATAGATTTGTACAAGAAGTATATGTTTAACCTTAGATTTTATAAATAATGTACTATCTACTTTACCTCTAGTGAAACCATGATTTAATAAGAAAGTACTGAGCCTTTCATACCAGGCTCTAGGAGCTTGCTTTAAACCATATAAAGCCTTATGTAGTTTAAATACATGATTTGGAAATTCAGTGTCATCAAAACCTGGAGGTTGTTCAACATAAACTTCCTCCTTGATGAAACCATTTAAAAAGGCTGATTTGACATCCATTTGAAAAAGTTTTAAATCAATGCAGATGCATAAGCAAGTAAAATCCTAATGGCCTCAAGTCTAGCTACAGGTGCATAAGTTTCATCGAAATCTATGCCTTCCTCTTGGGAGTAGCCTTGAGCCACCAATCTGGCTTTGTTCCTTAAGATTATTCCAGACTCATCCAGTTTATTTCTGAACACCCACTTGGTGCCAATAACTGAATGATTGGATGGTCTAGGAACAAGTGACCATACTTGGTTTCTCTTGAACTGATTTAGTTCATCTTGCATGGCTAATATCCAAGATTCATCAGATAAAGCTTCATTGACTGTCTTAGGCTCTATTTGAGAAACAAATGCTAAATAATCGCATGGAATTACATTACCTCTAGTTCTTACCCCTACAGATGGATCACCAATGATGTTTTCAGGAGGGTGATCTTTCTGATGTCTCCATTCCTTTGGAAGATCTTCATGTTGGATTTCTGTTTGCTGCAGTTCTTCCAGAGTTGGATCCTCTTTGTCCTTAATTGAAGTATTCTTTAATTTTTCGGACAAGTCATCTGCATCATCAATGTCACTAATTTCTTCCTTTTTCAAGGAAGGGTTAGATTCATCAAAAATAACATGTACTGATTGTTCAATCAATAAGGAACGTTTATTGAAAACTCTATAACCTTTGGGTTTAGAAGAGTACCCCATGAAGATGCCTTCATCTGATTTGGCATCCAACTTACCAATGTCCCTTTTTCCATTGTTATGGATGAAGCAAGGACATCCAAATATTCTGAAATGGCTAATCTTTGGCTTCTTTTCTTTGTAGAGTTCATAAGCAGTCTTCTTCAGAATTGGCCTGATCATCACTCTATTTATGATATAACATGCAGTGTTGATAGCTTCGGCCCAGAAATATCTTGGCAGATCATATTCTGACAACATGGTTCTTGCCATATCCAAAAGAGTTCTGTTTTTCCTCTCAGCAATTCCATTCTGTTGAGGTGTCCTTGGAGCTGAGAAGTTGTGCTCAATTCCTTGATCATCACAGAATTTCGTAAACTTTTCATTCTGAAACTCACCACCATGATCTGATCGAATAGAGACAATTGAGAATTTCTGATCTTTCTGAACTTTCTTACTGAAGCTGACAAAATTTTCAAATGTGTCATCTTTGTGCTCTAAAAAGGATACCCAAGTGAATCTTGAATAATCATCAACTATTACAAATCCAAAATTCTTTCCTCCCAAACTGGTAGTCCTCATTGGCCCAAATAAATCCATGTGAAGTAGTTCTAAGGGCTTTGAGGTGGTTACTACAGTCTTTGATTTGAAGGAGCTCTTGGTGTGCTTTCCTCTTGCACAAGGTCTGCAAATGCTATCCAATCTGAAATTTACCTTTGGCAGTCCTTCAACTAGTTTTCTCTTTCTGAGCTTGTTCAACCCATCCAAGCTGCAGTGGCCCAATCTTCTGTGCCACAACTCAGTTGATTGATCTTTACTAGCTGCCAAACACACATCTTGATCCTTGAGTTTCTCGAGATATAGAACATACAAATTTCTTTCTCTGTAGGCTTCAAATATGACTGCACCATCCTTTAAGATACTGCATTTTGATTCTTGAAACTGAATTTGATGGCCTTTGTCACACAACTGGCTGATGCTGATGAGATTGTGCTTTAACCCTTTGACCAGCATAACATCTTCAATTACTGATTTTCCTTTGATGTTCACGGATCCACTTCCTATTACAACTCCTTTTCCATTGTCTCCATATGTGACTGTACCTTCTTCAGCTTGGAGATCGATAAATATCTTCTTGTTGCCTGACATATGCCTTGAGCACCCACTATCCAAATACCATTTGGATGCTCGAGGGTTAACCTGAAATGAGAACATCAAGCTTTAGGTACCCAAATTCTTTTGGGTCCTGATTGGTTAGTATCATCAACTTTACCTTTTAATATCCATTTTTTATGTCTTGTTGGGCATGTAATTTTAATATGTCCTAACTTGTTGCAGTGACTGCAGCAGGATAACTTAGTTACTTTTTCTATATATTTGAAATCAGCTTTGTATGCTATATCTTGTTCGGGTACAAATTTTGGTGTTGGATATGTTTTAGGGTATATTATGGTTTCTTCATTGTCTGGGGGTGTATATCCTAATCCATTTTTCTTTTTACCCGATCTCCTAGCACCTTTTAATATTAAAGAGTTTTTACCATTGGTAAATTTTTCTAGTGTACTTGATAGATTATCATTTTCTTTATTTAGTCTTTCTATTTCTATTTTAAGTTCACCTAAGTCTTCTTGTTTTTCTAGATGATTTATTTTCTTATTTTTCTCTTTTAAATCTTCACATAATAATTCATTTCTTCTTTTATGTTCAGTAATTTGTTTTTCAAGTTCTTCATTTTCTGTTCTTAGGTCTGAGTTTGTATTTTCTAAACAGATTATATTTTTCTTACTAGTTTTAAGTAATTTGCATACTTCTTTGTATTTTTCATAAAGTTCATTAAAAGCATTTTCCAAATTATCAGAATCTGAATCATTGCATGAATCAAAAGAAGAGTCAGAAGTTACCTTGTCTTCGGTGTTGGCCATGAGAGCCAAGTTGGCTTCTTCACCTTCACTGCTCGAGCTTGACTCACTGTCTGAGTCACTGCTGTTCTCCCAAGCAGCTGCCATTGCTTTCTTTTTGTACTTCTTAAATCTTCTGAAGTTGTCCTTCTTCTTGTGATCACTCTTTTTGATCATGGGACAATCTGCCTTGATGTGTCCAGGCTTCTTGCATTCATAACAGATCACTTCTCCTTTCTTTTGATCCTTTACTTCTGGTTTTCTAAAGTCTTTGTTTTTCTTAAAAAAATTTCTTCCGGACTGATATTTCTTTTTCTTTGCTAGAATCCTTTGAAGTCTTCGAGACAGCATGGCTTCTTCATCATCACTGTCTTTACTACTCTCACTATTATCCAAGGATTCTTCTGAATTATCTTCACTTGCTTTGAGAGCATTTGATTGTTTCCTTCTGCTGGAGGATTCTCCTAATCTCTCCATGTTTATCTCGTGAGCCATGAGAGATCCTATTAGCTTTTCCAATGACATTAATTTTAAATCATTGGCTTCTTCAATGGCTGTTACCTTCGGAGTCCATGAAGATGGTAAAGATCTGAGGACTTTTCTAACCATATCTGGTACATCATAAACCTTTCCCAAACCAGCTAATCCATTTGTGATGTCTGTGAATCTGCTGAACATCTGAGTTATTGATTCACCTGTCTGCATCTGAAATCTTTCATATTGAGCTACTAGAATATCTATTCTTGTCTCCTTTACCTTGTCTGTCCCTTCATAGGTAATTCTGAGCTTTTCCCACATCTCCATTGCGGATTTGCAGGCTGAGACTCTATTGAACTCTTTCTTGCTTAGGGCACAGCATAATATGCTCTTGGCTTTGCAGTTTAAGGATATTCTTTTCCTATCATCATCTGTCCACTGAGCCTTAGCGTTTGTGACCAAAAGATCACCTTCTTCTACAATGGACCAGATTGTGTAATCATGACCTTGTAGAAAATATTCCATTCTAGTCTTCCAGTATGTGTAATCTTCTCCATCGAACAAGGGAGGCCTGTTGACTGACTGACCTTCGAAGTTGCTTTGGGCTGCCATTGATCTTTGCTCTTCAGATCGTTGGATCTTCTTCTTTGTCGAAGAGACGGGCTCTGATACCACTTGTTGCCCAGCTAACTAGCCCAGAGGGGGGGTGAATGGGTTAATAAAAACTTCGATCTCTAATTAAAATCTGTTCACTGAAAGGATTGCACAACTTAATAACAAGGTTAGAGTTAGAGCAAATAAGACAACAATCACAAAAAAACACACCCACAAGACACAAGGATTTTTATCCTGGTTCGGAACTCCTCTCCACAGGAGACCTACGTCCAGTCCCTGAGCAATATCTCAGGATTTCACTACCAAGGGTACAATCCCCCTTAAGGATCCTTACACCCAGCCTCAACTGGTCTTCCTTCAGCCTGAAGGGAACAACAACCACCCTGGATACCACCAGGTCTTCCTTCGTCCAGAAGGGAACACAACCAAATAAGAAAAGGGTGTGGAAACAGGCTTCAGACTCTAGCTTGACCAGCTACACACTGAAGCTACTAAGCCCCGAGAGAGAAAGAGATTTAACAAGGTTTTTCTCTCCAAGGACTACACAAGCTCTCACAAATGAGAAAATTCCTTTTGAGCACAGAGAGCTAAGAGCTTAGAACAAGGTTGGAGTGGAAGCTTCGCTCTTCTTCAATGTTCTAAGACTCGAAGAGATGGATTTCTTTCTTCTTCTAAAATCAAGCGTTGTTGCTCACTCCTGTCTTCTTTTCCGTCTTGAGTCTTCTATTTAAACTGCTGATTCAAATTCGAACGTTGAAGTGTCCGTTGTCTCTTATCCTTGTGTACGTTAGACTGGTCACTGAGGAAGCTTCTGATCGTCAGTCTTTTATCCTTGTGTACACGCCAAAGAGATGTCATAGAACTTTGTATCTTGTGTCCAACGTTGTCCAGATGAGTCTTGTCAGATATCTGTAAGCATATCATCAATAAATAGAGGACAGCTAAGACTGCTGTCTATTGTTAGTTGAGATGGAACAGATATTGCAGTATATAGCAAAGCTCCTTTCTGTCTAAAAAAGTACGTAGACAGAGTAGCATAGAAATGGAAGATATTGTCTGCATGCATGGGAGATACGATCAGAGAGCATTTAATGCATAGCAGTCAACGGACAAGATATGACTTTGACTTTTCAACGCTATTAAAAGGCATTATACTGATACATCAAGAAATTCGATAAAAAGAATCTTGCTGACTTCATAACTTATGAAATCGTTATGAATTATAGCAAGTCGTTATGAACTGTAAAGAAATCGTTGTGATAACTTATGAAGTCGTTACAACAAGCAAGTCGTTGCGAGTTCTAAAGAAATCGTTACAAGAAATCGTTATGACTATCAAGTTGTAAGGAAATCGTTACACGAAATCGTTACACAAAGCAAGGCGTTATGAACGTAAAGAAATCGTTATGAACTCTAAAGAAATCGTTATGAACTCTAAAGAAATCGTTATGAACTCTAAAGAAATCGTTATGAACTCTAAAGAAATCGTTATGACTATAGGTCGTTGCGAGTTCTAAAAAATCGTTACGAGGTCTAAAGAAATCGTTACGGCTAGAGAGTCGTTGTGAGTTCTAAAGAAATCGTTACAAGGTCTAAAGAAATCGTTACGGCTAGAGAGTCGTTGCGAGTTCTAAAGAAATCGTTACGAGGTCTAAAGAAATCGTTACGGCTAGAGAGTCGTTGCGAGTTCTAAAGAAATCGTTACGAGGTCTAAAGAAATCGTTACGGCTAGAGAGTCGTTGCGAGTTCTAAAGAAATCGTTACGAGGTCTAAAGAAATCGTTACGGCTAGAGAGTCGTTGCGAGTTCTAAAGAAATCGTTACGAGGTCTAAAGAAATCGTTACGGCTAGAGAGTCGTTGCGAGTTCTAAAGAAATCGTTACAAGGTCTAAAGAAATCGTTACGGCTAGAGAGTCGTTGCGAGTTCTAAAGAAATCGTTGCGATGTCTTAAAGAATCGTTGCGATATCGATTTTTTTTTAGTTTCCCGGTCAAAGAGGAAATCGTTCTGCTTATCAAGGAAGTCGATACAAAGACTTGGATAGAAGTGTGATGAGACTTACCAGATTGTCTTGAACTTTCATTTTTCTTTTATTTCCTGTTCTCAAGGCTCAAGTAATCCATTAGTGTTATTTTGTTAATCATCAAAATTAATATATAAATAAATGGAAATATTTATTATGGGGACAGTTTGGTCATCAAATATCTCATATTTATATTGATGTCCCTATCTTTTGAATTGCTCTTTGTGTGTGACTCTCTAGGCCTAATATCATTCTGGTAGTAAGCCCAAATAATATTAGAACCCTTTCCAATATTATTAGAACTCTTCTAACTTGAATTAACTTTTAATTCATATAAATTAATTATCTCATAATTAATTTATCTTTGGCTCACAGATCATGGAACGTACCAAGCAACACGCCACGACCCCCAGATGATACAGGGGATTCTTAATCCATTGGAACCTTTTAGTCAACAGTTGCCGTGCAACTATAATCCCTCATTCAAACAATGCCCCTAATCACATTTGGAGTACGGCCATGCTGTCAGACTCCTACTTTTGTGATTAGATAGTTCATATCCAACAATTAAACTAGAAACTCTTTTCTAATTAATTCTGTGACCCTGGCCAGGGATTTGTCTCGGATATGATTCTATAGGGCATTCTCTCTCTATTGATACTGAGAGTGAATGATCCCTTTTTAACACTCACCAGTCTTCGCACGTTTCATGACACACCTAATTATCTGACTGTACTAGATTCACATACAGTGAATCTATAAGTCAAACATCAAAGTATGCCAATCCATGTACAAGACATCTATGGTGTCTCAGGTCTAAGGATCAGTTGTACTACTGTGACATAGAGTTTCTTGACTGACAGTCAAATATCATCACCATCCAGAAACTCAATATCGGATCAGTTCAGTGAACTCATTCTCTAATGAGCACCTGCATACTCACCTTAGTGTCTCCACACAAATGACTGTGAGACCAGTCATCTTCATCATATGAACAGGTGTAGTGTGCACTGGTCTAACTGGTCCACTTGATGTCCCACTCAAGTGTCCTATGACCAGGAACATTTAGAACTTGTGTTTATAAATATCAGATCTCACTATCATAATCTCATTATGATTCTGACATTAATTACACAAATTCATGGACTTCATTATGCGATAAAATATAAAACATAATGAACGAAAATGCCAATAATTCGAATGAGATAATTTAAGAAAAGTTCCATTACATAAATCTAATTGGCTTGTAGGGCATACAATTCTTTCAATCTAGGAACACCAACATGTCGAACCAAGTTGTAAGAAGATTTGAGAGATAATTGACCATCCTGAGAAGGCCCCCAGACACATTTATCAGTATCGTCATTAAGAGACACCCCCTGGAGAGTAGCAGAAGAAAGAAGGGACCGAATAGGGTGATGAACATTAGCAATAACCTCTTGAAGAGTCACACTATTCCTTTCGTAAGGAAAATTTAGGAGCTCAGCAAGAGGTCTGTCGCCCAGCCAAATATCTGTTAAAATATCAATGGATTGACCATTCCCATGAACCCATCTTGTGTTGTCTTGGAATACTTTCTGAGCAGCAGTCCACATTTTGGATGAGAAACCCGGAATGCCCTTGCACTTCCCGTCCGGTAGGAATCAATTTCTAGCATACAAAGCCCAGAGGGAGAAGCCATGGTAAATGTTCCAGATAAGTTTCACCACCAAAGCAAGTTGCACATGTTTAAGATTGTGCACACCCAACCCTCCTTCAGCTATAGGCCATTGGATGGAAGACCAAGCAACCCAATGTCATCTTGCCATTCCATCAGTACCATTCCAAAAGAAAGCAGCACAACATTTTTCAATGTAGTTGATAACACTAATGGGAATGGTAGAGGAGGAAGCCAAGTAAACTGGAATGGACGCCAGCACCGAATTGATTAAAGTCACTCTCCCAGCCTGAGAAATAAATCTTGGTTTCCAGGAGGCCATTCTTCCATTAATTTTCTGAAGTAAGGAGTTAAAATCTGAAGCTAGAACTCTTCCAGAACACAAAGGAACTCCAAGATAGACTAGGGGGCCTCTTTGCCTGCTAAACCCAGTAGCCGCTTTTATCCTATTAATCACCTGAGTAGGAGCCTTATCTGATATGAAGAAAGTACTTTTGGCAGAATTTATGTGCTGACTCGAGGAAGAGGAATACCTATCAAGAAAATTGATCAACCTTTTCACATTATAGATCCCCCCATTGATGAAGACAAGAGTGTCATCAGCATACAAAAGGTGAGAGATCAACTGGCAACGTCTGGGACCCACATAAGGATGAAGGTAGCCCATTTGTACAAGATTCTTAATACCTCTGCTGAGAGCTTCTTCCATAATGATGAAGAGGGCAGGGGCAAGAGGATCACCTTGCCTTAGACCCCTAGTGGAATGAAAATAGCCTGCCTGGGAGCCATTAAATAATATAGAAAACCAGCAATTACTAATCAACATACCAATATAGGTGTAACACCCTGACACGGAATATCGGAGCGATATTATAGTTATTAAATAGTACAGAGCGAGAAATAAATGACAGATCATTGCTCAATTGAAATAATATCAAATAGCCTCCAATTTCATTAATAATCATCCACTAGCTATTACATCAACTGATCAGAGCCATAACTAGGGCCCAGAGTACGTTATTGAAATCCAAACTAATACATACTGACCAACTGACTCACTAACTCATAACTATACTAACTAACAACAAAGCAAATGGTTGCTGAAAGGGGTCAGTCCTAGACGTCGTCCTCGTTCCCATCCACGTGAGTGTGGTCATCTTCCGACTCACCTGAACACATGAAATAAACACGCAGGATGAGCGAATAACGCCAGTAGGACTTAATATCTCATGAGAACAAGCATACTTTAAATAATTAATGTCTTAATTGCCATGGTAACGAAAGCGTATGGTCATGTAGAGTTAGTAACAATAGCACGAGAGTAATAGCACTGGTATAGCACAACGATAACGACAATAAAATGGCCATGTAACGATAATAGCACTTGAATAGATAGCACTCGAATAGATAGCACTTTGATTATCAACGATTAATTGTTATAGTATTAAATGGCACTGGATGCATACCGTACACATCCTGATCATGTAACCCTTGCAAGGAAATAGCACTCTTCGGGAGCTCTCCCCATGACCAGATCGGACCCTATTGTACTGGCATATAGCACTTGTTATTTTATTTTTGACAATCAATTGTATAGCCAAATAGAGTACCAAGAAGAGATGAGAGTAGTAGATGAAATAGATGAGAGTGTAGAGAGAATGTGAACAGATGAGAGGATATATATGGTAGACGAGATAGGGACAATAACGTAAAACACGATAAACAACGATAGTCACAGTTGCACGGCACAAGGTCGTGTACCGGCAGTCTGGTAGAAATCATCACCGCCACTAGCCGTGCTATGAACACAGACTAGATGGTCCGGCATGATCACAAGGTAAGAAGAGAACACACTAAGGACATGGATCGTACTGATCCCTAAAGGTGTAATGGGTTTTAGGGTACAACCAGCTCGTCGGCTAAGGACGTGCGCCAAAGCCAAGAAGACTTACGGAGGCCTTGACAAGGATTCCCTGGTCCAGTCAGGAGTCTTCCCGGTGGAGAGGTGGTCCAAGTCAAGAGAAGGTGTGTAAAAAACTAGTTCGTCGTGCCTCAAGTGCTTGAAGGCCAAGGGAAAACGGTATCGGTATTCAAAACGCGCGTATAAAACGAAGACAATTGTATTTAATTAAATAGATAATTAGTAATTTATTTCGCTAAATTACCAGATATATTATTGAGTGAATTAATAGGGTTTATAGAAAACGAAGACAATTGTAAGGCCCTAGATTTTCTCTCTTATATAGGTGCTTGATTGTGTGAGAAATTGATGCTCATTGTGTGTAGTTATATTTATATATGTATGCATATACATATTAGTGAGTATTGTTGCACATAGATGTATGAATTGCTACGCATGTTATTCATTTACTTTATGTACGTAGTAGTTTAGGGTATGCATTTTAAATTGTACCTAATTGTGTGGTGTACATAAAGTTTCTGCAATTTTAAGTTCTGTTCTGGCGGCCAGTAGACGTCAATATGTATGGACGTCAATCCCAAGTAAGCGGCCACATCGATGGACGCCAACTCAGAATTGGCTGTAACGCCCCAAAATTTAAAGTGTTAAGAAAATATTAATACTGTGGTTATTATATATTAGTATTGTTATTAAATTGAAATAATTAGAATTTAGGTTTAATTAATGGTAACATACATTACCCCAATGTCGTACACAGAGGTGCGCGCTTCCACAGGGCGACACAGGAAAATGACAACGAAATAAAAATCCGAGAACACCATAAATCTCAGAAAATGTGAAGAAATCATAAATGTAATTATCCGAATTTTTTGACACGCGGATTTTGAGATTAAGTCGACGTGACTATTTTTCGGGTGATTTTTCACCTAGTGTAAAATAAAATCTAAAAATTAAATAAAAATAACCATAATTAGAAAAACCATCATATTAGCCTATGGTTGAAATTTGAACACAAATGGACACCATTTGGATAGGTTTACATAGGAATCATTGGGCCAGTTGATTTAAGGGCCAATTACGGTAACCATTTTCCTGGAATTTTAGTGGCATACGTGTAAGGCTCTTAAAGAGCCACTGCACCAAGGATTATGCTATCATTACCATTACTTGCGTGTAACCAAGGTGATGGTTGCATGAGCTACGTGTTAAGGTAAGGGTTAAAAGATTCTTACCATGACACATTAGCCATCGACCTGTCGTTGTGCATGGAAATCTTTGGGGTTATAAATATCCCCCAACCTGCTGCGTAACCATCTTTCCACCTTTCTCCCGTTATGCTGCTACTGTGTGTGCAAGGTTCTTGAGTTAGATTAGTAGCTGGAGCTATTGTTTCTCTTGTCTCCTGTTTTGGCACAAGTTACGGCTGGAATTCTTGTTGTGTGTTGCTGCTACTTGGCCTGCGAAGGACCCTCACTTCTCCAGTGCAACAGTACATCTGTTAAAGCTACCTTACATTGCAATCTTTTCACTCCTTCCTCTGGTTTTGTGGGTTTTTATACTGAGAGAAACTTACTCTACCCAGAAAGGTAGGATTCAATTCCTAATCCTTTCCTTTCCACTCTTGGATTGATTGTTTGAAGTGATCCTTATCATGTGTCTGTCATTCTTTAGTTCAGGAAGTACGATCATGGGAGGATTCTCTTCCTAACCTTTCTTCGTTCCCCTGTTATTCCTCCTTGAATTGCTGATTAATGGTATGTGGTACCTTAGCATGCTATTTTCAAATCTGATAAGTCAGGTGATTTTCAAATCTGAAGAAGTCATGCTATTGTCCAAAGCTTAGAGAGGTTGTCCATGGTAGAAACCAGACCTTTCCTCATATTTAGTTAGTCCTTAAGCCATGGGAAGTTACACATTACTCCTTTTTCATTCCCTCAACTTGTTTAAAATCTGAAATCCTATCGGTTCCATGGTGTAGTGTAGACAGAACCAAACGGTTCTTTCTTCTTCGTGAGATTGATTCATTGAGAGGCCATGGAAGTCTCAAGTAAGTGTACTTGTTAAGTGATTAATGGAGAATGAGAAGAGAGTTCTCAGAGAAGTGCTTTTCCATTCAATTTTCATTAAGACTAACCTCTTGCTAAACATCCATGTGATTTATATTCCATGATCTTCTTCCATTTTCTTGTCATGTTACATTGAGCTATAAACCTGAAATCATACTTGTTCCAAGTCCTAATCATGTTAGGAATGATAGAAGAGTTTGTTAATACCATTTCTAGTTGGTTTGGAGCAATTTCTGAAAGTTCACACTGAATCTATCGACAGACGAGCTTCTTGCTGTCGATAGGAACCTATTTCCAGAACCCTGAAATCACCACTGTATGTTGCTGTCGACAGGCCCATAGCTTGCTGTCAACAGATGCATACAGAACTAAAGTTCTATTTCTGGAAACCAGCCCCTGTCAACAGCAAGCTTGTGCCTATCGACAGGTACTGACAGTGCCATGTTTTCAGCACATGTTTTGCTCCATTCCTTGATGTCAATCTTACCCAATTGTGCCACCTAATAGTCCACCTATATCTTGTGGTTTTTACTACCTAAACACCTACTAAAATCATTCATGTACCTTTCTTTTTATCATGAATTATTTCTCCAAAGTTTCGAACAAAACTGACCTCGAAGGACTATCAATTTCTGAAATCAGTAAGGAAACAAAGTTCCTTCACTCTTGTGTGTAAACTTTGAATGAACCCTTGTGTATCCTTGATTCATTATAAAAATGAGTGTGTGATGATGACGAGTTGTGAGTCTTTGGGACTCATTCGAGAAATATGCCTAGCAAATAAAGGGCTGGTTCAGTCCTGGGGGGAGCGCCCGAATTCGTCAGTGGCCGTGCGAGGGCGATGAGGACATCGTGGATGTTGACATGCATCAGTTCGTGTTTGATTAGTCATCATATCATGCTTGTGTGTGTGAAAATGTGTCTGACTCTGAATTCAAGTATCATCCTGAGTTATTGATCTTGCTTCTAAACTATTCTTGTTCAATACGTGATATCAATTTGGCTCATTTGTCCAATTTCTTGAACACTCAGTGCTAGCTATACATATGATCTTATCTTGAGATTATACGTTTGAATCCTTTCTATTTCAAGGAATTGAATTCTACTGGGCTAGTTAGCTCATCAAATTCCACTTTTTCAGGTAATCTACAATTTTACAAGGTGGGACTTCGGGACTTGTGTGTGGAGAGACCAACCATGGTGGCATTTTATTTTTACAATGTAAATCAAGAACCATGTAACACCTATTGAATGGTGAATAATAATTTTTATTTATTGAAGCCTCTGAGCAAATTTACTATTCAATTAGTTCAATTTTACTCTTGATTTCTCGTTCGCTCATGTTCAGACATTTATAGATATATTAAATGACGGGACATGACATTGGCGGCCCGTGATGTTGACGTTAACCTTCCAGATCTGTTGCGTTTGAAGATCCTAAAACGCCCCTGAAATCTTCGCACCCTATTTAGGAAACCGTTCCCTAATGGTAACCTAGTCGACCCCAAACGCGTTCCAAAGCCTAGCCCTATAAAAGACTCAGTTTAGGGCACTATTGGGTCCTTTTGGCCCTTTGGTCAAAACCCTAACTTTTGTGCGTGAAACCAGACCTTTGGACCGTGGATTTGGCATTTGGAGACTTCTTCCAACGATCTTACACGACTGGAGAGGAGTCTAAACGTTTGAGAAGGCTTCTCCGACACGGATTGGATTCTACATCAACACAGAAACCAGATTTGGAGGAGTTTGGAGGCTCTTTGGCACTGGTCGAGGAGAGCTTCATCGATCCAAATCCCTTTCATAGATTTTCTTAAAGGCAAGTACCCCTTTCACATCACCCATACATGTGTCTAGTAAGTCCCAGGCATTTTACGGATTTTTATTCGAGTCCTAAAACCCCAATTTCACCAAGTTTCTTGCGTTCAGTCTGTGTTTTGCACAGACAGGAATTTAACGGCGGGATCTCTTGCCGTTAAGATCCTAAATTAGCGGCACACTATGTTGTCGTTAACTGGGTAAACGGCCATCCCCTTGCCGTTGAGTTCTTCAGGCAAGAATAGTGGACTGTTTGCTCCCTATGACATAATTTTCGGGATTTTTGCGCATGAGGATATATGGTAAAAATTATATGTTATAAAATATGTCTAGTAGAGCATGCTGTGTGATTATGATAAATTTTGTTCATTGTTATAATTATTAGTAATTTCTGGAACCCTGTCCTAAGCATGTTTTAATTATTGTTGAATGGTTCCGTGAGGAATCAAGATGTCAGAAATTTTCTGTGGTGTTCACATCGATATCAGAGCATGTTGTAAAAATTTGATGAATTTATGATGACTGTGTTAATTGTTATATTTTATGGATCATAATATAATGAGCATGCACTGTTATTTAAAAATTGCAAATAAATTGTAAAAAATAGCCAAAATTTCCAAAAAAAATTATATGTGGAACCAAGACTGTAAAATACATGTTATAAACTGGTTAGTGTAGTTTACCATTGTGAATCGTGCAGAATTGAGTATTAACGAATTGTGTGATAGGACTGTTTCAATTTTCATAATTTGTGTGTAATTCATAAAATCATGAAATCCGGTATGTACGATGCTCAACCTGTAACCTGTAGGTGGTTATGTTTCATGCATATTGGATACCAGTAGATACTGATTTCGTTATTTAACCATGAAAAGAGCAATTAAGACATGTTTAGCGTAGTTAACCATAAATTCGTTAAATTACAGCATGATTCGAACCAAATGATGTTTGTTTAACTCTGTAAACAGTAGCACCATGATAGGTAATATTACAATATGTGGATGTGTGAATATGAAACAAGTGTGTTAAACTGTGCATTAAGTGTATGTTTAAAATTGAGAAAATGTGTAAATATGCCAATGGATGACACTGCTACCTTAGAGGGCTGTGGAACCGTACCGTGGTAAAGTCCCCACGGGAAGGTTCATAGTGTGTGATATCTCATGGGCATTGGGATTAAATCCTGGAGGCGGACAAGTACCGCTGGTTAAGGTGGAGAGTGCTTCTCCCGATTCTGCGCAGTAACTAAGGTCTATCATTGTGTTGCCTAGATGATAGATATGTGTGTGATGTGACAAGTGTGTGTGTCCTTCTAGAGATGGTTTGGACTATGTGTCATGGCATATAAAAAAGAAAATGTGATTATGTGTATGAGAAATGTGAAATCTTTAAATGTAGATATGACATGATAGCATGTACTTTCTGTTATGAAGTGTTAAATTCATGTAAAACAGCAAGCTAACCATGTTTAGAAATGTATTATGAATGTGAAATTGTGCATAGAATCCATGCTAGGATTGTTCTCTACTTTAAGTGTAAAATTCATGCTTAATTCGATGTTATGTTACAACATACATGTAATAAAATGTAAATTTAAATTTAAATCATTTGTAAAGAAGATGTAGGAAGCATGTGATAGGTTTAAATCCTTGCAAATTTATCTTAAGTCAAGTACCATGTGTTGGAAAATGTAGAAATCATGTTTAGGTTTCCTTTAAAAGTTTATCTGATTCATGCTTTATGTGATAGTTGTATAATATGAAAATTGTGAATATTACATGTGATGTATGTATGTTTAGTGTGATTGGATGTACTTGCTAAGTCTTTTGGACTCACTCTTGCTTCGGTGTACAGGTGCAGAAATTTCTACTTCATCTGAGGAGCTAGTCAGGAGTGACTCGGAGCGGGAGTAGGAGATCTTTGTAGAGTCTCAGTATTGTACTTTTACTTTTCATAGTATGTAATAAAGGAAACTTTGTAATTCAATTATGGACAATGTGGACAATGTATTTTCATTTCTCAGCTATTAAATGTTTAGTTTTCTTTTCCTCTATATGGACTGTGAATAGAATGTGGATGATGGAATGAGAAATTACATTTGGCTTTTTCTTTTCTGTTGTTATGTGTTATATTTGTGTACATTTCAGTCTATTAATTTTGTTGGGTAAATGTCCCACTGTAGCGGCGTTCATTATATCGATGTGGGTTGGTGTAACCGTACCGGTATAAGGAGGGTCGTTACAGAGATTGGTATCAGAGCTATAGGCTGAAATTGTACATAAATATGCATGTACCATCATCTTCATTATATGCTAAGTATGTGTAGATTGTCCACATATAAATAGTTAAAAATTAGATAGTCTAGTTCTAAATTGTGATTAAATCATTTTGCAGGGTATGGCTTCATGTGGTAGGCGTGGTGTTCTTGCTCGTGAGGGTGAGCAGAGGAGAGATGAGCCTCGGCGTGAGGATCAGGGTGAGCAGTAGGCCCCAGCACCCCAGAGTCCTGTGCTTCCCCCACCGCCACCGGTAGATTATGGAGTCTTCATACAGGGTTTAGTGCAGGCCATTCAAACACAGGCTCACACCCAGGCTGCACTCCAGGCTCAGCTGGAGGCTCAGCAGGCTCTGGTGCCAGTTCCCCAAGCTCAGGACCATGGTGGACCCTCCATCATGGAACAGTTCAAGAGGATGTCACCACCCTCTTTAAGGGGGAGAGCTATCCGTTACTTGCAGAGAGCTGGATGAGGGAGATCGAGAAGATCTTCCGTGCTATTAGGTGCGCCGAGGATGACAAAGTCACTTTAGCCACCTATATGCTACAGGTATGTGTAAATTAATTCGGATGTTATTTCTTTAAGTATAGATTATGTTGGTTTGTTCCTTATGGGTGTTTTTAGCAGGAGCGAGCCGACGTGTGGTGGTCCTCGATGCTACATACTCGGTTCGAGTATGGTGTTGTGGAGGTTGGTTGGGACGAGTTCGTGAGGCTCTTCCAAGCCAAGTTTGTTCCAGAGCACATCCAGGACAAGATGGAGTAGGAGTTCCTCTCGTTGACTCAGGGCTCCATGACCGTACTGGAGTACGAGGCCAGGTTTTCCGAGCTATCCAAATATGCATCCCATATTGTGACTGATGAGCGCAGGAAGGCGAAGAAATTTGTGATGGGTCTAAGGCCATCACTGAGGACGAGGTTGGTGGAATTTGACCATCGTAACCTCGATGAGGCTCTTAGCGCAGCTTGTCGGCAGGAAGGAGAGATAGAGCAGTATCTTGAGGAGAAGAAGGCTTCACAGAAGAGGCCAGCAGCTCCGTTCCATAGGCAGGAGAGAAAGAAGGCGGCACATCAGTCACCGTAGCATCCCGCGGCATCGAGAAGTTGTTAGGTATCTTCTCAGCAATCCCCAGTGGCAAGAAGGAGTGTCCTCATTGCGGGAGGGCACATGGTGGTACGGAATGTTGGAAGTTGGCGAGAAAGTGCTTGAAGTGCGGGAGCAGCGAGCATAGGATCAAGGATTGTCCCAGGCTTCAGCAGGGAGCACAACGTGGAGGGGCACCAGCAGCAGTAGCAGCGCCAGCGACAGGACAACCAGGGAGACCTCGAGCCCCAGCTCGAGTGTTTGCGTTAGCTCGTGAAGACGCCGAGTAGGCGGAGCATGTCACCGAAGGTACGGTTCTTTTCATGGGTGTGAACGCTCGGGTTTTGTTCGATACGGGTGCTACTCACTCGTTCATTTTTTAGCGTTTTGCTAGGCAGTTAGCCTTAGAGCCAGGACTAGAGTCTGAGGAGTTAGAGGTCCCTTTGTCTGTGCACACACCCGCAGGTACAGTATCGACTAGGAAGTGTATTCTATCTTTACCGGTGTGCATTGAGGATAGAGTCCTAGAAGGGTGTTTCTTCTTGCTAAAGATGAAGGACTACGATGCTATTCTTGGTCTGGATTGGCTAGAGGAGCACTATGCATTAGTAGATTGTCGTGGGAAGAAGATCGTTTTCCGCATTCCTAGAGAGGACGAGTTTGCTCATCCATTGCCAAGGAACTTAGCGAGAAAGTTTGTCATCTCTGCCATGAAGGCGATGAGAATGGTGAACAAGGGCTGTGACGCTTTTCTTGCCAGCGTGGTGTTAGTACCAAGGTTGGTGAGTCACCTACTCTTGCGGAGTTAGATGTGGTACGGGAGTTTCCAGATGTCTTTCCTGATGACTTATTTGGTTTGCCACCGGCTAGAGAGATAGAGTTCACTCTAGAGTTGCTTCCAGGCACCTCTCCTATCTCGAAGGCACCTTATCGGATGGCACCTGCGGAATTAGCTGAACTAAGGAAGCAGTTGCAAGATTTGTTAGATAAGGGATTCATTCGCCCTAACGTTTCCCCTTGGGGCACACCTGTCTTATTCGTGAAGAAGAAGGATGGGTCACTTAGGTTATGCATCGATTACAGAAAGCTAAACCAAGTGACGGTGAAGAACAGGTATCCCTTACCTCGGATTGATGATTTGTTTGACCAGCTGTAAGATGCATCAGTCTTTTCTAAGATTGATTTGCGGTCCGGTTATCATCAGTTGAGGATTCGGAGTGAGGATGTGTCCAAGACAGCTTTTAGAACCCATTATGGACATTATGAGTTTCTAGTCCTTCCTTTTGGTCTGACCAACGCCCCTGCAGCGTTCATGGATCTCATGAACAGGGTGTTTAGACCATACCTAGATAGTTTCGTCGTAGTTTTCATTGATGACGTGTTGGTCTACTCTCCGGATGAGGCCACACATCGTCAGCATTTGAGAGTAGTGTTGGAAGTTCTCTGTGAGCACAAGCTGTATGCAAAGTTCAGAAAGTGCGATTTTTGGTTGCGCGAGATTCATTTCCTTGGGCATGTTATCTCTGGTGCTGGTGTAGCAGTGGATCCAGCAAAGGTCTAGGCTGTTATGGATTGGGAGATTCTCAAGACTCCTTCGGAGATTAGGAGTTTTCTTGGTTTGGCGGGTTATTATCGGCGATTCATTGAGGGATTTCATCCATCGCCGCCCCATTGACTCAGCTAACCAGGAAGGGAGTAAAGTTTGTCTGGTCTGAGGAGTGTGAGAGTAGTTTTCAATTATTGAAGACTAAGCTCACATCGGCTCCTGTGTTAGTTTTGCCGAGCGGTGTAGAGGGTTTTGCTATCTACACAGATGCATCTCGGATTGGCCTTGGCTGTGTATTGATGCAGCAAGGAAGGGTAGTGGCGTATGCTTCTCGCCAATTGAAGGAGCATGAGCGAAACTATCCGACTCATGATCTTGAGCTTGTGGCAGTGGTTCATGCACTAAAGATCTGGAGACACTATCTTTACGGTGTCAGATTTGATGTGTTCACTGACCACAAGAGCTTAAGGTATCTTTTCTCCCAAAAGGAATTAAACCTGAGGCAGAGAAGATGGATTGAGTTCCTGAAGGACTATGACTTCAACCTCTAGTATCATCCTGGAAAGGCGAATGTCGTAGCGGATGCCCTTAGTAGAAAAAGGTCGTCTCTCCAACAGGATTGGAAGATGTTGGAGGATGCAGCGTGTGCGATGACTGAGTTAGAGCCATCTTTATGCCAGGCTTTCGTAGCTCAGTTGTCCATTAGGTCTTCGGTGTTGGATGAGGTGATCGAGCAGCAGAAAGCTGACCCTAGACTCCAAGAGTTAGTGGGCAAGGCGGGCATTTCTCATGATGAGGATGGTGTGATTAGATTCCATCACCGTGTCTGTGTTCCAGACATTGTAGATGTCCGTGAGCATGTTTTAGCGGAGGCTCATAAATCAAGATTCTCTATTCATCCGGGTAACACTAAGATGTACTAGGATTTGAAGAGATCTTTTGGTGGTCTGGCATGAAGAAGGATGTAGCGGAGTATGTGTCTAGATGTCTAGTTTACCAGCAAGTGAAGGCCGAGCGGCAGCGACCATCTGGTCTTATGCAAAAGATGGAGATCCCAGTATGGAAGTGGGAAGCTGTCACTATGGATTTTGTTACGGGTTTGCCTCGATCTAAATGGGGTAATGACTCAATTTTGGTAGTGGTAGAGAGATTCTCGAAGACTGCGCATTTCTTGCCCATGAAGAAGAAGCAGTCAGTAGAGAGTTTAGCTAGATTGTATATTAGTAGCATTATTAGATTGCATGGTGTGCCGAAGTCGATCATTTTGGATCAAGATCCGAGATTTACTTTGAGGTTATGGAAGAGTCTTTAGGATGCGTTAGGTTCTGAATTGAAGCTTAGTTCGGCGTTTCATCCCCAGACAGATGGACAGTCCGAGAGGACTATCCAGACGCTCAAGGATATGTTGAGGGCATGTGTACTGGATTGGAAGGATGATTGGGAGTGCCATTTACCTCTTGTGGAGTTCGCATACAACAACAGTTTCCATGCGAGTATTGGTATGGCTCCATTTGAGGCGTTGTATGGTAGGCCTTGCAGATCTCCTTTATGTTGGGAGGAGACAGGCGATAGGTAGCTAATTGGTCCGGAGTTAGTTCAGGAGACTTCGGATAAAGTCCAGTTGATTAGGAAGAGGCTTGCTGCAGCACAAGATAGGCAGAAGAGTTATGCCGACAACAGGAGGAAGGATTTGGAGTTCGAGGTAGGTGAGCATGTCTTTTTGAAGATTTCGCCTACTCGTGGTGTAGTTAGATTTGGCAAGCATAGTAAGCTAAGTCCTAGATTCAATGGCCCGTATGAGATTCTCAGACGATTGGGCAACGTGGCATATGAGCTAGCTTTACCCCCAGCGTTAGCTAGCGTCCATCCCATTTTCCACGTGTCTATGCTTAGAAGGTATGTCAGAGATCCATCTCATGTCATTAGCTACGAGCCAGTGGAGATCTAGCCATATCTATCTTATGTGGAGCAACCTGTAACTATTCTTGACCGGAAGGTTCAGCACCTTCGAAACAAGAGTATTGCATCGGTGAAAGTCTTATGGCGCAACTTCTCGCGAGAGGAGGCTACTTGGGAGCTTGAGGAAGCAATGAAGAAGAAATATCCTCAATTGTTTGAGTAGCGTCGGTCTAACTTCGGGGACGAAGTTTCTTTAAGGGGGAGAGGGTGTAAGGCCCTAGATTTTTCTCTCTTATATAGGTTCTTGATTGTGTGAGAAATGATGCTCATTGTGTGTAGTTATATATAAATATGTATGCATATACATATTAGTTGAGTATTGTTGCACATAGATGTATGAATTGCTACGCATGTTATTCATTTACTTTATGTACGTAGTAGATTAGGGTATGCATTTTAAATTGTACCTAATTGTGTGGTGTACATAAAGTTTCAGCAGTTTTAAGTTCTGTTCTGGCGGCCAGTAGACATCAATATGTATGGACGCCAAACCCAAGTCAGCGGACACATCGATGGATGCCAACTCAGAATTGGCGGCCTGTGATGTTGACGTTAACCTCCTAGATCTATTGCGTTTGCAGATCCAGAAATACCCCCGAAATCTTCGCACCCTGTTTAGGAAACCGTTCCCCAACGGTAACCTAGTCGACCCCAAACGCGTTCCAAAGCCTAGCCTTATAAAAGACTCAGTTTAGGGTGCTATTGGGTCCTTTTGGCCCTTTCGTCAAAAACCCTAAATTTTGTGCGCGAAACCAGACCTTTGGACCGTGGATTTGGCGATTTGGAGACTTCTTCCGGCAATCTTACACGACTGGAGAGGAGTCTAAACGTTGGAGAAGGCTTCTCCGACACCGGATTGGATTCTACATCAACACAGAAACCAGATTTGGAGGAGTTTGGAGGCTCTTTGGCACTGGCCGAGGAGAGCTTCATCGACCCAAATCCCCTTTCATAGATTTTCTTAAAGGCAAGTACCCCTTTCACATCACCCATACATGTGTCCAGTAAGTCCCAGGCATTTTACGGATTTTTATTCGAGTCCTGGAACCCCAATTTCACCAAGTTTCTTGCGTTCAGTCTGTGTTTTGCACAGACAGGAACTTAACGGCAGGATCTCTTGCCATTAAGATCCTAAATTGGCGGCGCACTATGTTGTCGTTAACTGGGTAAATGGCCATCCCTTGCCGTTGAGTTCTTCAGGCAAGAACAGTGGACTATTTGCTCCCTATGACGTAATTTCTGGGATTTTTGCGCATGAGGATATATGGTAAAAATTATATGTTATAAAATATGTCTAGTAGACCATGCTGTGTGATTATGATAAATTTTGTTCATTGTTATAATTATTAGTAATTTCTGGAACCCTGTCCTAAGCATATTTTAATTATTGTTGAATGGTTCCGTGAGGAATCAAGATGTCAAAAAAATTTTGTGGTGTTCATATGATATCAGAGCATGCTGTAAAAATTTGATGAATTTATGATGACTGTGTTAATTGTTATATTTTCTGGATCATAATATAATGAGCATGCATTGTTATTTAAAAATTGCAAATAAATTGTACTAAATAGCTGAAATTTCCAAAAAATTATATACGGAACCATAACCGTAAAATACATGTTATAAACTAGTTAGTGTAGTTTATCATTGTGAATCGTGCAAAATTGAGTATTACGAATTGAGTAATAGGACTGTTTCAATTTCATAATTTGTGTGTAATTCATAAAATCATGAAATCTAGTGTGTACGATGCTCAACCTATAACTATAGGTGGTTAAGTTTTCATGCATATTGGATAACAGTAGATACTGATTTCGTTATTTAACCATGAAAAGAGCAATTAAGACATGTTTAGCGTAGTTAACCATAAATTCGTTAAATTACAGCATGATTCGAACCAAATGATGTTTGTTTAACTCTGTAAATAGTAGCACCATGATAGGTAATATTACAATATGTGGATGTGTGAATATGAAACAAGTGTGTTAAACTGTGCATTAAGTATATGTTTAAAATTGAGAAAATGTGTAAATATGCCAATGGATGACACTACTACCTTAGAGGGCTATGGAACCATACCGTGGTAAAGTCCCCACAGGAAGGTTCATAGTGTGTGATATCTCATGGGCATTGGGATTAAATCCTGGAGGCGGACAAGTACCGCTGGTTAAGGTGGAGAGTGCTTCTCCCGATTCTGCGCAGTAACTAAGGTCTATCATTGTGTTGCCTAGATGATAGATATGTGTGTGATGTGACAAGTGTGTGTGTCCTTCTAGAGATGGTTTGGACTATGTGTCATGGCATATAAATAAGAAAATATGATTATGTGTATGAGAAATGTGAAATCTTTAAATGTAGATATGACATGATAGCATGTACTTTCTATTATGAAGTGTTAAATTCATGTAAAACAGCAAGCTAACCATGTTTAGAAATGTATTATGAATGTGAAATTGTGCATAGAATCCATGCTAGGATTGTTCTCTACTTTAAGTGTAAAATTCATGCTTAATTCGATGTTATATTACAACATACATGTAATAAAATGTAAATTTAAATCATGTGTAAAGAAGATGTAGGAAGCATGTGATAGGTTTAAATCCTTGCAAATTTATCTTAAGTCAAGTACCATGTGTTGAAAAATGTAGAAATCATGTTTAGGTTTCCTTTAAAAGTTTATCTAATTCATGCTTTATGTGATAGTTGTATAATATGAAAATGTGAATATTACATGTGATGTATGTATGTTTAGTGTGAATAGATGTGCTTGCTGAGTCTTTTGGACTCACTCTTGCTTCGGCGTATAGTGCAGAAATTTCTACTTCATCTGAGGAGCTAGTCAGGAGTGACTCGGAGCGGGAGTAGGAGATCTTTGTGGAGTTTCAGTATTGTACTTTTACTTTTCATAGTATGTAATAAAGGAAACTTTGTAATTCAATTATGGACAATGTGGACAATGTATTTTCATTTCTCAGCTATTAAATGTTTAGTTTTCTTTCCTCTATATGGACAGTGAATAGAATGCGGATGATGGAATGAGAAATTCCATTTGGCTCTTTCTTTTCCGCTGTTATGTGTTATATTTGTGTACATTTCAGTCTATTGATTTTTTTGGGTAAATGTCCCACTGTAGCGGCTTTCATTATACCGATGTGGGTTGGTGTAACCGTACCAGTATAAGGAGGGTCGTTATAGAAGGTGTGTAAAAACTGGTTCGTCGTGCCTCAAGTGCTCGAAGGCCGAGGGAAAAGGGTATCGATATTCAAAACGCGCGTATAAAACGAAGACAATTGTATTTAATTAAATAGGGAATTTAGTAATTTATTTCGCTAAATTACCAGATATATTATTGAGTGAATTAATAGGGTTTAATGGCAAACATGATGGTTATGTGTGTGCAAGTGTAAGAAATCGAAGTGCAAGTATAGTTGTGCATATATAGCTTTTAAATTAATAATTTCCATGAAATTAATACTCATTATTAATTAACAAATTATTATCTAGCATGTCAGCACTAAACAGGGTCAAATTAACATAAAGATAGGGTTATAACTGTAAGTCTCATGTTCTGGTCACATTACAGAGGTCGCGACGTCGGCCTCAGTCGCATTTAGGTCGCAACATAGCTAACCGGCGCGTTCAGAGGTCAGGTCGTGACAGGATTAAAGGCCGCAATCAGGTCGCGACGCTACATCTTGTCGCAATCTGCTGAACCGGGTGCTGGGGTGAACTAGAGGGTAGGTCGCGACCAGTCGACCTGTCGCATTCAGATCGCGACGGGTCCTGGTGTCGCGACCCCCTCTGAGGTCACGGCGGATCGGGCCGTCGCAATCTCAGGGAGTGGCCCTAGCCCAGAAAAGAGGTTTTGCCCTTTTTCCAGTTGGGTCTACATGATACAGGGCTATTCAAAATTCGATATAAAATCATACACTATTCCAAAAAGCAAGAAACTAATTTTAAACGAGAGTAGACATAGAGATCTATCACAGGGCACGAGTAATTAGAAAATAGTCATGTATAGAGGATGCTTTGACTAGGTTACTTTCGTTAACCTAAACATGCACAGTCAAGAACAACGATTTAATTCGCAAGATATGCTCAATGGAATTTGGGCAAACTGGGCTTGTTGGAACCCTAACAACATGCAGTATTTATGGTAATTTCATCAAGACATGAGCGTGAGTAGATTCGAGGTTACAAGCAAAACATGAGGGTTCGGGCAAGACATGTCAACAGAGATTTGGGCATTTAATTCGCCCTCATGCAAGAACGAAAAAGAGTGAAACAAGAGAGCTTTTAAAAGGGATCATGAAGACTACCTAGGGTAATTTTACACGAACTTAGCTTGAGAGATTGCCTACCTTTCGTTGAAGTAAAGAAAACCCTAGTTTGGAGATTAAAATAGAAAAATCCTCCTTGCTCCAAGCCTTCTCCTCCCTTGCTCCTTCGTCCACAGCCTTCTCCTTCGTTCTCCAAAGCTCTAACAACGATCTAGAGGGTGATAGGGTCGAAATTGCGGTGTTTTATTGTCTAATAGAGTCCTACCATCTTCTAACTCTTCTCTTCTCCTCCAACTCCGAAAATTAGTAATTATCCCCTATTTCTTTCATTTATCTGCCTAATGGGGTTGGGAAGAGAGCTAAATTCGTGGCCATGGGGTTAGGATGGGCTAACGGCTCTTGCTTTAGATGATTACAAGTATTTAGTATTTATCCTTGCCTTTTACTATTTACCAATTAATAAAATCTGAATTTGGGATAATTATTTCCCGTCCCATGATGGGCTCCACTTTATTAGGCCCATTATTTAGTAATTGAGCCATTACACAACCTATTAGGGTTTTAACTTAATGGGCTTGATTAAATTCCCTTTATTTCACTTATTTCTCATTTATTCTAATTAAATCTATTTACCTCATTTATTTAAAATAAAAATTCTATTTATCTGGATTTTAAAAATCAAGGGTGTTACATCCTCCCCCTCTTAAAAAGAATTTGGTCACCAAATTCATATGATCGTGAGAGGAAGAATGACTTACTGAATAACTCCGGGTAGTTCCATCGCATTAGTGCTTCGGGCACCCACGTGGCTTCTTCGACTTCGTGATTTCTCCACAATACCTTTACCATGGGTATAGATCGATTCCGAAGCTGTTGCATCTTCTTGTCCAATATCTTCACTGGCCTTTCTTCATAGGTCATATCTTTGTTCAAAATGATATCATCATAGCTGATTATGTGTGACAGATCATACACGTATTTCCTCAGCATTGACACATGAAATACGTTGTGTACAGTGGAGAACTAGGGAGGTAGTGCTAGTCGGTACGCCACCTCGCCAACTCTATCCAATACTTCAAATGGACCTATGAATCACGGTCTCAATTTGCCTTTCATCCCAAACCTTTGAAATCCTCTGGTCGGAGATACTTTCAGCATTACATGGTCTCCAGCTTGGAATTCTAAATCTCTTCTTCTCTTGTCTGCGTAGCTCTTTGCCTGGACTGAGCTACTTTAATCCTGTCTCGGATGATCTGTATATCTCTGCTAGTGCTATGCACCATGTCTGGTCCTAGCCATTGCTGTTCTCCTACCTCGTTCCAGCATACTGGTGATCTACAGCTTCTGCCATACAGTGCTTCAAAAGGTGCCATCTTAATGCTTGCCTAATAGCTGTTGTTATAGGCAAATTCAATTAGGGACAGTTGTTCATTCCAATATCCTTTAAAATCTATAGTGCAGGCACGAAGCATGTCTTCTACTATCTGATTTGTCCTTCAGTCTGTCCATCCATCTGGGAGTGGAAAGCAGTACTGAAATTTAACTGGTTCCAATGCCGTCTGAAGTCCCTTCCAGAATCTAGAAGTGAATCTGGGATCACGGTCTGAGACAATGGATACGGGGACTCCATGTAATCTTACTATCTCTTTTACATAGAGGGCTGCTAACACATCAACACTCCAGGTGCTCTTGATTGCCAAGAAATGTGCGGACTTAGTTAAACGGTCCACAATAACCCAAATAGCATCAAGTCCACCACGAGTTCGGGGTAAACCCATGATGAAATCCATGTTAATACTTTCCCACTTCCATTTGGATATGTCCAGGGGTCTGAGTACACCCGCAGAATGACGGTGCTCGGCTTTCACCTGTTGGCAAGTGAGGCAGTGTGCGACATGCTCAGCCACCTCATGCTTCATGTTTGACCACCAAAATGACCTTTTCATGTCTTGGTACATCTTGGTTGCGCCTGGGTGAATGGTGTACTTGATCTTGTGGGCTTCATCCATCAGCTTTCTCTTCAGTTCTTCATTGTCAGGCATACAAGTCCTAGCGTGGAATAAATTCTCCCATCTTCAGCGATGGAGAAATCTAGCTTGTCAGCTATGGTCTCTCTGACTCGGATTAGGAATGGATCATTAACCTGCTGCTCTTTGATCTCGACAAAAATGTTTGGTTGTGCCCTAAGGTTGGCAACTATCATTTATCACTTCTCTTTTCAATGTTCAGGTCCAAACTGGCAAATTGTTCCAACAATTGCATCTCGCCCATAACTAGACATGATAAAGAAGCTATTGGCTTTCTACTAAGTGCATAAACTACTGCATTACCTTTGCCTGGGTGATATTGGATATTGAAATCAAAATCCTTCAAGTACTCCAACCATCTCCGTTGTCACATATTGAGCTCCTTCTGAGAAAATAAATACTTCAAACTCTTGTGGTCGGAGTAGACAATAAATTGCTCCACATATAGGTAATGTCTCCAGATCTTGAGTGCAAATACCACCGCAGCCAATTCTAAGTCATGGACAGGGTAATTAACTTCATGTGGCTTCAACTGTCTTGAAGAATATGCTATCACCTTTTCGTTCTGCATTAGTACGCAGCCTAGACCAATTCCAGATGCATCAGTGTAGACTGAGAATCCGGCGCCCTCGACTGGTAATGCGAGGATAGGTGCAGAAGTCAACAATTGCTTCAGGGTCTGGAAGCTCTTCTCACATTCCTTGCTCCAGACATATGGGTTCTCCTTCCGCGTAAGACGCGTAAGAGGCATAGCTATCTTGGAGAAGTCTTTTATGAACCGTCTGTAATAACCAACCAATCCAAGAAAGCTCCTGATTTCAATGACATTGGTTGGCCTTTCCCAGTTGAGTATAGTTTCTACCTTGGAAGGATTGACAGCGATACCATCCTTGGAAATAACATGGCCTAGGAATGACACCTCCTCGAGCCAGAATTCACACTTGCTTAATTTGGCGTAGAGTTGGTTGTCCCTCAATATTTGCAGAGCGATCCTCAGATGCTCCTCATGCTCTTCTTTGGTCTTGGAGTATATGAGAATGTCATCAATGAATACTACGATGAATTTTTCGATGTAGGGCCGATAGATGTTGTTCATTAGTTGCATGAAAGTTGCAGGAGTATTGGTTAGTCCAAAAGGCATGACTACAAATTCGTAATGACCGTACCTACTCCTAAAAGCCGTCTTGTAAATGTCTGCATCTTTAATCCTCATTTGATGATATCCCGATCTAACGTCAATCTTAGAAAAATACTTTGCTCCTGATATCTGATCAAATAATTCATCGACACAAGGCAGAGGGTACTTGTTCTTGATAGTGAGATTATTCAGCTTCCTGTAGTCGATGCATAACCTCATAGATCTGTCCTTCTTCTTGACGAACAGCACTGGTGCTCCCCAAGGAGAAGTACTCGGTCTGATAAAACCTTTTTCCAGTAGTTCCATCAATTGCTCCTTCAATTCTTTCAATTCAGCGGGGGACATCCTGTAGGGTTGGCGTGATACCGGTGCAGCTCCAAGTATGAGATCAATTGAGAAATTCACATCTCTTTCTGGTGGAATGCCTGGCAGCTCATCGGGAACACATCGGGGTATTCTTGCACTATATGGATGTCTGATATCTTAGTTGCCTTCTTTTCTACCATAATTGTGGCAAGAAATGCCACACAACCCTTTCTAACCATGTTTTATGCTTTTATGGCAGAGACGAGAGACAAATGCCTCTTGTGTCTACGTCCCGTAAAGGTTAACTTAGGGAATTCACTAAAAGTAATTATCCTCTTCTACAATCAACACAAGCCCCATAAGTAGATAGCCAATCGGCTCCCAGAATCACATCGTAGCCCTCCATGTGCATACAGATTAGATCAGCTCTAAGGTTAAGATCACCAATCTTAACATCAGCTAATGGAAAATCTTTGTTGAGTTGAGCTTTTTCTCCCAATGGTGTTATGACAGGTAGTTCAAATTCCATAGATGCAGGTTTTTCAGTTAATGTATCAACAAATGCTTGTGATATAAATGAATGTGTCGCACTAGTGTCAAATAAAACAAATGCTGATTGGGAAAAGACAGGTAGTGTACCTTCCACCACTCCATCTTCCTCGGTGGTTTCCACCTCATGCAAGGCCTGCAGTCAGTCGGGCTTCCTCTGTCCCGCAAGATGCTTTTATTTTCTTTCAGCAGAGGGTAGTCGGGTATACGGTGCTTTCGACTACAACAACGAAGGCATGCGCCTACCTTTCTCCAGCACTCCTCTGCAGTGTGACCTAGCTTGTCACAATGCTTGCATCTGGGCTTGTTGTTCAGAGTAGTAGGAGTGGGGACTTTGGGCTTTTGCTCCTGGCTTGGCCCGTTGGTAATGCTTAACGGCCTTTTCTTGCCGTTAGTGGGCTTGCTCGGCACTCCAGATGTCATCTCCTTCTTTACCATTCTACCTTTGATGCGTTCGGTGAGTTCGGTCGCATCCTCCAAACATTGTGCTCTCTTGACCATCTCTGGATAGGTCTGAATATCAAATGGTGCCAGTTGTGTGATAAAAGCGAGTCTGAGCCTGTTGAGGAATCTTTTCGCCTTCATCCTCTCGGTGTTCACCAGATGATTGGCATAGCGTGCCAATTGAAAAAACTGAGCCTCATACTCAGCGACGGTCAGGTTCCTCTACTTTAGTGCTGCGAACTTGGCGGCTTTCCTCTCTTGGACTCTTTCTGAGAAATATTTGGAGTTGAAATGCTCCATGAACTCATTCCATGTGAATGTGCATCAGCCCTTGTAGCTTCAATGGACTCCCACCACGCACGGGCGTCCCTTTCAAGCTGGAATGTGGCAAGTAAAAGCTTATCTCCATCCGTGCATTGCATAATGTGGAAGATGTGCTCAATCTCTTTGAGCCAGTTCTCGGCCTCATCAGGGTCAGTAGACCCACTGAATCGAGGCATGTTAAGATTGCGGAAGTTCCGATGTAACTCTCCAGCTCCTCGTTGTTGTTGTTATTAGCTCCAGCAGCCTGGAGTAATGCCTGAATGAGCTGTTGGATGGTGTGTGTTGCATGTCACGGAGTTGAGCACGCTCCGCTACCATTTCTAATGTTTATGTTCCCTCAAAATAGAATGTTTAAACGTAAGTCATTGAATTTGCACTAAGTTTGTGCGTGTGTGAGTTCATTTTATCTTATTACCCAAGGTTCTACCCATCTCACATAGGTATGGAACTTAGACTCTAAGTCGAGGCAGGTCAAACCTAGATCATCCTATACTTAAGAATAACCTAGGCTCTGATACCACAAAACTGTAACGCCCCAATACGAAATATCGGAGCGATATTACAGTTATTAAATAGTACAGAGTGAGAAATAAATGACAGATCATTGCTCAATTGAAATAATATCAAATAACCTCCAATTTCATAATAATCATCCACTAGCTATTACATCAACTGATCAGAACCATAACTAGGACCCAGAGTACTTTATTGAAATCCAAACTAATACATACTGACAACTAACTCACTAACTCATAACTATACTAACAACAAAGCAAATGGTTTCTGAAAGGGGTCACTCCTAGACGTCGTCCTCATTCCCATCCACATGAGTGTGGTCATCATCCGACTCACCTGAACACATGAAATAAACACGCAGGATGAGCGAATAACGCCCAGTAGGACTTAATATCTCATGAGAACAAGCATGCTTTAAATAACTAATGTCTTAATTGCCATGGTAATGAAAGAGTATAGTCATGTAGAGCTAGTAACGATAGCACAAGAGTAATAGCACTGGTATAGCACAACGATAATGACAATAGAATGGCCATGTAACGATAATAGCACTTGAATAGATAGCACTTTGATTGTCAACGATTAATTGTTATAGTATTTAAATGGCACTGGATGCATGTCATACACATCCTGATCATGTAACCCTTGCAAGGAAATAGCACTCTTCAGGAGCTCTCCCCAGAACCAGATCGGGCCCTATTGTACTGGCATATAGCACTTGTTATTTTATTTTCGACAATCAATTGTATGTCCAAATAGAGTACCAAGAAGAAATGAGAGTAGTAGACGAAATAGATGAGAGTGTAGAGAGAACGTGAACAGAAGAGAGGATAGATGGTAGACGAGATAGGGACAATAACGTAAAACACGATAAACAACGATAGTCACAGTTGCACGGCACAAGGTCGTGTACCGGCAGTCTGGTAGAAATCATCACCGCCCACTAGCCGTGCTATGAACACAGACTAGATGGTCCGACATGATCACAAGGTAAGAAGAGAACACACTAAGGACATGGATCGTACTGATCCCTAAAGGTGTAACGGGTTTTAGGGTACAACCAGCTCGTCGGCTAAGGACGTGCGCCAAAGCCAAGAAGACTTACGGAGGCCTTGACAAGGATTCCCTGGTCCAGTCAGGAGTCTTCCCGGTGGAGAGGTGGTCCAAGTTAAGAGAAGGTGTGTAAAAACTGGTCCGTCGTGCCTCGAGTGCTCGAAGGCCGAGGGAAAACGGTATCGGTATTCAAAACGCGCGTATAAAACGAAGACAATTGTATTTAATTAAATAGGGAATTTAGTAATTTATTTCGCTAAATTACCAGATATATTATTGAGTGAATTGATAGGGTTTAATGGCAAACATGATGGTTATGTGTGTGCAAGTGTAAGAAATCAAAGAGCAAGTGTAGTTGTGCATATATAGCTTTTAAATTAATAATTTCCATGAAATTAATACTCATTATTAATTAACAAGTTATTATCTAGCATGTCAGCATTAAATAGGGTCAAATTAACATAAAGATAGGGTTATAACTGTAAGTCTCATGTTCTGGTCACATTACAGAGGTCGTGACGTCGGCCTCAGTTGCGTTCATGTAAGGCCCTCAAATTTTGTCCTTGTATTTTGTTGTGTGTGTAGAATCGTGCTTGTGTGTAAATATCATGTATGCATATGTAGATATCTATGTACATATTAGCTAGGTGTACTTATGTATGCATGTGTATGTTAGATGTAATTGTTGTTTGTTTGCATGGTGTAGTAGTGTATACACTATACTATATATATTGCATGTATATATATAAAGCGAATATATGGTTTTCTGCATGGTTTAAGCTCTGGCCGAAGAGCAAATTGGCGTCAACATGGATGGACGTCCATGTTGAGTCAACGTCTATGTCGATGGACGCCAGCTTGAGGTAAACGGCCATGGATGTGGATGTCTACTCTTTGATTTTCTGTGTGCAGCAGACCCCGAAATTTCGGGTTGGGCTTGCTCACCGATTGGGGAGATGTCCCCAACGGCTCTCACCTCTCCCATCAGTCCTGCGTGAGACATCAGGCCTTACCTTATAAAACTTCATCCTTTGCAACTTGGGAAAACTCTCTTGGCTCTTTGCAAAGAGAGAAAACCCTAGCTGTGAGAGAACAAGAGAAGACTGAACTTTGGAGGCTTTGATCCGGTGATCAGAGGCTTCTTCCGGCGATCCACTGCGTCAAGGAGGAAGTCTGGACATAGAGGGAGGCTTCCCGACCCCAGCCTGTAGTGGAGATCAACCTAGAACCCGGAGCAAGAGGATTTTTGGAGGCTTCTTGACACTGCCCAAGGAGAGCTTCCTCAGCCATTTAGATCCCCTTGGAGATTTTTCTAAGGTAAGTAACCCATCCCCGTGATGCATGTATATGTCCAGTAGGTCTTAGGTATTTTATGGGATTTTACTCGTGTCCTGGATCCCCCACATTCACCCTTTCTTTGGAGCTCGGTCTGTATTTTTGCACAGACAGGAACTTAACGGCAAGATCCCTTGCCGTTAATCTCGTCAGTTGGCGGCAGACGATGCTGCCGTTAACCCCTTTGAACAGCCAGCCTTTGCCGTTTAGTTCTTCAGGATAGAACAGTGAGCTGTTCTTCCTTATATATGATTAATTCTGAAGTTTTTCGCATGAGGATATATTGTAAACATTATATGCTATGTATTATGAATGGTGGAATGCGTGGTGAGATTTTGTGAATTTCTGTAAATAGTATGAATGGTTACATTTATGAAAAATGCATGTTAGATGAGACATTGGTTGTGTTAGTCTACTGTTCACATGATTTGTGAGGAATTTGAATGCCATAATTTTTCTAGACCATGTGTATGAATGTTAGTCCATGCTCTGCAAAATTGGGAATTTTCCCATGATCATGTGATTTATTACAATTTCGGTAATGAAATTAGAAAGCATGTGTAGGGTCATGTAAAAATCACAGTAAATAGTATGATGTGAGATAAATTTGGGAAAAATTTCTGTGATATGTGCATGTTAGATACAGGTCTGAGAACTGTCAAATCTGACATTTATGTTGTGCTTCCATGATAACTAAATTATTAATGGCATGTGAGTGAGTGTTTCATTTTCTGTAAATTCTGTGTAATTCAAAAAAATGTGAAAATTTGTATGAGTGGTCTAAAACCTGCAAAAAGTGTGTGGTTAAATTTTCATGATATTTGGGTAACAGTAGCTTATATTGTGAAATTTCCATGTGAAATGAGTTATTAATGCAGGCTATCATGATTATGGTCTGATTATGTGTTTTCAACCTGATTAGTGTAAATTATTGAGTGTTTAAACTCTGTCAAACAGTAGCACCATGATTTAGGAAAACTGAACCATGTGCTAATAGCGAAAACGTAAGTGACGTGTAAATTGGGTGAAATGTGTGTGTGTTAAAAATCGAAATGTGTAAAATGTGCCGTGTGTGACACTGCTTCCATAGAGGGCTGTGGAACCGTACCATGGAAAAGTCCCCACGGGAAGGTTCAATGTGTTAAAAATCCTATGGGCATTAGGATGAAATCCTGGAGGTGGACAAGTACCACTGGTTAGGGTGGAGAGTTCTTCTCCCGGTCTGCGCAGTCCCAAGAGCCGTCACTGTGTTGCCTAGGTGGCGTCTATGTGTTATGTTATGTGAATGTGTCCTTCTAGTGGTGGTTTGGACTATGTGTCACGGCATCTAAATGTGAAAATGTGAATGTATATATGTGCAAATTGTGTAGTGTGAACATGTGTATATGTGTAATGTGTAAAAGTAAACAATGTGAATGTGCAAATGTGTAAACATGTGAAGCAAATACGTTACAATGTGAAATTGTGATTCATGTTATGAAAATGTGGGATTCATGTCAAAACAGCAACCTTAATGTGTTTATAACAATGTTTTACGTGTGCAAAAATATGTAGAATCCATGTTGGGAGTATTTTCCTTTTATGTGTGTGAAAATCCCATGCTAAATTGCTATCATGTTGTAGCTTAAATTGTGAATGTAGCTCTCATGTGGATAGATAAGTAGAAAGCATGTGGTAGGTATTCTAATTTGGAATGACATAAACCATGTATCATGTGTTGTGAATTATGTAATAAATATCATGACAGGTTGTCTCTATCATTGTTTCAACCATGCTATATGTTTTGATTTAATGAAATTGAATGTAGGACTTACTTGTGATGTATGCATGTATGATGTGTATGGAGTTTACTTGCTGAGTCTTTAGACTCACTCTTGCTTCGGCGTACAGGTTTAGCAGGTGACCCTACTTCCTTGGAGGAGACCGTTGAGAGCGACTCCGAGCGAGGAGAGTAGAGTGTTGTGGAGTCACCATCATTGTACTTTCACTTTCATAGTATGTAAATGGAACTCATGTATTTGGAACTTATGTAATTGTGGACAAGCAATGAAATTTGAATTTTGTGTTTCATTATGTGGACTTAGTTCCTTAAATTGCTATATAGATCATGTATGTTAATGTGGATGGTGAAATGAAAAGACAGTAGTTCTTTTACTTCCGCTACTCTGTATTCATATTTGTGTACATCTCAATCATGTGTGTTAGTGCTTGGGTAAATGTCCCACTGTGACGAGACTCACTATACCGACGTGGATTGGTATAATCGTACGGGTATAAGAAGGGTCGTCGCAATTCAGGTCGCGACAGGGCTAAACGGCACGTTCAGAGGTTAGGTCGCGACAGGATTAAAGGCCGCAATCAGGTCGCGACGCTACATCCGGTCGCAATCCGCTGAACCGGGTGCTGGGGTGAACCGGAGGGCAGGTCGCGACCAGTCGACCTCTCGCGTTCAGATTGTGATGGGTCCTGGTGTTGCAACCCCCTATGAGGTCACGGCGGATCGGGTTGTCGCGATCTCAGGGAGTGGCCCGAGCCCAGAAAAGGGGTTTTGCCCTTTTCCAGTTGGGTCTACATGATATAGGGCTATTCAAAATTCAATATAAAATCATACACTATTCCAAAAAAGCATGAAACCAATTTTAAACGAGAGTAGACATGGAGATCTATCATAAGGCCGAGATTAGAAAATAGTCATGTATAGAGCATGCTTGACTATGTTACTTTTTGTTAACTGAAACATGCACAGTCAAGAACAACGATTTAATTCACAAGGTATGCTCAATGGAATTTGGGCAAACTGGGCTCGTTAGAACCCTAACAACATGCAGTATTTATGGTAATTTCATCAAGGCATGAGCATGAGTAGATTCGAGGCTACAAGCAAAACATGAGGGTTCGGGCAAGACATGTCAACGGAGATTTGGACATTTAATTCGCCCTCACGCAAGAATGAAAAAGGGTGAAACAAGAGAGATTTTGAAAGGGATCATGAAGACTACCTAGGGTAATTTTACTCAAATTTAGCTTGAGAGAATGCCTACCTTTGTTGAAGTAAATAAAACCCTAGTTTGGAGATGAAAATAGAAAATCCTCCTTGCTCCAAGCCTTCTCCTCCCTTGCTCCTTCGTCCACTGCTTCTCCTTCGTTCTCCAGAGCTCTAACAACGATCTAGGGGGTGATAGGGCCGAAATTGGGGTGTTTTATTGTCTAATAGAGTCCTACCATCTTCTAACTCTTCTCTTCTCCTCCAACTCTGAAAATTAGTAATTATCCCCTATTTTCTTTCATTTATCTGCCTAATAGGGTTGGGAAGAAAGCTAACTTCGTGGCCATGGGGTTAGGATAGGCTAAGGGCTCTTGCTTTAGATGATTACAAGTTATTTAGTATTTATCCTAGCCTTTTACTATTTACCAATTAATAAAATCCGAATTTGGGATAATTATTTCCCATCCCATGATGGGCTCCACTTTATTAGGCCCATTATTTAGTAGTTGAGCCATTTACACAACTCATTAGGGTTTTAACTTAATGGGCTTGATTAAATTCCCTTTTATTTCACTTATTTTCCATTTATTCTAATTAAATCTATTTACCTCATTTATTTAAAAATAAAATTTATTTTATTTGGATTTTAAAAATCAATGGTGCTACAATAGGAGATAAACCTGTTAGAAAAGCCAAAGTTCTTGAGTACCGCAAAGAGAAAGTCCCACTCCACGCTATCATAAGCTTCCTGATATCAAGTTTGAAAAGGACATTGTGGCCTCTAACTTTCCTACCTATATCTTTCACCAGTGTCTAGCAAGGGAAATATTATCAATGATAGATCTGCCTTTAAAGAAAGCACCTTGCTCATCAGAAATTTTTTGGGGTAGGATATCAACCAGTCTTTCACAAAAAAATTATGGACAATTTTGTAGCAAAAGTTACAAAAGTTGATCGGTCTATAATCACCAAAAGAAGAAGGGCTATCAGTCTTGGGGATCCAAGCAATCAAGGAGGAAGTAACCCCTCTGGGCAAAGGAAACCCATTAAAAAAACCCATAACCGCATCAGAAACCTCCTTATGTATAATATCCCAGCAAGAAGTGTAAAAGTAACTATTGAACCCATCAGGACCTGGGGCACTGTTGGCGTTAAGACCTTAACATCTGCTTTGACTAGTAAGAACTCTGGTGTTAGAAGTAATCAAAGGTAGGTAATCTAGGGCACCAACTTAACATAGAGTATATCATCTAAAAGTCCTTTAAGTCTGTTCTTATTGTAGACGCGAGATTTGGCCCATCTTCACGTGGTTCATGGCCCAATAAGGCCTGTTTGACCGCTTGTTGACTTGCCTCAAATCCCATGTAAACGGAAACATCGACTGTCACTGACTACAAGTTGATGGCACAGCACCTTGACGTCGATCAGGTTGGCGTCCACCGGGGTTGATGTCTGCATGGGGTTGGCGGCAGCATCGCTTGCCGTCAACCTGGGTTTACTTGGTCTGCGCAACTGCCCGAGATTCCAGCCCATTAAGTGCCCTCTCCTCGGCCATGCAACACATGGGGCCGTTTCCAATGGGCAAATGAGCCACCTTGGCACCCCTTGACCCAGTAAAAGTCCTACATGGCCCCCTCTCATTGGTTCAAGCCTTAACACATGGATTGCCACATGTTTAAGTGTGTTTCTTCACACTTGAGCATCCTATGCTCCCTAGCTCCACCCCCACTGTCTATATAAGTACTCCTTGGCCTTCTAAGTGGAGGGGGAGATGCTGGACGAGCTAGTGCATATTGTCTTGAGAGAAGAGAGAGAAAGTCCACTAAAGCTTCCAACCTGTTTCTCTCATTCTCACAACCCTTGGAGCATCCAGGAGGCTTCACCACGAGCTGGAGGAGCCCACAAAGGAGCCAAACAAGCTGCTACATGAGGATCATCTCCCTCTTCTTCCTCTCTTTCCCTTCCTTCTCTCTCTAGCTTTGCATGCTACACACACTCACACTCACACTCTAGGCATGTAGTGCACCTCCCAACACACCCAAAAGGGGTTTTCCAACCAAAAAAATGGAGGGACGAAGGGTGGTCATAACACTTGGCCACCCCTCTTCTCAAGTCCGCAACCGGTACAGGGCTCTCCTTTTGGGCCTTCTCTTTTCATTTTGGACGTTTACTACACTGCATTTAGGTCTAATAGAGTCTTCTCTTTGTTGCAGGAACACCCAAATGAGACAGTGGAGCTTCTTTTTTTTAGTCGGCCGAAGAGAGGAAAGTTGAAGTCCCATCATCATCCGCTACGCGAGGCACGTCACCAGCGTGATCACAACACTTCCTTGGGCACAGGTAAGGCCCTGGCGATCACATCCCGTTCATCTTCTTAGCTGGTTTCTTTCTTTTTCCATTGGTCAACCCGGTCAAATGGAGGTCAAAGAAGCAAAAGAAGGTCAACCAACATCCATTCAACACCAACGAGGGAGCTCACCCAACGTTCGGGAACCTCCGGAGACAGCAAGTGCTCACGGGGGCGCGGAACGGAGCGTCCACAGCCCTTCTTTGGCGATCACGGTGGGACCACTGCTGCTGCCACAGTCTTCAGTCTGCATACAGGTAGACGGCAAGCGATCTTGCCATTTAACCAGGTAAACGTCCACTCTTCCTGTCGTTGAGTTCCTCTTAACGTCCATATCCGCCGCCGTTTACTTCCTGTGAGCATCCATCGATCATGCCGTTTACTGTCTTCTGAAGAACTGAACGTCCACTGGTTTGCCGTTTACTTCCCAGAAGCCTATTTTTGGCTTGTTTTGATTTGTTTTTCTTTACGTTTGCTTCCTGTCTGATTTCTAATGGTCCTGAGGTACGGGGGGTCCTTATTTCTCTTTTGTTCTAGTCTCCCCACACATTTTAGGATAGCCCCTCCTTGGTTCACAACCTTTTATCTAAGGATTCCCTCTCGGGTAAATCGGGTTGGCTTCAAGGAAAACTCCATAAGTCCATAAATTTCATGGATTCCCTCACGGTACGGGGTAGGAGGACCTTTCACCTTTCTATTTAGTCTGCCTATTCACCCGAGTTTGAGTAAGAAGTGAGAGAACTGGCCTTTGCAAGTCTACTTAACACACAACTTTAACATCTAAAATTTTTTGGGATGTTGTTTGACAACATTGTTTGGTAGAGATCCATATTTCTTCTAATAACAGTGTGATTAACCAGCTTAATTCTCTTAAAATCAGTAGGTTGTGTGTGATAATGGACTTTTGGATGAATTTCGTTAACATGTCTAACAATCCGGCTTTTGAATATGATGATAACATCCATGATAATATCCATAATGAATTTGTCAGAATGTTTAATTCTAATGTTCAGCCTGAAGAGTCGGTTCAATCATCCTCATCTCAAGCCGATAGTGATGAGGTGAGTTTGAGGGTCAACCCACATATGCTCAAGAAATCCAAGATGACCCTGAATTCTCCAAATCATGTCCCGCTATTCGCCCGAGGACATCATTTCAATACTTTCTAAGCATACCGTCTGGGCAATGGCCTCTCCTTCCTCTCCATCTCCATCTCCATTCAATGCCTCCTCATCTAGGCCCATCCCTAGGCCGGTCACCCCATCCCGAGTCCCCATCTCCACTCCCATTCCTCCTCCTACTCCCTTACCTACTTCCATTCCAACCCCTCCCTCTGTCTATCCACCCTATGTCCAACCTACATCCCCCGCTCAATCTGAATCCATCTCCCGATCGGAGATGGAGGGTCTCATTAGGAAGCTCTTAGCTGAGTCTTTGTCCCTCTCCAAGCCTCACTCTCTCCAAAACTACTGCAAGCTCTCCAATGCCTACTTTCCTCCAAGTTTCAAGGCCCCAAAATACTGCAAGTATGACGGGACCTCTGACCCCCAATTCCATCTGGCCGGCTTCACCATGGATTCCCATCGGTGGCTATACGATCGGGTCCTCTTAGTCCACCTCTTCCAACAATCGTTAAAAGGGGAGGCTTTGAGGTGGTTTACCTCTTTACCCGCATCGGATCTTGTCAATTTTGACATTGTCTCTGAACGCTTCATCTCCCACTTTCTTATATGGCCACTCAAGTCCCTACACTTCTCGACTTGGTGGCGGAAAAGATGAGGTCGGATGAAGACTTTGTCACATTCGCCAACCGATGGAGATCCATGGCTTCAAGGGCCGACCTCCCCATCCCGGAGTCCCAAGCCATAACCATGATAGTCACCAATACCACTCCTTTTCTCCGTTCTATATTGATGTTTAGTGAGTTCCCCTCCTTCGCACATCTTTACAACTGAGCTAGGGTGGTCCAAAATTAAATCAAGGACTCCTCCCTCCAACCGTTCTTTGAAGGGAAGCCTAAGAGATGCAAGGCTCCCGCGGCACCCACCACCGAGGGGGTGATCATCGATGAGTCCATTAATGTCTGCTGTCAGCCACTAAAGCTTCCTAACAAGCCTTCCAACCCTCCCTCTGATCCTCACCAATTCCCATCACATCCCTCTATGCACTATTCGACTGTTCCTCCAATATTTCTGGCTATACTCACCCCGGTCCCAAGAGATCTTACTATCCTGCTCTCCGAGAATCCCTTGGGGACATTTTCTTCGCCCTCATGTCCTACGATGCTATCCAACTCCCACCATAAAAGGAAGGTGTGCATCCGAGGGCCGATACTTCAAAGTACTGTCCCTATCATAGGGCCCCCGGTCATGAAATCCATAATTGCTTCACTTTCCGTGACTGGGTGTACGACATGAACGATCAGGGTAGGATCAATTGGGATGATGTTAAGATCGCTATTTCCAAGTCTAAGTACACAGGAAGGGACCTGGGTATTATGCAGAACCCCCTCCCCAACCACCACAACAGCAACAACTCATCCTCCTCCAAGTCCAGGGAAAAAGTCAATATCATGACACATTCAGAACCTCGGGTTGTGAGGAGAGAGCAACGGTCGGGGGTAGAAGGTTTTGAAGAATGGTACCTGTGTTTTTCTGTAGAGTCCAGGAACCATCCACCACTATAGAGGCACCTGGTAAGAAGAAGGGGCACGAAGCAAGAGAACCAGCCAAGCTAGGGGCATCCAGTCATTGCTTAACTCAACCCATCTCCCGAATTTCCAAAACCGTCCAATCCAAATGCCAAGCCTTTGCCAGTCCAGATCATTCTGTTACCAATCTTAAGAACAGCTTTGCAGACCCCCAATCCTCTCCTGCTAGAACTCGAATATCGGAGATCTATAGGATATGGGGCCATTGTTCCTTGGCAATCTGCTAAAGCCTTCTAGAGGTTGTTCTTCTCACTTCACAGGAGACCAAGCCAACTTTCCTCAGGCTAAGGTGTCATGTTAGCTTCCTTGCTAAGCTTGCACCCAATTCATTCCCTGCACTACTTGGTCCCCTTCCTCTCATTAAGCCAACTCCCTTAATTATTCTTCGAGTCCCTCAATCTCATTCATGTTTGACTCTTTCAACAAGGACTCGAAGTGATTTGTTCTCCACTGAGTCCCTTGCAATGTGCCTATCTTCCAAGATCAGGGGCAACCCTTTCATTCCAGCTGGGTCCATCTATCTCCTTTTTAAACAAGGCACTTTCAGGGGGCACTTTGGTTACTTCATTATATGCGTTGGCTTTGGCTTCAGGGGGGATATCATCCTTTATATGGCTTGTTTTCTGTTCTTATACCAATTCATATCGGACCATCTTTAAATGTTGGGATTTCTGTGATGTACAATTTAACTTGGGTTTGGGGCACACCATTTCAGCTCCTCACACTCCGTTCTCAAGGGCGATCCACACTGGTTAGGAGAACTTCATCTCTGTCTCTATCAAGTTCAAATCCTTTCTTTATGCTTGAGGGAGACCCCACCTCACCCAATTCACCCACTCTTCCTAAGCCTCCTGACTTGGTGGAGCTTATTTCTTCCCAACACTCACCCTATCACAAGGGGCATGCCTTCCTCCCATGGACCATGTTGTTCATTGTATGCTCCCTCATCCTTCCATTATTGTACATTCCCTTACTTAACATTACCCAATTCACATCTATCACCATCAAATTCTTTCTTCTTGTCTTCCATTTCACCCCTCACCATTATCATCCAAGGTGGTCGTACGAGAAAGGTAAGTATTGGTTTGCAGGTACCTCCTTGAGAGCAACTCATCGCATGAGGCCATCCTACTTCATAAGGCTGATCTTTGACAATAGCTAGAAGGCCCAGGTGAGATCTCTACCTAGGGCATTCCGCTCGGGATGTTCTCACTCATTATATACCATTTTCGAAATTGTTCGATTTACTTTACTTAACTCAAAAAAAAACAATATAATATATAAAGCAAAAATTCCAAAAACAATGGTGTTTATATTGTGTACATTTTTCTTAAATATCTTTTAAAACAAAAAAAAAAAAAAAGAGAGTTAATAGATTGGCAACTATCATGTGTCTCAAGTCACATGTTAAAGAGTAAGGGGCACTTGAGTGAACCAAGGACCTTGTCTAGCAAAGTCATGGAGATTTCTATCAGGCGTCGTAACCAAGCTTTTGGAGAACGAATCAACATCCACACACCACACATCTTTAAAATTTGAGTTGTCACTCCAAGACAGTTATTTGTCCTAGGACACACAAAGGTCACAATCCTCCTTCTTCTTCCCTCGACTGATCGGGACACTCAGCACCCTTAAACTGTTGAGCTTAGCAGTCAAGACAACTTCCCCGAAGGTGAGACTAAGACACCAGAGCACGTGAAGAGGGCAGTGTCCCTACAAGCAAACAAAAGAAGGAACAAAGAAAAATCAAAAGAAAAGAAAAGAAAAGGAAAGAACCTAGTCGTGACCATGCCTGCATATAAAACCCCTCCATTCAAAGTCAAAGTCAAATGCTACATTGCTTGAGTTTTTCTTTAGCCGATTACGGTAGGGCAATATAGGTGCCGCAAAGTAGGGTTTGCCAGGTTCTGACCCTGGGTCCACGAAACACCTCACCTTGAGCCCACTAAGCCACACATGGCCAGGTTCTCTCATCCATCAGCACCTTGCAAAGTGTAGGGGCAAACAAGTCAAAAATTAGATAGTCTGAAATCACCTGAAGGGGCATGTTGTAGCAACCTGAATTTTTGAACAAAAATAAAATTACATAATATTAAAATTTGTTAAAAAATCAATTCAAAGAAAATAAATGACCTAGGAAATTAATGGAAAGGGATTAAACGAAAAGAAGTAATGAACTTTATTAAATGGACCAATTAGAATTTAGTGGGCCAAAATATGGATTTTTAAAAGGAGAATAATGGGAAATTACTCTAAATTCGTAACTAAAATAATGCTTAATTATAAAAGAAGCATTTAATGCATTAAAAAGGAAGTTTGAGTTGGAATGGGATTCCTAAACCTACCCTAATGAGTTGCCCATGAAATTAGCTCCCATCATAACCCAATTAGAAGATCTCTTGCTTAAAAAGGAGAGAGAAAAATAGGAAATTCAGAATTTAATAGGAGTTAGACTTAAACTAGGAAAGGGAATAGGGAGAAGCTTAAATACTTCTCTTAAACCCTCATGGCCGGCCCTAGCTCGTGCCAAGAGTTCCTGGACCAGGAGGAGAGGCCAAGAGGAGGAGAATTCGTGGAGAAGAGGGATCTCCCAAGTTCTTCCCCAGTTCTTCAAGTTCTTAACCCTAGAAGAGGAAAACGATCACAGGTAGGCATTCTCATGAGCATAAACCATGAAACGTTTTTCTGTAGGATGTCCCGTCTATCAGGAACAAATGCCCTTTGGTTTCATATTTTTCCATTGAGCAAATCTTTAGTTCTCAATTTTCCAAGTTCTGTGAACTCCACGACCCGACCCTTCATCTTTAATCTTGTTCTTCATGTGTACTTAATGCTAGGCCACGAAATTTTACTGGATGTTCGAATGCATGTTACCTTTCTTTTGCCCTGAAAGCCCTAATTTCCATCCATCCTATCATGTGAATGAATTCGTTGATCCCCTCTGTGTACCGTTCTATGTGCTTCACGATTACCTTGATTAAACCATGTTGAAACCTTCGTTGTTTGCAAATTCCTAATTATTGGATGTACCCTTGCATGTCCAGAGACGATTGAAATTGGTTTCATGATTTTTCATCGACTGTGCTAATTGCTCTTATTTTCTAAAGTTTCTTGTATCAAATACACTCAATTTGGCCCGCAATCCAAAGTCATGTGTGAATCCTATCGGACTCGGGTACAGACCACCAGAACGAGACGGCCCGATGGGTCGCGATCTGGTGTCTAGTTGAGATAGACTGTCAGTCGCATTCTGAACGCGATAGGCATCGCCGTCGCGATCACTATGCCTAGCCTGACAGACCAGTCGCGATCCGTCTAAACACCTATCGCGATCCGCCTTGTACCCGTCGCGACCCTTACTGGGGTGCATCGCATTCACAGGTTTTTGCAGAAAACCCCCTGTTTTGCAAATACTCAAATTGCTACTGTGCTTATACCCTTAATTCTCAGTTATACCACAGTAAATACACTTAATATGAATTGAACTTTTATATGTGATTTAAAATACATACACACGGCTAGTTTCCATCTATGATTTCTATGACACAGCACACACTTTGAACCATCCAATATGGCTTAATTGGCACGAATATGATACATAACCCATCAGGTAATTATTGAAATTTTTAAATCAATTTGCTCTCGTTTCTCGCGTTGATTTGGAACACCGATCTCGACGCTCCACTGTTCTAGAATTCCTCTAGAACGTCAAGTCTTGTCTCTATATTTAACCTCTTGACTTGGACAAACTCTATGTCAGATACTCCTTCCTTGGACTAGTGAATCCTTGTTCAAGGCCTCCATATGTCTCCTCTGTCCATGGATTCCCACATGGTCGACGAGCCAGTTGTACCCTAACACTTATGTTACCCTTTAGGGATCAATATGATCCAAATGGCTATTAGAAGTTCACTCTCGTCTTGAATCATGCCGGACCTCTGGGCTTGTGCTTAACATGGCCAGCGGAAGGGTTGTGAGTTCCACCTGACTGCCAACACCACGTGCGCATGTTGTGCAACTGTTACTATCGCATGTTTACTCGACGTGTTACGTGCAATGTCCCCTAGTTCTCATCTATACTCTACTCGCTCATCTATTCACGTTCACTCTACTATCTCGTCTATTCATCTAGTGCTCTCATCTACTTCTTGGTACTCTATATTGGCCATTGACTTATTGTCTAAAGATAAACAATATAACCAATACCTGGCAATATATAAAGGGCCCGATCTGGTCCTGGGATGTGCGCCCGAAAGTGCTAGTGCCCATGGGAGTTAAATGATCAGAGTGTTTGGCATTACACTCAAGTGCTATCTACCTCGCTATCTAAATGACAATCAAAAGTGCTATCTATCTCGACTATCTAAATGACAATCAAAAGTGCTATCTAGCTCGCCTATCTAAATGACAATCGAAAAGTGCTATGTTCTCTCGTTATCTATTGACAAAAGTGCTATGTTCTCTCGTTGTCCATTGACAACAAAGTGCTATACAATACTCGTTGTGCTATTGCTATACTTGTGCTATTGTGCTATGATCATCCTGCTATTCTGTGTTATTCTCAACACTTGTGCTATTTTTGGAAAGTCTTACTATTCGTTCACGTACTATCCTACTATATTTTGCAATACATGACTCTCTTGCTCTATCGTTAGTTACTCTGCCTTTAAAGCATTAATTACTTAAAGCCTACTTGAGCCTGAGATTTAAGTCTTACTGGGCGATGTTCGCTCACCCTGCGTTATTTGTCGTTGTGTTCTCAGGTGAGACCGAGGATGAACCGTACACTCAAGAGGACGGGAATGACCTGGAGTGATGTCATGAGTACCCTAGCATCCTAGCCCTATGCTTAGCGTTGTAGTAACTAAATTTAGTCTCTTGCTTTATTTCAATGTAATTGGGCCCTATAGATTGGCTTTGATATTAGTGGTTATAACTAGGCATTGGAAAGTATTAATGAAATGAATTTGCTATAGTATTATTCATTGCGAAACAGTTTGATGTCTAGTATTCGCTCTATACCCTTTACTTGCAACTGCCTCGCGTTCTGATATTCCGCATCGGGGCATGATAGTTTTGTGGTATCAGAGCCTAGGTTATTCTTAAGTATGGGATGATCTAGGTTAACTTGCCTCGATTAGAGTCAATTATCCTACCTATGTGAGAGGTGGTTAGAGCCAAGGGTAACTAGCTAAAATAAACTCACGCACGCACAAATTAAATCTCACATCGATATCATGACAATAAATATTTTTTTGTAGGAACTAAGCAATCAAGATGACTGCTGAACATGCTCAAATGAGGGGCATGCAACAAACCATCCAAGAGTTGACTCGTGCCATCATGCAAGCTACCCAAGGCGGGGGTAATCGTGTTGGTGCAGGCGATCTGCATCGTAACTTCAGAAGTCTGAACCCGCCGAGGTTCAGTGGATCCATGGATCCGGATGAATCCGAGCACTGGCTGAAGGAAACGGAAAGAATTTTCCATGTAATGCAATGTGCAGCAGGAGATAAGCTGCTACTGGCCACATTCCAACTGGAGAAGGACGCCCGCGCCTGGTGGGAGTTAGTGGAAGCTACTAGGAAGAATGGGCAATTCACCTGGAATGAGTTCAAAGAAGCTTTCAACTCCAAATACTTCTCTGAGCGTGTCCAAGAAAGGAAGGCTGTGGAATTCGCTGCTCTGAAACAGCAGAGCTTGACTGTGGCCGAATATGAAGCACAGTTCTCTAGACTGGCAAGGTATGCTGAGCACTTGGTGAACACCGAGAGAATGAAGGCTAAGCGTTTCCTCAACGTCCTTAAGCCTCAATACATTACCCAACTGGCACCTCTCGACATCCAGACCTACGCCGAGATGGTGAAGAAGGCTCAGTTACTGGAAGATGCTACGGACTTCACCGACCGTATCAAAGGGAAGTTTGTGAAAAAGGAATTGACCTCTGGTCAATCATCTTCTAAGCCTAACAATGGCAAGAAGTGTCCCTTCAACATCACGGAGGGATCAAGCCAAGAAAGGAAAACGAAGGTCATTGTACCCAATACTCCAGCCAAGAGCAACTGCAAGCATTGTGACAAGCCAGGTCACACCACTAACGAGTGCTGGAGGAAAGCCGGCGTGTGTCTACGCTGCGGAAGTCGCGAGCACCACATCCCCGAGTGCCTGCTACTGAAAGAGAATGAGAGGCGCCCTAATGCTCCTAAGAAACAGGGCCGACTGCAAGCCCTGCATGATGAGGAACCTGCTATGGAAGGTGGCGTGGTAGAAGGTACCCTTCAAGTTTTCTTATTATCAGCATTTGTTTTATTTGATACTGGAGCCACTCATTCATTTATATCTCAAAACTTTGCTGACACTGTGAATGCTAAACCTATATCCATGGGTTGTGAGTTCTCTGTCACAACGCCACTAGGGGAAAAGGAGAAATTTAACAAATACTTTCCCTCTGCTGATGTAATGATCGGAAACCATAACCTAAAGTAGACCTGGTATGTATGCCCATGGAAGGCTATGATGTAATTTTGGGAGCCGACTGGTTGTCCGCATATGGGGCAAGTGTCAACTGTAAGAAAGGGAAGGTTACCTTTAGTGACTTTCCTAAATTGGCATTCTCTGGGATTAGACAAAAGAGACGGATGTCTCTAGTCTCCGCCATAAAATGCCCACAACATGATGAGGAAAGGTTGTATTGCTTTCCTAGCAGCCGTAATTGTGGAAAAGAAGGGTGCTAAGATAGAAGACATTCACATAGTTCAGGATTACCCCGATGTGTTTTCGGAAGATCTGCCAGGGATTCCCCCAGAACGTGATATCAACTTCGCCATAGAGTTGATCCCTGGAGCTGCCCCGGTATCGCGTCAACCGTACCAGATGTCACCTGCCGAGCTAAAGGAGTTGAAGACGCAACTGATGGAGCTATTAGAAAAGGGGTTCATCAGACCAAGTACTTCCCCATGGGGAGCGCCTGTGTTGCTCATCTAGAAGAAGGATAGATCGATGAGGCTCTGCATCGACTATCGACAACTCAACAGCTCACCATCAAGAACAAATACCCAATGCCTAGGGTCGATGAACTATTCAACCAAATATCTGGAGCTAATACTTCTCTAAGATCGATCTTCGATCTGGCTATCATCAAATGAGGATCAAGGATGACGATATCTTCAAGACGGCTTTCAGAAGTAGGTACGGGCACTATAAATTCATTGTTATGCCTTTTGGTCTAACCAATGCTCCTGCAGCCTTTATGCAACTCATGAACAATATATATCAGCCATACCTTGACAAGTTCGTGGTCATCTTCATCGACGACATCCTCATTTATTCAAAGACCAAATAAGAGCATGAAGAACACCTGAAGATTCACTGCAAGTCTTACGAGACAACAAACTATACGCAAAGCTTAGCAAGTGTGAATTCTGGCTCGAAGAAGTATCCTTCTTGGGCCATGTCATCTCTAAAGACGGCATCTCCGTTGATCCCTCCAAAGTCGAAGTTGTACTCAACTGGGAGAGACCAACCAATGTCACAGAAATCAGAAGTTTCTTGGGGCTGGCTATTACAAGCGGTTCATCAAGGACTTCTCAAAGATCGTCATTCCTCTCACGCGTCTGACACGAAAGGAGAATCCATACTCCTGGAGTAAAGAGTGTGAGAAAAGTTTCCAAACTCTCAAGGACTGCCTTACCTCAGCACCTGTTCTTGCTCTGCCAATAGAGGGAGAAGGGTTCTCTGTCTACACCGATGCCTCGGGAATCGGGCTAGGTCGTGTACTAATGCAAAAGGAGAAAGTTATCGCCTACTCTTCTCGACAATTGAAGACTCATGAAGTCAACTACCCTGTGCATGATCTTTAGTTGGTTGTCGTGGTCTTCGCCTTGAAAATCTAGAGACATTACCTCTACGAAGAAAAGTTCACTGTCTACTTAGACCATAAAAGTCTAAAGTATTTATTCTCCCAGAAAGAACTCAACATGAGACAGAGAAGATGGCTAGAATATCTGAAGGATTTCGACTTCAACATCCATACCACCCAGGCAAGGGTAATGTCATGGCTGATGCTCTTAGTAGAAAGCCGATGGCATCTGTTTCGAGTCTAGTCCTTGGCGAGATGCAACTACTAGAACAATTCGCAAGGTTAGACTTAACATTGAACATAGTGATGATCGAGTCTTGGTTGCTAATATCAAGATTCAATCTGACATGCTGGAAGAGATCAAAGCTCAACAAGATGATGATCCATTCTTAGTTCGCGTCAAGGAAACTCTAGCCGAAAGACCGGACTTTGCTATGACCGAAGAGGAAGGCTTGTCTTTCAAGGAAGGACATGCGTTCCTGACAATGAAGAATTGAAGAGGAAGCTAATGGATGAAGCCCACAAGACAAAGTACACTATTCATCCTGGAGGTACCAAAATGTATCAAGACATGAAAAGAACGTTTTCGTGGCCGAACATGAAGAGAGAGGTAGCGGAACATGCCGCTCATTGCCTTACTTGCCAACAAGTAAAAGCATAACATCTACGCCCTGCTGGTGTACTCCAACCGCTAGATATTCTGGAATGGAAATGGGAAAACATTGGCATGGATTTCATCATGGGTTTACCCAAGACTCGTGGTGGGCTCGACGCCATATGGGTTATTGTAGACCGACTAACTAAATCTGCCCACTTCCTAGCCATAAAGAGTAAGTGGTCAATGGAGGTACTAGCTGCCTTATATGTCAAGGAGATAGTAAGACTACACGGAGTTCCATCATCTATTGTCTAGGATCGAGATCCGAGATTTACATCTCATTTTTGTAAAGGTCTGCAAGGTGCACTGGGTACTAAACTCAACTTTAGTACCGCATTCCATCCACAAACTGATGGGCGAACTGAAAGAACCAACCAAATAGTGGAAGATATGTTGAGAGCTTGCACTATCGACTTCCAAGGATATTGGAACGAGCATCTATCCCTTATTGAGTTCGCCTACAACAACAGTTACCAGGCGAGCATCAAGATGGCACCGTTTGAAGCACTCTACGGAAGGAATTGTAGATCTCCTGCATGCTGGAATGAGGTTGGAGAATAGCAATGGCTAGGCCCAGACATGGTGCAACGTACCACAAAGGACATACAGGTAATCAGAGACCAACTCAAGATTGCTCAATCCAGACAGAAGAGCTGTGCCGACAAAAGAAGGCGAGATCTAGAATTTCAAGTGGGTGATCATGTATTCTTAAAAGTGTCACCTACTCGTGGCATTCAAAGATTTGGTGTAAAGGGAAAGCTCAGCCCTAGATTCATCGGTCCTTTTGAAGTACTCAAAAGGATTGGTGAAGTTGCATACCGACTAGCATTGCCACCGGATCTGTGATGTGTACACAATGTGTTTCATGTTTCCATGCTTAGGAAATATGTGTACGACCCCACGCACATCATTCGCCACGAGAAGTTGGTGTTGAACAAGGATGTGACATACGAAGGGAAGTCAGTCAAGATACTGGAGCGGAAGATACAATAACTCAGGAACCGTCCCATCCATGTGGTTAAAGTCCTATGGAATAACCGTGGAGTGGAAGAAGCAACCTGGGAACCGGAAGGAATCATCAGATGCAACTACCCCGATCTTTTCGGTAAGACATTCCTCCCTTATGATCATATGAATTTGGGGACCAAATTCTTTTTAAGAAGGGGAGGATGTAGCAACCTGAATTTTGAACAAAAATAAAAATTTACATAATTTTAAAATTTGTTAAAAAATCAATTAAAAGAAAATAAATGACCTAGGAAATTAATGGAAAGGGATTAAATGAAAAGAAGTAATGGGCTTTGTTAAATGGACCGATTAGAATTTAGTGGGCTAAAATATGGATTTTTAAAAGGGAATAATGGGAAATTACTCTAAATTCGTAACTAAAATAATACTTAATTATAAAAGAAGCATTTAATGCATTAAAAAGAAAGTTGAGTTGGAATGGGATTCCTAAACCTACCCTAATGGGTTGCCCATGAAATTAGATCCCATCCTAACCCAATTAGGAGATCTCTTGCTTAAAAAGGGGAGAGGAAAATAGGAAATTCAGAATTTAATAGGAGTTAGACTTAAACTAGGAAAGGGAATAGGGAGAAGCTTAAATACTTCTCTTAAACCCTCATGGCCGGCCCTAACTCGTGCCAAGAGGTTCCTGGACCGGGAGGAGAGGCCAAGAGGAGGAGAATTTATGGAGAAGAGGGATCTCCCAAGTTCTTCCCCGAGTTCTTCAAGTTCTTAACCCTAGAAGAGGAAAATGATCACAGGTAGGCATTCTCACGAGCATAAACCATGAAACTTTTTCTGTAGGATGTCTCGTCTATCAAGAACAAAAGTCCTATGGTTTCATATTTTCCATCGAGCAAATCTTTAGTTCTCAATTTTCCAAGTTCTGTGAACTCCATGACCCCGACCCTTCATCTTTAATCTTGTTCTTCATGTGTACTTAATGCTAGGCCACAAAATTTTTACTGGACGTTCGGATGCATGTTACCTTTCTTTTTCCCCTGAAAGTCCTAATTTCCATCCATTCTATCATGTGAATTAATTCGTTGATCCCCTCTGTGTACTGTTCTATGTGCTTCACGATTACCTTGATTAAACCATGTTGAAACCTTCGTTGTTTGCAAATTCCTAATTATTGGAAGTACCCTTGCATGTCCGGAGACGATTGAAATTGGTTTCATGATTTTTCATCGACTGTGCTAATTGCTCTTATTTTCTAAAGTTTCATGTATCAAATACACTCAATTTGGCCCACAATCCAAAGTCATGTCTGAATCCTGTCGGACTCGGGTACAGACCACCAGAACGTGACGGCCCGATAGGTCGCGATCTGGTGTCTGGTTGCGATAGACTGTCAATCGCGTTCTGAACGTGACAGACATCGCCGTCGTGATCACTGTGCCTGGCCTGACAGACCCGTCGCGATCTGTCTAAACACCTGTTGCGATCCGCCCTGTACCCATCGCGACCCTTACTGGGGTGCATTTCGTTCACAGGTTTTTGCAGAAAACCCCCTGTTTTGCAAATACTCAAATTGCTACTGTGCTTATACCTTTAATTCTCAGTTATACCGCAGTAAATACACTTAATATAAATTGAACTTTTATATGTGATTTAAAATACATACACACGGCTAATTTCCATCTATGATTTCTATGACACAAGCACACACTTTGAACCATCCAAATATAGCTTAATTGGCACGAATATGATACATAACCCATCGGGTAATTATTGAAATTTTTAAATCAATTTGCTCTCGTTTCTCGCATTGATTTGGAACACCGATCTCGACGCTCCACTGTTCTAGAATTCTTCTAGAATGTCGAGCCTTATCTCTATATTTACACCTCTTGACTTGGACGAACTCTCTGTCGGATACTCCTTAGGTCAGACTAGTGAATCCTTGTTCAAGGCCTCCGTAAGTCTCCTCTGTCCATGGATTCCCACATGGTCGACGAGCCGGTTGTACCCTAACACCTATGTTACCCTTTAGGGATCAATATGATCCAAACGGCTATTAGAAGTTCACTCTCGTCTTGAATCACGCCGGACCTCTGGGCTTGTGCTTAACATGGCCAGCGGAAGGGTTGTGAGTTCCACCTGACTGCCAACACCACGTGCGCGTGTTGTGCAACTGTTACTATCGCATGTTTACTCGACGTGTTACGTGCAATGTCCCCTAGTTCTCATCTATACTCTACTCGCTCATCTATTCACGTTCACTCTACTATCTCGTCTATTCATCTAGTGCTCTCATCTACTTCTTGGTACTCTATATTGGCCATTGACTTATTGTCTAAAGATAAACAATATAACCAATGTCTGGCAATATATAAAGGGCCCGATCTGGTCTTGGGATGTGTGCCCAAAAGTGCTAGTGCCCATGGGAGTTAAATGATCAGAGTGTTGGCATTACACTCAAGTGCTATCTATCTCGACTATCTAAATGACAATCAAAAGTGCTATCTATCTTGACTATCTAAATGACAATCAAAAGTGCTATCTATCTCAACTATCTAAATGACAATCGAAAAGTGCTATGTTCTCTCGTTGTCTATTGACAAAAGTGCTATGTTCTCTCATTGTCCATTGACAACAAAGTGCTATGCAATACTCGTTGTGCTATTACTATACTTGTGCTATTGTGCTATGACCATCTTGCTATTCTGTGCTATTCTCGACACTTGTGCTATTTTTGGAAAGTCTATATTTGGAAAATCTTACTATTCGTTCACGTGCTATCCTACTATCTTTTGCAATACATGACTCTCTTGCTCTATCGTTAGTTACTCTGCCTTTAAAGCATTAATTACTTAAAGCCTGCTTGAGCCTGAGATTTAAGTCCTACTGGGCGATGTTCGCTCACCCTGCGTTATTTGTCATTGTGTTCTCAGGTGAGACCGAAGATGAACCGTACACTCAAGAGGACGGGAACGACCTGGAGTGATGTCATGAGTACCCTAGCATCCTAGCCCTATGCTTAGCATTGTAGTAACTAAGTTTAGTCTTTTGCTTTATTTCAATGTAATTGGGCCCTATAGATTGGCTCTGATATTAGTGGTTGTAACTAGGCATTGGAAAGTATTAATGAAAGGAATTTGCTTTAGTATTATTCATTGCGAAATAGTTTGATGTCTAGTATTCGCTCTATACCCTTTACTTGCAACTGCCTCGCATTCCGATATTCCACGTCGGGGCATGACACATGTTGTCAAGATTGTCTCAACTCATCAATTTAACGGTTTTGCTGATCCTCTCAAGAAGTTTATCTCCTTATTCTTCCTTTCTCTCCTGAGGATTTCAAACCTCTGAGGTATCTGAAGGACAAGTTTTTTTTAGGATGACAGCTTCTTTTTGAAAACAAAAAATCATGCTTCATGTTAAGTTGTTCACAAGGGGCAAGGTTATTGCCATGAAGAATCTCCATATTTCTGCTAGGCCGATTTCTCGTTACTTCATCAGCCTCGCGCTCTCTCATTGCCATGAAGATAGTTACCGGTTATTGACCCCAAAATGGTCTCCCAATAGCTATTTTTTTGGTTTAATCTGCTGGCATATTAACGTCCACATCCTTTGACGTCGGTGTATGATTGACGGCAGCATGTGTGGACGCCTACTTAGGTAGACGGTAGTACACATTGACGTCAACGGTAAGTTGGCGGCAATCGATATGGACGTTAAGCTCCCATAATTTTCAAAGCTTTATTGTTCAATATGGCTATTATCTCTCATCTTGTGCGTCAAGTTGTCTTGCAGATATTTAAGCACAAGCTGCGCTTCAAATTCAGGAACAATCATGCGACCTTGAGTGTCACATAGGTATGTCTAACGTAGGATTAGTCACCAGAGGTGAATAACTTGGCGACCGTGAACCCAGAGTTCCCCCTTACCAAAAACTATGACGGGTTTGCAATCTCTTAGTTATTCGTATGGCCTTAGAAATTTCCTCTGGTTCTAACTTGCATTTTAGACAGGTAACCCACACCAACATGCATTTAGAATTTCACTGCTAGCATTCTCTTACTAACTCAAAAAAAAATAGAGATTTTCCTCAATTGTTTTATGGTTCCCCCAGCTCGAGTGGCCAACCGGGTCAGCACCATCTTCTTGAATATCCAAGTCGACATCGGGTCTTTGTTGCCCCCTTCTCCAATTGTCCTACCGTGCAAATCACAAGTAATCATTCCAGTCTTGTTGAGTTCATGTGAACCTTTCGCCACTCATGAACTTAGTTTTGAACTTTCGGCTTTCCAAACATTGATTCTAGTTAAAATCCTTTAATAATCCTTTGAGAGATCAATCAATCTCTGTATCTCCACAACCCCCTAAATTTGGACAAACGTCCTAATTAGGTCAGCGGGCCCAAACGGACTCCGGCTGTGAGATTCCCTCGATTCAACCGTCATATTACAACTCCTTTGACTCAGACAACACCAGAAACTAGTCAAAGTCCAACACGGCAATGCCAGGGACCCTACCGTTGGGTTGCAGTTGTAGTTACATGGGTAGATCACCCTTCCTCTTATCCACATTTGTCTCTCAGATGATTCGTCACTTGTTTCTGTTGAACCACTCTTTATTACCTTCATATTTTGGTGCTAACAAAATTTATGATGTAATTTAAATTGAATATTTTGTTTCATCTGTGTCGCATCAATCTCATAGCAAAATGCTGAGTCTCACTTTGATGCAATATTGGCGCACTAAAATGATAAAATCGATGTCTAATCTATATACATCGATTTCAGTTCAAGTGCCAAAATCAATAAGCGCTACAACGATTTGGTTTTAATTGATTTTTTAAAGCGCCATAACGATTTCTTAAGTGGCCTTAACGATTTGTTAAGAAATCGATCTCAGAACGATTCGCTAAGTGGCCATAATAATTTTTTAAGAAATCGATCTCACAATGATTTCTTAAGTGGCCTTAACGATTTGTTAAGAAATCGATCTCAAAACGATTCCTTTTATAGCCACAATGATTTGCCCTCATATCGATTTCGTTCTCATAACGATTTGATAAGTTTCACATCGATTTCATTCTCATAACGATTTGATAAGTTTCACATCGATTTGGGTCTCGTAACGATTTCATAAGTAATCACATCGACTTCTTTATTGATCATAACGATTTCCTTCTCACATCGATTTGCCTATACTTAAACATCGATTTTGTCCAAACATCGACTTCATGTAAACATCGATTTCCTTTATATTCAGATGTTTTAAATATGTTTGGCGCCTAAATGAAAAGTCAAACATCTTCTGACAAAAAGGCTTGCGTATCTCAGTTTCCTGTCAGAAAAAGATATATGACCTACTATTCCTGTCAAGTGAGCAGAAACACAGTAGTATGCACAGTTTATTATAAACACTCCTTTTATGCTAACACTCTCTTCCATGCTCACAGATCTCGAAGATCACAAGAGGGTGATTAAGACAAATGAGCAGAAGATCAGCAACGTCTAGAAGAGCTCCAACGGATCTTTTCAAAGCCTCGCATATAAAAGATGAAGCAAGGCTGAAGATCAAATAGAGAGCTTTCCTGAAAATCTTTGAAGGAGTGTACATCCAGTGAGCAACCTCAACGCCACATACACTCAAAGAAAGAGAGAAAGAGCCTGAGCCAAGAAGAAGCAAGCAAAAGCGTCTCAAGCATTCAAGCCTCCAAGCTTTCTCTTCTCTCTTCTTTTTCTCCCTGTGCTCATTGTAATCTTGGGGAGAGTTTGTGACTGTGAGCTAAGTCCTGAGTGTTCATCTTGTAATAGATCTCAGTCTGATCTTTCTTTTCTAAGAAAGATTTCTTTCCAGCTGTAGAACTATATACAGTGAGTAACCTAGCTAGGGGTTTGTGTCTAGCAGAACCGCACTAGGGTTTGTACCAGTAGGTTTGCTTCTGAGCCTAGAAAAGAAGTGGGCTGCCTTCTTGCCCGGAAAAGAGAAGAAGACCAGCTGGGGTGCTGGATGTTGTAGTGTCCTTAAGGGGGACTGTACCCTTGGTTAGTGAAATCCCAAGAGGTTGCTTGGGGACTGGACGTAGGACTTCCGTGTGGGAAGGGCCGAACCAGGATAAATTCCTTATGTCTTTTGTGTGATTGTTTATTTGCTTCCGCACTGCTACTCTTTATCACACTAAACTAACTAAACTTTGAAGTGATAATTTTCTGTGTTTAAGTTTCTGTTTCAGATTTCATAAAACCTATTCACCCCCCCCCCCCTCTAGATTAGCTTGCTGCCGTACCAAAAGGGCCAACAAGTGGTATCAGAGCGGGTCTCTGATCATTCAAAGAAGATCCAACGATCTTAGAGCAAAGATCCATGGCAGCTCAAGGGTATGCTGAAGGTCAATCAGTCACCAGACCTCCATTCTTTGATGGAGAGGACTACCAATACTGGAAGATGAGAATGGAATGCTTCATTTGAGGCACAGACTTCTATCTGTGGCAGGTAATTGAGGTAGGTGATTTTATTATTGTTCCTGCTGAAGGCACTACTGCTATTACAGCAGCAGATAAGCATAAATTATCCCTAAATTTTAAAGGTAAGAACTTTGTATGTTGTGCTTTATCTAAAAAGGAATTTAGTAGAGTATCTGCTTGTAAATCTGCCAAAGAAATATGGGATAAGCTGCAGATAACTTATGAAGGAACAGATAAAGTAAAACAAACTAGGATAGATATTCTTGTTTCACAATACGAACAATTTAAAATGCTTCAAAACGAAAATATCACTACTATGTATAATAGATTTTCAAGCATAGTAGTAGGTTTAGATTCTCTTGGAAAAATTCTTTCTAATGAAGAAACTGTTAGAAAAATACTTAAGTCCTTAACTATTTCATGGACACCTAAAGTAACTGCTATTGAAGAGGTCCATGATTTAATCAAATAGTCGATTGATAATTTAATAGGTTCTCTCATGGCACATGAAATAAATATGCAGCGTTTTTCTGAAAGCTCATTTAAAAAGAAATGTACTAATGCTTTAAGGTTGTAGCTGCTCCTTCCACCTCTTCCTCTTCTAGTTCCCAAAATGCAGATTCTGAAGATAATGATGCTGATGAAGTATTGTACAAGCTTCAGAAGATTTTAAAGAAGAAGAAAATCAGATCAAGAAGGATCCAAAGAAAGGAGAAAAAGGAGAAAAAACCAGTCTACTATGAATGCAGAAAACCTGGGCATCTGAGACCGGATTGTCCAAGACTCAAGAAGACTAGTCAAACTGAGAAGCCCAAGAAGCAGCACAAGAAATTTAAAAGAAGAGGCATGGCGGCTGCTTGGGAAAATGATGAGGTCACAAGCTCAGAATCATCAAGCTCAGATTCCAAAAAGGAGCAGGTAAATCTAGCCCTCATGGTGGGACTAGATGAGGTACATTCTGACTCATTTTTTAATTCTTGCACAGATTCAGGGTCAGAATCAGAAGACTTAGACGAAGTCTTTAATGAACTGTATGAAAAACATAAGGGGTTGTAAAAGAACTAAAAAATCTGAAAAACAACTCTATTTGCTTGGAAAACACCAATTCTGATCTTAAATCTGAATTGGAGCAACTAGAAGAACAATTAAAAGATTGTAAAGATAAAAATTATCTTTCAAAGGAAGATTTGAAAAGCAAGAATAATGAGAAGTTAGAGTTAGAAGAAAAATTAAAAACTCTAACTGAAGAAAATATGTATTTAAAAGAATCAGTTAGAAAATTAACTGAAGGAAAAACATCTTTAGCCCTATGTTTAAAAGGATCAAAATCTGGAAATAATAAACAAGGTCTTGGATACAAACCTCCTGAAAAAGAAAAACAAGTCATAATTCCTGAAAAATATCCATTACCAAAATTTGTAAGAGAAACCAAGTTACCTAAGAAAAAGGCCCTGTAAAAGAAAACATTTCCAAAAATTGTGTTCTAAACAGACATCATAAAAACAATAAGAACTGCAAAATAGATTATATTCATTGTTGTTCTCATTGTAATAAATTAGGACACACAGTAAACACCTGCACAACAAGGCACTTAGTATGGATCCCGAAAGGATATTTTATGCATCTAACCATCAAGGACCCAAAAAGATTTGGGTACCTACTTCTGAGTAGTTTACTTGCAGGTTAGCCTTGGAGCATCAAAAACCAAGGATGCTCAAGACAGGAGTGACTGCAGACTCTTCATTCAAATCACATCTGAAGAAAGAGTAGTCACAAAAATTAAATTGGTCTTTATTACTAACAATTATTTGCAAGTTTCATTTAGGTGGAATCTCTCATTCAGGGGAGCACAGACTAAGGGGGAGTCATTCATTAAATGTCTATTATTGTTGAACCCTCAATGGTAAGAATTTTTTTTTAAGGGGAAAGAATGCATGGTAAGATCCTTCCTTTTTTGTTAGTGACAAAAAGGGGGAGAATTTGTATCTTCTATGAATTTTCTGCTTTTTCTATAATTGTGTCAGAAAATTCACATAAATTTTATCATCACCAAAAAGGGGGAGATTGTTGAACCACTCTTTATTACCTTCATATTTTGTGCTAACAAAATTTATGATGTAATTTAAATTGAATATTTTGTTTCATCTGTGTCGCATCAATCTCATAGCAAAATGCTGAGTCTCACTTTGATGCAATATTGGCGCACTAAAATGATAAAATCGATGTCTAATCTATATACATCGATTTCAGTTCAAGTGCCAAAATCAATAAGCACTAAAACGATTTGGTTTTAATTGATTTTTTAAAGCGCCATAACGATTTCTTAAGTGGCCTTAACGATTTGTTAAGAAATCGATCTCAGAACGATTCGCTAAGTGGCCATAACAATTTGTTAAGAAATCGATCTCACAACGATTTCTTAAGTGGCCTTAACGATTTGTTAAGAAATCGATCTCAGAACGATTCCTTTTATAGCCACAACGATTTGCCCTCATATCGATTTTGTTCTCATAACGATTTGATAAGTTTCACATCGATTTCGTTCTCATAACGATTTGATAAGTTTCACATCGATTTCGTTCTCATAACGATTTGATAAGTTTCACATCGATTTGGGTCTCGTAACGATTTCATAAGTAATCACATCGACTTCTTTATTGATCATAACGATTTGCTTCTCACATCTATTTGCTTATACTTAAACATCAATTTTGTCCAAACATCGACTTCATGTAAACATCGATTTCCTTTATATTCAGATGTTTTAAATATGTTTGGCGCCTAAATAAAAGTCAAATATCTTCTAACAAAAAGGCTTGCGTATCTCAGTTTCCTGTCAGAAAAAGATATATGACCTACTATTCCTGTCAAGTGAGCAGAAACACAGTAGTATGCACAGTTTATTATAAACACTCTTTTTATGCTAACACTCTCTTCCATGCTCACAGATCTCGAAGATCACAAGAGGGTGATTAAGACAAATGAGCAGAAGATCAGCAACGTCTAGAAGAGCTCCAACGGATCTCTTCAACGGATCTTTTCAAAGCCTCGCATATAAAAGATGAAGCAAGGCTGAAGATCAAATAGAGAGCTTTCCTGAAAATCTTTGAAGGAGTGTACATCCAGTGAGCAACCTCAACACCACATACACTCAAAGAAAGAGAGAAAGAGCCTGAGCCAAGAAGAAGCAAGCAAAAGCGTCTCAAGCATTCAAGCCTTCAAGCTTTCTCTTCTCTCTTCTTTTTCTCCCTGTACTCATTGTAATCTTGGGGGAGAGTCTGTGACTGTGAGCTAAGTTCTGAGTGTTCATCTTGTAATAGTTCTCAGTCTGATCTTTCTTTTCTAAGAAAGATTTCTGTCCAGCTGTAGGACTGTATACAGTGAGTAACCCAGCTAGGGGTTTGTGTCTAGCAGAACCGCACTGGGGTTTGTACCAGTAGGTTTGCTTCTGAGCCTAGAAAAGAAGTGGGCTGCCTTCTTGCCCGGGAAAGAGAAGAAGACCAGCTGGGTGCTGGATGTTGTAGTGTCCTTAAGGGGGACTGTACCCTTGGTTAGTGAAATCCCAAGAGGTTGCTTGGGGACTGGACGTAGGACTTCCGTGTGGGAAGGGCCGAACCAGGATAAATTCCTTGTGTCTTTTGTGTGATTGTTTATTTGCTTCCGCACTGCTACTCTTTATCACACTAAACTAACCAAACTTTGAAGTGATAATTTTCTGTGTTTAAGTTTCTGTTTCAGATTTCAGAAAACCTATTCACCCCCCCTCTAGGTTAGCTTGCTGCCGTACCAAAAGGGCCAACAATTTCTAGCCTAACTCATTCGTGTGGCTTGCTAGATTTCCTATCCTCAGAGATGGCCCTTCCATCAAATCTCCGCGTCCTTGTTTACCGAGACACCAACCTTTCAGTCCGCTCTGCTCCCTTGCAAGATCGGATGTCTCAGAGGGGCATTTGTAGACACGATATTTGGCCCATCTTCGCGTGGTTCATGGCCCAATAAGGCATGTTTGACAGCTTGTTGACTTGCCTCAGATCCCATGTAAACGGCAACATCGACTGCCACTGACTACAAGTTGGCGGCACAGCACCTTGACGTCGATTCAGGTTGGCGTCCACCGGGGTTGACGTCTGCATGGGATTGGCGGCAGCATCGCTTGCCGTCAACCTGGGCTTACTTGGTCTACGCAACTGTCCAAGATTCCAGCCCATTAAGCGCCCTCTCCTCGGCCATGCAATGTATGGGGCGATTTCCAACGGGAAAATGGGCCACCTTGGCACCCCCTTGACCCAGTAAAAGTCCTACATGGCCCCCTCTCATTGGTTCAAGCCTTAACACATGGATTGTCACATGTTTAAGTGTGTTTCTTCACACTTGAGCATCCTATGCTCCCTAGCTCCGCCCCCATTGTCTATATAAGGTACTCCTTGGCCTTCTAAGTGGAGGGGGAGATGCTGGATGAGCTAGTGCATATTGTCTTGAGAGAAGAGAGAGAAAGTCCACTAAAGCTTCCAACCTTTGTTTCTCTCATTCTCACAACCCTTGGAGAGTCCAGGAGGCTTCACCATGAGTTGGAGGAGCCCACAAAAGAGCCAAACAAGCTGCTACACGAGAATCATCTCCCTCTTCTTCCTCTCTTTCCCTTCCTTCTCTCTCTAGCTTTGCATACTACACACACTCACACTCTAGGCACATAGTGCACCTCCCAACACACCCAAAAGGGGTTTTCCAACCAAAAAAATGGAGGGAAGAAGAGTGGTCATAACACTTGGCCATCCCTCTTCTCAAGTCCACAACCGGTACGGGGCTCTCCTTTTGGGCCCTCTCTTTTCCTTTTGGACGTTTACTACACTGCATTTAGGTCTAATAGAGTCTTCTCTTTGTTGCAGGAACACCCAAACGAGACAGTGGAGCTTCTTTTCTTTGGCCGGCCGAAGAGAGGAAAGTTGAAGTCTCACCATCATCCGCTACGCGAGGCACGTCACCGGCGTGATCACAACACTTCCTTGGGCACAGGTAAGGCCCTGGCGATCACATCCCATTCATCTTCTTAGCTGGTTTCTTTCTTTTTCCCTTTGTCAACCTGGTCAAATGGAGGTCAAAGAATCAAAAGAAGGTCAACCAGCATCCATTCAATGCCAACGAGGGAGCTCACCCAACGTTCGTGAACCTCTAGAGACAGCAAGTGCTCGCGGGGGTGCGGAACGGAGCGTCCACACTTATGTGTCCCTATTCTTCCTGATTTCACCGCTCATGTAAAGAGTATCAAGTGTTTTTCCAAAACTTCGCACAAGATCTGGACTTTTCCTGCTCTTCTCGAGTTTCATGCAATCGAGACCAACTGGGTCATACCAAAGCCATAGATCTATTTACTTTCCATTTCCAGCAACTCTTTCATTTATAGTTTCATCCCAAGAACCCTAGATTTGGAGTAATGGATCAAGCAAGCGAGTCTACATCGTTTTCTTGGTCTTGCCAGCATGTTGATTAGTCTACGTCTGTACTTTAAAAGCCATCAACCACATGTTAAAAACATTAATTGCATGAATATGATTATAACATTCTATATGAAATTTATTGATCATACTCTCCGTTGATTATGCCTCTTCGTCCTTATGTTCTAACTCAAAGTTAAAAATGTCTTGATATAATATGTGTCATAACCATGTTGGTGAGAATACATGCTAGGTTTCAACATGAGTCTACATTGTCTTCTTTCCATGATCCTTACTATGTCCTGACTTTCCTTATTGGATATGCTTTCTGATTATTGCATGTACCGCCACTCCTTGCATACATAGTTAGGAAAGTCTCTGTACTCTGTGGATTTCCTCATAGAGACCTAACCGGTTGTACCTTGATGTTCCCTGGAGTTAGAGGACTCTATATTCCGTGTGCATCCTATTCTATTTTGGTTTAAAGTTTATGGAACTTAAAAATAAGCTATATGTTGTCTGGATTAATCTCTCGAGCTATTGTCATATCCTTGAACTCCGTGGATGATCATATTGTTATTACTATGAGCTTGTCCTTAGAAATCTGTGGCCATAATATGTATATGTGTTTGATCAGCACAACGTAAGACTTCGGTCCATTTGACTAATGCATGTCCAAATAAGGGCCCCGTTTGGTCTTGGAGAGGAGCACCCCAACATACTTATTAACTGCGGGAGTATGGACGATTTGTGTGAATGTGCCTTCATTGATATGATACGTTTGATCATGTGAATATGTGTTATTTGTGTGAATATGGCCAGTTCTTGTTCATTCGATAAGTACTCATTCTTGAATTTCTTGTTCAATGCTTATGAAAGTCTATATGAATCGTTATGAAATTCTGTTGAGTATTCTACTCTAATCTATTAATTGGCCTTGTTAGCAATATCATGCATGATTTTGTCTTTAGCCTTGTCAAAATTTTGTTTCTTAAAAATGTTAATTATTTATACCATTATCTGCACCATGAGATGTAAATCCTACTGGGCGTTAGCACGCTCACCCCTGCTTTCCCTAAACATTTTTAGGTAGTGATGATGAACCTATGGATACTGAAGGAGAGGGGCAAGAGTGAAGAGCATCCCAGACATCGTGCAGCAGTGGCACCGTACCTTTAGAGTTGATATAGAGTCTGTAGTAGTTTATCCTATTAAAGTCTGTCACGTATTCGAACAATGGGCCCTATGGTTGGCTCTAAAGTTTTAAGGATGTAATAAGGAGTTGATATTTGAATTAATTTTGGCTTATGGTTTAATGATGTCATCTAATTCTATATATATTTGCTCTATTTATGATCTGAATACAACTGCGTGCTTCGATTTTCTGCATCGGGGTGTGATAATTTTATTGGTATCAGAGCTTTAATTCTTTAAGGTCCTATGAGAATAGGAAGTAGAATGAAACTTATTAAGACCACATGCATCAAAATTGTCATACCTAATGTGAGCTTGGGTAGAGCCATGGGAAAGGAGTCATATGTGTAATAATCACATTCCTAACTAGTATTACTATCCTGAAGGTACTTATTCTTTCAATGGCTGCCAAGCGTGCGCAGGCAAGAAACATGCAACAGACACTCCAAAACCTGACCCAAGTGATACTACAAGCCACTCAGGGTGGTGGAAATCGTGGGGTTGGTAAACTCCACATAAACTTTCGAAGCATGAACCCGCCAAGATTCGAGGGTAGTACTGATCCAGACACTGTTGAACACTAGATCAAGGAGATTGAGAGGGTATTTAGGGCCATGCAGTGTAACAACCAAGATAAGGTACTGCTAGTAACTTTCCAAATGGAAAAGGATGTCAGGGTATGGTGGGATTCGGTAGAAGCAACACTACAAGGCCAACAAGTGACCTGGGAATAGTTTGTAGAATGCTTCAACAACAAATACCTTTCCTAAAGGGTACAGGAGAGGAAGGTCACCGAGTTTGCAGCCTTAAAACAGCACAGGCTTACCATAGCCGAGTATGAGGCTCAGTTCTCTCGCTTGGCCTGATATGCTACTCACCTGATCGGGACTGAGAGAATGAAGGCCAAACAGTTCTTGAATAGCCTGAGGCCCTAGTATATCACCCAACTAGCGCCAATGAACATCCAGACCTATGCTAACATGATAAAGAAAGCCAACTATTGGAGGATGCTATGGAAACTACAGAAAGAATCAAGGGAAATACTGTAAAAAGGGAACATGTATCTGCCACTGGAAGATTCCAACTGAACATTGGGAGGAAAAGGCCCAGTGGTGGTTTGATAGGACAACAAGACAAGAAGCCAAGGGAAGCAGGCAAGCAGTTGGCATTGGTCCCCTCAGAAAGATGTAAATACTGTGACAAGGCTAGTCACCAATCCGAACAATGTTGGAGAGCTCAAGGCAGATGCTTACGCTGTCGAAGCCAAGATCACAGAATCTCTGACTGCCCCTTGATCAAGGAGTAGACCCCGCAGAACAAGCGTCAGAATGGCCAGAGGAGGCAAGCTCGCTTGCAAGCCATATTGGAGCCAGAGACTGCTGAGGAAGGAGGAGTGGTGGAAGGTACTCTTAAAATACTTTCTAGAACTTCTTTTGTTTTATTTGATACTGGATCCACCCATTCATTCATATCACAAAAGTTCATTGACACCCTATCTATAAAACTGGTACCAATGGGTGGTGAATTTCCAGTCACAACACCCCTTGGGCAAGGAACTAACCTCAACCAACATTTTCCCTCTGCTGATGTTGACATCGGAGGAAGGAACCTACCAGCTAACCTATTATGCATGGCCATGGGTCACTATGACGTGGATTTAGAAGCCGATTGGCTGACTCAACATGGTGCTAGTGTCAACTGCAGGAAGAGTAGGGTAACCTTTAGTGAATATTCAGCGCTTGTTTACTCAGGGGCTAAGAATTGTAAACACCTATCCCTTATCTCTGCCCTTCGAGTCCATAGGATCATAAGGAAGGGTGTATAACATTCCTTGCTTCAGTAGTAGTGGAAAGGAAAGATGTAAAAATGGAAGATATCGTTGTGGTTAGGGATTTCCCAGATGTGTTTTCCAGAAGATCTACCTGGTATTCCCCTTGTGAGAGAAGTAAATTTCTCTATTTCTTTAGTACAAGAGCTGCCCTAGTCTCTAGGGCCCCCTATAGAATGTCACCTGCAGAGTTAAAGGAGTTGAAGGAACCACTAATGAAGTTGCTAAAGAAAGGGTTTATCAGACCAAGTACCTCACCGTGGGGAGCCCCTGTGTTATTTGTCAAGAAGAAGGACGGTTCAATGAGGTTGTGTATTGATTACAGACAGTTGAATCGACTCATAATTAAAAACAAGTATCCCCTGCCAAGAATTGATGAATTATTCGATCAGATTTCTGGAGCTAATTACTTTTCTAAGATTGATCTTAGATCTGGCTACCACCAATTGAGGATTTTGGAGGAAGAAATCCACAAGATGGCCTTCAAGAGCAGGTATGGGCATTATGAATTTGTTGTCATGCCTTTTGGACTGACAAAGGCCCCTGCAGCTTTTATACAGTTAATGAATGATGTGTACCGGCCATATCTATGACTAAGGAAGAACATGAGACTTGAAGATAGCCTTACAATTGCTAAGGAATAATCAATTGTATGCTAAGTTGAGCAAATGAGAGTTCTAGATGGAGGAGGTGTCCTTTTTAGGGCATGTGATCACTAAGGATGGAATTGCAGTGGATCCATCTAAAGTGGAGGCTGTAATGAATTGGGAGCAACCTACTAATATCACAGAAATAAGAAGCTTTCTGGGATTGGCAGGCTATTACAGAAGATTCATCAAAGACTTATCCAAAATCGTTGTGCCTCTAACTAGACTGACCAAGAAGGAGAATCCATTTGTATGGATAGAAGAGTGTGAGAGGAGTTTTTGCACTCTGAAGGAATGTCTAACTTCAGCTCATGTCCTTGCCCTACCCACTGAAGGGGGAGGATTCGAGGTGTATACAGATGCGTCAAACATCAGATTGGGATGTGTACTGATGCAGTCAGGTAAGGTGATAGCATATGCCTCTAGGCAATTGAGGATACATGAAGTTAATTACTCCGTCCATGATCTAGAGTTAGCAGCGGTGGTATTTGCATTAAAAATATGGTGACACTATCTTTATGGCGAGCAATTCAAGGTATATTCAGATCATAAGAGTTTAAAGTATCTCTTTTCACATAAAGAACTTAACATAAGACAACGGAGATGGTTGGAGTACTTAAAAGACTTCGACTTTTCCATACAATATCACCCAGGGAAAGCTAATTCCGTAGCGGATGCTTTGAGTAGAAAGCATGTGGCGTTACTAGCCAAGTTAATGGTGGGAGAATGGCTATTGCTAGAGCAATTCGCTAACATAGACCTGAATATAAAGAAGGAAAATGATAGTGTGTTGATCGCCAACATCAGCATACAATCGGATCTTTTCACTGAGATCAGAGAACAGCAAGACAATGCTCTTTTCTGGTGGAGATTAAGGAGAAGATAGATCAAAGGCTGGAATTCACCGTAGCTAATGATGGCAGAATAGTATTCAAGGGAAGGATGTGTGTGCCTGATAATGAAGAGCTGAAGAGGAAGTTGATGACTGAAGCCCATAGATCCAAGTATACAATCCATCCTAGAGCCACTATGTCACGCCCCGACGTGGAATATCGGAACGTGAGACAGTTGCAAGTAAATGGGTACAGAGCGAGTACTAGACATCAAACCATTGGACAAGAATAAATACTAAAGCAAATGCGTCTCATTTATAATCTTTCAAATGTCTAGTTACAACCACTAATATCAGAGCCATTCTATAGGGCCCGAATTACATCGAATAAAAGCAAAAGACTAACTCAGACTCTAACATAGTGCTACGACGCTAGGGTACTCATGACTTCACTCTTGGTCATTTCCGTCCTCTTGAGTGTAAGTGTCATCCTAGGTCTCACCTTAGAACACAGCAAATAATGCAGGGTGAGCGATAACACCCAGTAGGACTTAAATCTCATGTAAACAAGCATGCTTAAAGTGATTAATGTCTTATCAAACACAATAACTAGAGAGAATGATGAGAACAGTATAAAGAATAATGCCACATGATAACGAGGAACAATAGCACAATTGCACGAGAGTATAACACCACAAGTATGATAACGGATTGACCATATAACTCGATAACAAGTAAAGTTGCACTGATGATCAGATCATCCCCATATAATTTCATGAATTATATATCTATTTTGGTGATTAACAAAATCCTAACAATTAGTATCTAACAAGTTTTTATGAAGCTTAGTCACAGGAAATAAACCAGGCAAAATCAAGCAAAGACTTGTAAGTAAATCCTTACTTTGTTGTTCTTAATTTTTCAGAGCATGAAATTTCTCTAAGTACACATCGACTCGCTTTGAAGCATAACGATTCAACAAGTGAGTATAACGATTTCAATCTCACAACGATTTCGTAAGTGAGCATAACAATTTGCTATCATAACGATTCGACGAGTATAACGATTTCAATCTCACAACGATTTCGTAAGTGAGCATAACAATTTGCTCTCATAACAATTTGACAAGTGAGTGTAATGATTTCAATCTCACAACGATTTCATAAGTGAGCATAACGATTTTCTCTCATAACGATTCGACAAGTGAGTATAACAATTTCAATCTCACAACGATTTCGTAAGTGAGCATAACGATTTGCTCATAACGATTTGCTCATAACGATTTGCTTATAGTCTCATAACGATTTGGTCATAATGATTTGCTTATAATCTTATAACGATTTGGTTATAACGATTTGCTCATAATGATTTGGTTATAACGATTTGCTCATAACGATTTGGTTATAACGATTTGCTCATAACGATTTTCTTATAGTGTTATAATGATTTGGTTATAACGATTTGCTCATAACGACTTGGTTATAACGATTTGCTCATAACGATTTGCCTATAGTGTTATAACGATTTGGTCATAATGATTTGCTTATAACGATTTGGTTATAATGATTTGCTCATAACGATTTGGTTATGAATGCATAACGATTTATGCGTACAACGATTTGTTTACGAATGAGCAATGATTCACATGAACAATGACTCATACACAACGATTCTATAAGTCATGTTCATATCGACTTCATAAGCTATAACGACTTGATATTTGAATATCTTGACAAGTCAAAGTCATCCCGCGTGTTTCTCTGTTATCCATGCATTAAATATAACCGTACATTTCTCTGCACGATGCATGTCCAGATATCTTCTATTCTTATGCTCCTGCATGTAATATCTTTTTGGAAAGACAGAATGGAAATTTCTATCTTGATGTATTCTCATTCTAATGTTGACTGACAACAAGAGACAGCTTAGTTGTCTACGTTTTAGCATTTAATGTGTGCAGGTCTCTGATAGTACGACTCTATACAACGTTGGATAAAGTAGAAGCTGGAGGATATCAAGAAGGATTTTCTTCTTACGTGCATGGAACGCAAAGAACCATTGACTACAAAGGAAAGCCATACAGTCTAACGTTCTTGGAACATAGAGACAATGGATACTTCAACGGCTACATTTTCAAAAGAAGATACAAATAGAAGACTGGTGCCTACGTAAAGAACAACTAATCTTGAGAATTCAAAATCTACAGGCACCATAGAAGAGCTCAAGTCTCACTCCATCGCTTTGTTGTAGCTCTTTGCTCTCTGTGTCTAGTGTAGAACCTTGAGAGAGGTTTTGTGAACTGAGAGTGTTCTTCTTTGTAGATCTTTTCCTCTCAGTCTTCGCTTCGGATCAAGCACTGTGCTATTAGCTTGGTCCAGGGGCGTATCATCCCTTGACACATCTTTGTGTTATTCCCTTCGTGTTGAAGGAAGACCTGGGGGTTCTAGGGTGTTATTCCCTTCGTGTTGAAGGAAGACCTAGAGGGTTCCAGGGTGTTGTATTCCTCTTCAAGTTGTGAAGAGAAGACCAGCTGTGGCTGGGTGTGTAAGTGTCCTTGAGGGGGACTGTACCCTTGGGTAGTAAATCCTGAGTTGTTGCTCAGGGACTAGACTAGGACTCCTGTGGAGAGGAGGTCCGAACCAGGATAAAATCTGGTGTAGTGTGATTGCTTGCTTTGTGTTTGTTGTTTACTTTTCACTAACGCTAACAATCAACGAAGTGCTTGTTGTGTGAACATTTTTGTGGATAGTTTTAGGTATTCAAATTTTAAAGAATCCCATTCACCCCCCCCCCCCTCTGGGCTTGCTAGCTGGGCAACAAGTGGTATCAGAGCTAGTCTCTTCAACAAAGAAGAAGATCCTACGATCTAAAGAGAAAAGATCAAATGGCAGCCCAAGGTCACTTCGAAGGTCAGTCAGTAAACAGGCCACCGCTGTTCGATGGTGAAGACTACACATATTGGAAAACAAGAATGGAATTCTTCCTTCAAGGGATCGACTATCAAATTTGGTCGATTGTAGAAGAAGGTGATCTTCTGGTCACCAACGACAAAGACAAATGGACAGAAGATGACAAGAAGAAAATTTCTCTCAACTGCAAGGACAAGAGCATATTGTGTTGTGCTCTCAGCAAGAAGAAATTCAACAGAATCTCCGCCTGCAAATCCGCAATGGAGATGTGGGAGAAGCTGAGGATCACCTACGAAGGCACAGACAAAGTAAAAGAAACCAGAATAGACATTCTGGTAACTCAATATGAAGATTTCAGATGCAACCCGATGAAACAATTACACAAATGTACAGTAGGTTCACCGACATCACTAATGGATTGGCTGGTCTTGGTAAGACCTATCAGATGGGAGACATGGTTAGGAAAATTCCCAGATCCTTACCTGCCTCGTGGACTCCAAAAGTAACAGAAATAGAAGAGGCTAACGACTTGAAGATAATGTCGTTAGAAAAACTCATTGGGTGATTAACATGGAAAGGTTGGGAGAATCATCTAGCAGAAAGAAGCATTCCAACGCACTCAAGGCAGAAGAAGACACATCAGAAGAAGGCTCATATAGCCAAGAAAGCATGAACAGTAGTGAAGATGAAGAAGCAATGCTATCCAGAAGGTTACAACGCATCTTGGCTAAGAAGAAGAAGTATCAGTCCAGAAGAAGATACTTTAAGAAGGGAAAAGACTTCAAAAGGTCAGAAGTCAAAGATGCAAAGAAGACTGAACTGATTTTCTATGAATGCAAGAAGCCCGGACATATCAAGGCAGAATGTCCGAAGCTCAAGAAAACTGAGTTCAGAAAGAAAGACAGTTCCAGAAAACCTAGAAGATTTAAAAGAAATCCATGGCAGCAGCATGGGACAACAGTAGTGACTCTGACAGCGAGTCAAGCTCAAGCAATGAAGAAGAAGAAGAAGAAGCCAACCTGGCATTCATGGCCAACCTCGAAGACAAGGTAACATCAGACTCATCTTTCTCTTCGTGCAATGAATCTGATTCTGACAACTTAGAAGAAGCTTTTAATGAACTGTATTGTAAATATAAAGAAGTGTGTAAATCACTAAAAGCCAATAAGAAAAATCTTGCATGCTTAGAAAATACTAATGCAGACTTAAAATCTGAAAATGAACAAATGGAAAAACAAATTACTGAACTAAAAAGGAGAAATGAATTGTTATGCGAAGACTTGAAAATTAAAAATGAACAATTAGCGAGTTTGGAAAACCAAGAAACTATAAATAAATTAAAACAAGAAGTAAACACTTTAACAACAGAAAATGAAAAATTGTCAAGCACACTAGAAAAATTTACTAATGGCAAAACAACATTAATATTAAAAGGTGCTAGACGGTCAGGTAAAAAGAAACATGGATTAGGTTATACTCCTCTCGATAATAAGGAAACAGTAGTATATCCTAAAACATATCCAACTCCTAAATTTGTACCTGAACAAGACACAGCATATAAATCAAATTTTAAATACATTCCAACTGAAAAGATAACTAAAATGTCTTGCTGTAGCCATTGCAATAAGTTAGGACACATTAAGTATCATGTCCAACTAAACATAAAATATGGATAATTAAAAGAAAAATTGACGATACTAACCAATCAGGACCCAAAAGAACTTGGGTACCTAAAGCTTAATGTTTTTAATGCAGGGAAACCTTCGAGCATCCAAATGGTACTTAGATAGCGGATGCTCAAGGCATATGTCAGGTAACAAGAAGCTGTTCTCTCACCTTGAAGCTAAAGAAGGCACAGTTATATATGGTGACAATGGCAAAGGAACTATAATAGGTTGCGGACCGGTTGGTAGCAAAGGAAAAGTTATCATTAAGATGTACTTTGTGTGAAAGGACTGAAGCACAAACTTATTAGTATCAGCCAGCTGTGTGATAAAGGACATCAGATCAGATTTCAAGAGTCAAAGTGTAGTATTATGAAGGATGGTGCAGTCGTGTTTGAAGCCAGCAGGGAAAAGAACCTGTATGTACTTTATTTGGAAGAACTAAAGGATCAGGACATATGTCTGGCAGCAAATAAAGAGTAGTCAACAGATCTCTGGCACCAAAGACTGGGCCACTGCAGCTTGGATGGCATGAGAAAGTTGATCAAGAGAAGCTTGGTGGAAGGTCTACCCAAGGTTAGTGCAAAAATGAATGGTGTCTGTAGGCCGTGTGCAAAAGGGAAGCACACCAAGTCATCCTTCAAGTCAAAGACCGTGGTAACAACCTCTAAACCCTTAGAACTTCTACATATGGATCTATTTGGGCCAATGAGGACCACAAGTCTCGGGGGAAAGAACTTTGGATTTGTTATAGTAGATGACTACTCAAGGTTTACATGGGTTTCTTTCCTAGATCACAAGGATGATACTTTTGAAAGTTTTGTTAGTTTCAGCAAGAAAGTTCAAAAGGATAAGAAGTATAGCATCATTAGTATCTGATCAGATCATGGAGGAGAATTTCAGAATGAGAGCTTTGCAAAATTCTGTGATAGCCAAGGAATAGAACACAACTTCTCAGCACCAAGGACACCACAACAAAATGGAGTTGCTGAAAGAAAGAATAGAACCCTATTGGATATGGCAAAGACAATGCTATCAGAATATGATTTGCCAAGATATTTTTGGACCGAAGCCATCAACACAGCATGCTATATCATCAACAGAGTAATGATCAGGCCAATCTTGAAAAAGACTTCATATGAGCTATACGAGCAGAAGAAGCCAAAGATCAGCCATTTCAGGACATTTGAATGTCCATGCTTCATCCACAACAACGGCAGAAGGGACATTGGTAAGCTAGTTGCAAAATTAGATGAAGGAATATTCATGGGGTATGCTTCCAAACCCAAAGGATATAGAGTATTTAACAAACGAACTTTATTAATTAAGCAATCAGTGCATATTATTTTTGATGAAACTAACCCTTCCTTGATAAAGGAAGTAGATAGTGATATTGATGACACAGATGAATTGTCCAAGAAGCTAAAGAACACATCTATTGAGGATAAGGATGATCCACCCTTGGAAGATCTACAACAAAAGGATACATCTTACGATAATCTTCCAAAAGAATGGAGGTATAAGAAAGATCACCCACTGGAAAACATCATTGGTGATCCATCAGTTAGGGTAAGAACCAGAGGTAATATAATTCCTTGTGACTACATTGCCTTTGTATCTCAAATAGAGCCTAAGACAGTCAATGAGGCACTGTCTGATGAATCTTGGATATTAGCCATGCAAGATGAACTTAACCAGTTCAAGAGAAACCAAGTATGGTCCCTTGTTCTGCGACCATCAGATCATCCTGTGATTGACACCAAATGGGTGTTCATAAACAAGTTGGATGAAGCTGGTGTGATCATAAGAAACAAGGCCAATTGGTAGCTCAAGGCTATTCCCAAGAGGAAGGCATAGATTTCGATGAAACCTATGCACCAGTGGCTAGACTTGAGGCAATTAGGATTTTACTTGCATATGCTTCTGCATTAAATTTAAAACTCTTTCAAATGGATGTAAAATCTGCTTTTCTGAATGGTTTTATAAAGGAAGAGGTATATGTAGAACAACCATCTGGTTTTGATGACATGGATTTTCCAAATCATGTCTTTAAGTTGCATAAAGCTTTATATGGTTTAAAGCAAGCACCTAAAGCTTGGTATGAAAGGCTTAGTTCTTTTTTTTTTAATCATGTTTCATTAGAGGAAAAGTAGATAGCACATTATTCATTAAGTCTAAACTTAAAAATGTGTTACTTGTTCAAATATATGTTGATGATATAATATTTGGCTCTACTGATGAATCTCTTTGCAAGTATTTTGAAAAGTTTATGCAGGGAGAATTTGAAATGAGCATGATGGGGGAGCTCAACTACTTCCTCAGATTGCAAATCAAACAAGGAAAGGAAAGATCTCACATCTATAAAGCCAAGTACACCAAAGAATTACTAAAGAAGTTTGGATTTGAAAACGCCAAGCCACTGTCAACACCCATGAGCACATCAACAAGGCTAGACAGTGACAAAAATGGTAAGAAAGTAGATCAGAAACTTTACAGAGGTATGATAGGTTCATTACTCTACTTAACAGCAAGTAGACCTGATATATTGTTTAGCGTATGTATGTGTGCTAGGTACCAGGCAGATCCTAAAGAGTCTCATTTAATTTGTGTTAAAAGGATCTTTAGATACTTAGCCAAAACTCATGATCTAGGATTATGGTAGCCAAATTCATGTGAAATTAATTTAGTAGGATATTCTGATGCTGACTATGCTGGATGCAAGGTAGATAGGAAAAGCACCAGTGGATTTTGTCAATTTCTTGCAGGATGTCTGATATCATGGTCCTCAAAGAAGCAAAATTCAATAGCACTATCTACAGTTGAAGCTAAGTACGTGGCTGCTGGAAGCTATTGTACACAACTCTTATGGATCAAACAGCAGCTTGAGGATTTTGGACTAAATATCAAGACAATTCCCTTGCTGTGCGATAACACCAGTGCAATAAATCTCACCAAGAATCCAGTTCAGCATTCAAGGACAAAGCACATTGAGGTTAGGTACCATTTTATTCGTGATCATGTAGCTAATGGTAATATAGACATTTCTTTTGTAGATACACAAAATCAGTTAGCAGATATCTTCACAAAGGCCTTACCTGAAGAGAGATTTACTTCTCTTAGAAGGGAACTAGGCATGTGTAAATTGTGAAAATTTATCTGTATAAAACTGAAATAAAAATTATTTCAGAATAACCAAATTTTCTCTCCCCTGTAGTTAAGCAAAATCTCATTAAAATATTACTTGTTTCTTACTTATCCAAGACGGTTTGATTATTTTTAAAGTATTTATTCCTCTCGAACTGGTCACTTTATCGTTTTCTGCCATTATGGCACCTTTGTTTCGAAAAGTCACCTTTATTCTTTTTGATAAAAACCTAAAATCTATGGTACAATGATTCATCCTTGTCTTCATCTCCTTCAACTTGCCTGAGGTGATACCCTATTGACTCCGACATCGACTCTCTGAGATTTCAAAGCTTCTAACTCCTTCCCGTGAGAAATTTCTTGAGGGCTTCTGCTTCTTTCCTCATTCCAATCATCTAGAAACCTTCCCCTTCAAATCCATGGCCACGTCTGGTGCATCCGGCAGCGTAGGGGGCTATGAAGCTGCGTTTCTTACCACCGAGCAGCAAGAGAGGTATACCTCTGTGAAGATCAAGGTCTGTGGCAACAAGACAGTGGACGTTGCAGATTTGCAGAAGAATGGAATGGGCAGCATCATTGCAGCAATGGAGAGGATGAAGTGGTCGAAGATGGCAACTCTGTCAGAGGTGAGTTATCCAAACCTAGTAAAGGAATTTTATGTTTGTTTGAAGACTGAGGAGGACGGGTCCTTGACATCCACTGTCAAAGGAACCCAGATTAAGATTACCTATGAGCTTTTGGAAACTTTATTTGGAGTTTGCACCATCGGTCACAGTGGGGTTCACACTGTGGATATCCAGGCGAAGGGATTAGGGATTGTTAGTCCCGAGTACAAACTAAAGGATGGAAAGATAGACATCAACCAACTGAATGCATTCAACCAGATTCTTCATTTCATAGTGTGCCAGTTTTTAGTCCTTAGGAGTGCCACCTAGTGTACTTGTACAAAGGCGGACTCAGATATGATGTTCTGGGCTATCCATAACCAAAGCATAAATATGGCAGAGGTTATGATAGAAAGGATGAAGTTTGCATCCGCTCAGGTTTGGGACAAGAAGAGCAAGCTAAATGTGTCCCTACCATATGCACATCTGCTCACCAAGGTATTTCAACATTTTTGCATCAATTTATCTGGAGCAGTGTCAGAGAAAATGGGCCAGGCTATTCGAAGCAGAAACTTAAAGAAAAATGGATTCTCATTGGTTGGAGGTATATGGACCAAGACCTCAGTGGTTGAGGGTGAAGCCATTATTAGAGAAGCCCAAGAAGTCCAAGAGGAAGTAAGAGAAGCAGCAGTAGCAGCAGAAGTACCAGCAGTACCAGAAGTTCAAGAGCAACATCAAGAAGTTATCCTTTTAGAAATTGCAGTGGAACAAGCAGCAGCGGCAGTAGATGTCCGAGCAGAAGAATCGGTGATCGGTGATCATTGGAAGCCAGATTGAGGACATTCCTCAAGAATTTATTGAGCCTGTTGGACAGAATTCAGAAGTTGCACCTCCATCCTCTCAAGTAGCTACAATTCTTAGGAGTGTACTGGACTCTTTAACCAGTACTCATGTGGATCCAGAGATCTTGGTAGATCCAGTTGTAGAGGTTGTAGCATCTGGCCTCAGTACAGATGTTGTCATGGAGGATGCTCCTATTCAGAGGGAGCAAGAAGAAGAAGATGTTCCAGTTGATACCCATATGGAAGATGCTCCTATTCAGGGGGAGCAATCTGTTGAAAAGGAAACAATGCCCCCATTGATGATCAGTTCAGAGAAGGCATTGTGGAGAGTGCCTCAGGTGAAGAAGATAATGATGATAATGTGGAGCTCGTTGCAGGGCAAGCAGCAAAGGGAAAGAAACAGCTTTTGGGATTCCTCTCTTGACCAGGAGGCCTCATCAGAGGCAGAGAAAGAAGAAATTGAAGGTCAATCTGAAGCCCTTAGTTGCTAGAATGGATGAACAAGGAAAGATTCTGTGCTCTATGCAATCAGATATTCAGTCAATTTTCATAAGCCAGAGTACTTCAGCTAAGGAGATGGGCATGGTCAGAAATGCAGTTAGATGGGTGCGAAGTGAACTTATTAGCATCAAGGCGTCTATAGCCGCACTTGGAGATTTGGTCAGGGCACAGTCCTCAAATGCCCCTCCTGCTCCTTCTCCTGCAGAACCAGTCCAAAGTTCTGGACCTTCAGAGGCCAGGCAACAAGATGCTGGGCCATCAGGGCCAATTTCAGAAGAACCAGCAGGGCCATCCGGGCCACAGGTTGTTGAAGAGGTAGCAACTGCAGTGCAAGATCATGCTGAAGCTATGAAGTCTGGGCCATCAGGGCCAATAGAGGATGTTTCTGGGCCAACAGGGCCAATAGAGGATGTTTCTGGGCCAACAGGGCCAGTGGTTTCCGAGGGTGAGATCCAAGAGTAGAAGAGCCAGTTGTAGCTCCAGAAGCCCCTGATCCTGCTCCTCTTGCAACTCCGGCCCCTCCTTCACCACCATCTTCCTCCACAGCACCACCAGCACCTATCCTTTCAAACAACCCATGCCTCGCTCCATTTCATCTCCAACACCATTTCCTTCTGAATCCTCCTCATCTCCTGCCATCTCCACATCCATTCCTCCACCTCCTCCTGTCATTGAAGACCCTCCAGCCTCATCATCAGTTGGAGCCTCATCTTCCTCTGGTCCTTCTTCTGCTGGACCATCCATCATATCTCCTCCTACCCATCAATCATTTCTTCATCCTCCTACTCCTCCCTCCTTTGTTACCTTTATACCTAAAAGTGCACAATTTGAAGGTCCCTTTCTAAAGAAATTCAAGGATGAGTTGGAAATTACCACAATCTGCTCAGTCCTGGAAGTTGGTTCTCATGTCCACAGAACTGACTCTCCTTCTTCTAGTCCTTGTTCTGAAAAGAGGAAACTCTCCAACACTCTTGCTCTTCCCAAGTTTCCTCCTCTTTGGTTTTCCCTCACTGTTGACAATCGAAGGAAACCAATTTATTGTGAATATCTCCAAAAGTGTATCTTTGCCACCATTTTTGGTGTTCCTTTTCTCAATCTCACTGATCACCTCAATGTTGTCCTTCCCTACTGCCACTTCTCCAAAGCTGATCAATCAAAAATTTTCCAAATGGCTGAATGCAAGTCTGAAGATCAGTGGGCTAAAGGGCACAAGGCTCTCTATAGGAAATTTCTTCTTGCAAAGTCAGATCGGTTTCCACCCCGGGATCACCCACTCACTCTCTCTGAGTGGTTTGTCATTCATCACAAGACCACCTGGGAACCCTTCATTCAAAAGGAAGTAAAGCTCATACGGTATTTCCAACTATTCAATGACTATCGTTATCTTCACAAGCTACCTGAAGTGTAGTTGGGTCAGTTCCAGGGAGCCATTGCTTCGTTAAAACTTGAAAATCCAGTTAATTGCTCCTTCAAAGTGGATTTCGCTACCCTGCAAATACCAGACAGTGTGTTTCTCCCCAAACTGCATTCTTTGGTCATGGACTCCTCAGTTGGTCCTGTTATTTTTTAGAGATTTGCTCGTGTAATGGGTAGGATCTCAGCTCAACAGGGTCGTCTCCCCTCCTTCCAAAGATTCCTCTTCCGGAAATTCCATCTAGGCCATATCACTTCTGAGGTCCTTGCCCCTCTTCTCTCTGAAAGTGAAAGGCTCTCTCCCTCCGATTGGGAAAAACATTACAACCAGTCAGCCCTTCAGTTGGAAGCCTTGAACAGCTCCTTGTTTAAGGCAGGCAAGCCTACTCTCACAGCTGAAGCCTTTTTGGACTTGAATTCCATCAATCTGGTTCAAGAGCCTTATGATCAATGGGTCGAGTGGTACAAACTTTTTATGGCTTTGAAGAAAGATATCCTGCAGCATCAGATCCACTACCCTATCAAGATCAACCAGTTTCTTCAGTTTGCCAGCTTTGGCTCTTTCATTTCCTTCAAGGTCTCCCTTGGCAAAGATGAATATGCTACCTTTCTAGAAGCTCAGCGCCAACTTCACATCAAACAAATGCTTCCTGTCATGGGGTCATCTTATTCTATTGCTTTTGGGATTTTTCAGACCTATTTTGAGGAACAGGAATGCAGGGCTGTGCGCATTATTCAACGGCATGCCTCTCTTCTATCTCCTGCTTTCTACCTCCATGTAACCCCTCAAGATAAATAGAACAGTTCTTTGCTCTCTCTTTTCTCATTCTTCTTTGTCTCCGAATGATATCTTTTTGCTTAATGACAAAAAGGGGGAGAACCATAGTATTTCTGAAATACATTCCTTTTTATATTCTGTAAAATTCCTTAGATTTATTTCAGAAAGTCTATGCTTATGTTATGTTTTGTCATCACCAAAAAGGGGGAGATTGATGATCAGATCATCCCCATATAATTTCATGAATTATATATCTATTTTGGTGATTAACAAAATCCTAACAATTAGTATCTAACAAGTTTTTATGAAGCTTAGTCACAGGAAATAAACCAGGCAAAATCAAGCAAAGACTTGTAAGTAAATCCTTACTTTGTTGTTCTTAATTTTTCAGAGCATGAAATTTATCTAAGTACACATCGACTCGCTTTGAAGCATAACGATTCGACAAGTGAGTATAACGATTTCAATCTCACAACGATTTTATAAGTGAGCATAACGATTTACTCTCATAACGATTCGACAAGTGAGTATAACGATTTCAATCTCACAACGATTTCGTAAGTGAGCATAACGATTTGCTCTCATAATGATTCGACAAGTGAGTATAACGATTTCAATATCACAATGATTTCGTAAGTGAGCATAACGATTTGCTCATAACAATTTGCATATAGTCTCATAACGATTTGGTCATAACGATTTGCTCATAACGATTTGCTTATAATCTTATAACGATTTGCTCATAACGATTTACTTATAGTGTTATAACGATTTGGTTATAACGATTTGCTCATAACGATTTGCTTATAGTGTTATAACGATTTGGTCATAACAATTTTCTTATAACGATTTGGTTATAATGATTTGCTCATAACAATTTGGTTATGAATGCATAACGATTTATGCGTACAACGATTTGATTACGAATGAGCAATGATTCACATGAACAATGACTCATACACAACGATTCTATAAGTCATGTTCATATCGACTTCATGAGCTATAACGACTTGATATTTGAATATCTTGACAAGTCAAAGTCATCCCGTGTATTTCTCTGTTATCCATGCATTAAATATAACCGTACATTTCTCTGCGCGATGCATGTCCAGATATCTTCTATTCTTATGCTCCTGCATGTAATATATTTTTGGAAAGACAGAATGGAAATTTCTATCTTGATGTATTCTCACTCTAACGTTGACTGACAACAAGAGACAGCTTAGCTATCTACGTTTTAGCATTTAATGTGTGCAGGTCTCTGACAGCACGACTCTATACAACGTTGGATAAAGTAGAAGCTGGAGGATATCAAGAAGGATTTTCTTCTTACGTGCATGGAACGCAAAGAACCGTTGACTACAAAGGAAAGCCATGCAGTCTAACGTTCTCGAAACATAGAGACAACGGATACTTCAACGGCTACATTTTCAAATGAAGATACAAATAGAAGACTGGTGCCTACATAAAGAACAACTAATCTTGAGAATTCAAAATCTGTAGGCACCATAGAAGAGCTCAAGTCTCACTCCATCGCTTTGTTGTAGCTCTTTGCTCTCTGTGTCTAGTGTAGAACCTTGAGAGAGCTTTTGTGAACTGAGAGTGTTCTTCTTTGTAGATCTTTTCCTCTCAGTCTTCGCTTTGGATCAAGCACTGTGCTATTAGCTTAGTCCAGGGGCGTATCATCCCTTGAACACATCTTTGTGTTATTCCCTTCATGTTGAAGGAAGACCTGGGGGTTCTAGGGTGTTACTCCCTTCGTGTTGAAGGAAGACCTGGAGGGTTCCAGGGTATTGTATTCCTCTTTAGGTTGTGAAGAGAAGACCAGCTGCGGCTGAGTGTGTAAGTGTTCTTAAGGGGGACTATACCCTTGGGTGGTGAATCCTGAGTTGTTGCTTAGGGACTGGACCTATGACTCCTGTGGAGAGGAGGTCCGAACCAGGATAAAATCTGGTGTAGTGTGATTGCTTGCTTTGTGTTTTTGTTTACTTTTCACTAACGCTAACAATCAACGAAGTGCTTGTTGTGTGAACTTTTTGTGGACAGGTTTAGGTATTCAAATTTTAAAGAATCCCATTCACGCCCCCCCCCCCCCCCCCCCCCTCTGGGCTTGCTAATTGGGAAACATGCACAACAGTGCACTAGTCACGATAGCAAGTGTTGGTCGATATTCTTTCAACCACGAGTTCAAGTAAACAATAATTGACTGATTGATTGCCATAGATTAAATCTTGCGAGTTCATGCGTTAGGTGCATGCCAAACACCCTGATCATTAAACCCCCGCGAGTTATAGCCTTTCGAGTATCAGGCCCTTATAATGTTGCCTAGCAAAATCATGTTTTTACCTTAGATAATCAATTGAATGGCCAAATAGAGTACCAAGAATAGATGAGAGTAATTGAAGAATAGATGAGAGTACAAAGAGAACGTGAATAGAGGGGTAAGTAGAGTATAGATGAGAACTAAGGGTCATTGCACAGGAAACATCGAGTAAACAGGCGATAGTAACATTTGCACAACACGCGCAATTGGTGCTGGCAGTCAGGTGGGATTCACTACCTTCCCACTGGCCATGCTATGCACAGGTCCAGAGGTTCGATGTGATTCAAGATAAGAACGAGATCTTTCTAAGGCCGATTGGATCTTACCGATCCCTAGAAGGGTATCATAAGCGTTAGGGTACAACCAGTTCGTCGACCATGTGGGAACCCATGGACAGAGGAGACTTATGGAGGCCTTGAGCAAGGATTCACTAGTTCGGCAGAAGGAATATCCGACGGAGAGTTCATCCAAGTCAAGAGAAAGTATGTATATAGAAACAAGTGCCCGACATTCTAGAGGAATTCTAGAACAGTGGAGCATCAGTAACGGTATTCCCAAAACATCGCGAGAAAATGAAGACAAGTCCACTTAAGATAGGGAAATATAATTGAAATAAGTTACCAAATGTATTATGAGGTATATTCATGCCAAGTTAAGCCATATTGGATGGTTCAAGTGTGTGCATGTGATAAGAGAATCATGGAGATGAAATAATCAAGTGAATGACTTTTAATTAACTAATTACATCTCTAAGATTTACAACTTTGTTTACTGTGGTTAAGACAGTTAACAAGGTGAGAGTTTACTGTAGAAAGTCAAGATGAACAGAGATTTAGGGTTTTCATGCAAAACTCCAGAACGCGACGTACCCCTGTAAGGGTCGCGACGAGATACAGTCAGAACGCGACAGGACCAATCAAAGGTCGCGACAGGTCGGTCAGAGCAGGCTGCCAGAACGTGACGGTGTGGCCTGTCGCATTCAGAACGCGACAGGTACTATGTTGCGACGGGCCCTGAGAACACGGCCTATCGGGTCTTCGCATTCTCTAGTCCTGCACCTGAGTCCGAGTGGGAAAGGTACCATGCATTGGATTACGGTCCTGGTTTCCATGTTTTGACACATGGTTGTTCAAAAATTAAGAACTAAATGTACAGATGATGAAAATTCATGAAACTAGTTTTAAACGAATCTAAACATACAAGAGTACTTCCAGTAAATGGAAATTTGAAAGTGGACATGGTCTCGGCATGCATCAAACAAGTTTATTCATGAAGAACATGGTACAGTATGCAGTAGAGATAAAAGAATTAATTCGGGACGTAGGATGGATGAAAATTAGGGTTTTCAGGGGCAAAAGATTCATGACATCAATCTGTATCTCCAGTAAAATTTTCATAGCATAGTGTCAAGTATACATGGAGATATAGGTTAAACATGATGGTTCGGGGTCATGGTGAATGCAGAACTTCAAAAATATAGAACAAAAGATTGGGTTGACGAAAAATCATGAGACAAGAGGGGTTTTGTTCCTGATGCATGGAACAATCTACAGACGAAATTAATTAGGTTTTGCTCGTGAGAATGCCTACCTTTTGTTGCCCAGTTGACAAGCCCAGAGGGGGGTGAATGGGTCTTTAAAAAATCTGTTTAGGTGACACCTGTACGTAAAAGTATACACAAAAACAATCTTCGATGTTGGTTAGTAACGGTTGGTATGAATAAAAAACTCACAAAGAATCAATCACACAACGCAAGGAATTATCCTGGTTCGGACCTCCTTTCCTTAGGAGTCCTACGTCCAGTCCCTGAGCAACAACTCAGGTTTTCACTAACTAGGGTACAGTCCCCTATGGACACTACAACACCCAGCTCAGCTGGTCTTCCTTCACACCAGAAGGGAATAACCACACCCTGGATACCTCACCAGGTCTTCCTTCACAACCGAAGGGAACATCACCCTGGATCCCACCAGGTCTTCCTTCACACACGAAGGGAACAGCACTCTGGATCCCACCAGGTCTTCCTTCACACACGAAGGGAAACACCACAAAGAGAATAGAATGAATTCAAGCCCTAGATCAAGCTTTTACAAGCCAAGATCTGAAGCAACAAGCACTGAGAGCAAAAGATCTAAACAAGGCACACTCTCAGAACTACACTGGCTCTCTTAGAAATTCTATTACAACACAGAGAGCGAAGAGCTAAAGGTGATGAGGAATGAGATTCTTGGCTCTAGACTTCTTGCAGAAGGATTTGAATGCTCGTATGCGAGATCTTGTTCTCCACTGGTTGTCTGCATTCTTCACTTTTGTCTTGTATTTATGTCTCCTTTTGAAATATGGCCGTTGAAGTAACCGTTGTCTCTTAGATTGGTAGACGTTAGACTGCTTGACATTTGGAAGCTTCAACAATCTTTTATCCATTTGAGCACGTTAGCTGTCTATATGGTCCAACGTTGTATGATAGAATGTCTTTAGGACCCTGCACACATTAAATGTTTGAACAGTAGACAGCTAGGCTGTCTCTTGTTGTCAGTAAACGTTGACGTGAGTATTTACCAAAATAGCAATGCCAAATAGCTTGCACTAAAAGATGTTGACAGAATATGCACAATAGAAAAAGGATATCATCTGCATGCATGCAGAGATACGTTCTGTCTTTATTAAATGCACAGCAGTCAGACAGATAAGAGAAGACTTTGACTATTCAATGCTTTAAGAGATAAGATAAATGTCAAGTCGATATAAACCATAAAGTTGTTGTCTATATGACTTATGAAATCGTTATGAATACTAACAAGTCATTATAGAGAGCAAATCGTTAAAGCAAGTTTATGTGTTCAACAAGGAAATCGTTATGAACACTTATCAAGTCGTTATAAGCTTTAAAGAAATCGTTGCGCGAAGCAAATCGTTATGAGTTCTAAAGAAATCGTTGCACGAAGCAAATCGTTATGAATTCTAAAGAAATCGTTGCGTGAAGCAAATTGTTTTGAACTCTAAAGAAATCGTTATGATAACTTACGAAATCGTTACGGCGAGCAAGTCGTTGCGAGTTCTAAAGAAATCGTTATGATGACTTAAGAAATCGTTACGGCGAGCAAGTCGTTGCGAGTTCTAAAGAAATCATTGTGATAACTTACGAAATCGTTACGGCGAGCAAGTCGTTGCGAGTTCTAAAGAAATCGTTATGATGACTTAAGAAATCGTTACGGCGAGCAAGTCGTTGCGAATTCTAAAGAAATCATTATGATAACTTAAGAAGTCGTTACGGCGAGCAAGTCGTTGCGAATTCTGAAGAAGTCGTTGCGATGACTTATAGAATCGGTGTGAGAACGATTTGTTTGAAATCAAACGATGTCATAGTAAAGAAGTCGTTCAGACACTTAAGAAATCATTATGAATTCAAATCATTATAGCACTAAAGGAAGTCGTTGTGACTTTCAACAGAAGTCGATGTGAACTTAGAGAAATATGATCTTGACAAGATAAAAAGCTTCAGAAAGGTAATACTTACCAATATTGGCTTATTTGACCTCAGTGTATATCCTGTACTTAAGACTTATGAAGAATGTGTTAGAATTTTTGTTTGATTTTGTTAATCACCAAAATAAATATGTAATTAATTAAAATTACATGGGGACAAACTGAGCATCACCTTTGACTCGTTTGATCTTCTAGGGTTTAAAGCTTGAAGAACGAAGGTTGGGGTTTGGTCAAGCCTTCTCCCCTCGAGTTCTCCTCATCCTTGGCCTCCTCTCCACGTCCAGCAACCCCCAGCAACGAGTTAGGGCTGGCCATGGGGTGTTTGGAGAGTATTTAAGCTCCTAGGGTTTTCCCTTTCCTATTACAACTCCTATTCCTCTTAAATTCCGAGATTTCCTAATTTCTCTCCTCCTTCCAAGCTTTCCACCTCCTATTTGGGTTAGGTTGGGATGCAATTTCATGGCCAACCAATTAGGTAGGGTTAGGAATCCAATTCCAACACAAATCACTTATTTAATGCTTTAATACCCCTTTTCTATTTAGGTAATATTTAAGATACGAATTTAGGGTATTTTCCTATTATTCCTCTTTTAAAAATCCATATTTTGGCCCAATAAATTCTAGAGGGTCCATTTAACAAAGCCCATTACTTCTTTTCGTTTAATGGGTTTTAATTAAGTTCTTTTTTTCTTTGATTTTCCAATTGACTTAAATTTTTATTTTTTCGAAAAATTCAGGTTGCTACATCCTCCCCCTCTTAAAAGAATTTGGTCCCCAAATTCATATGATTATAATGGAGAGAATGTCTTACCGAAAAGATCGGGGTAGTTTCGTCTAATAATTCCTTCAGGTTCCCATGTGGCTTCTTCCACTCCACGATTATTCCACAGAACTTTAACCACATGGATGGGACAGTTCCTGAGTTGTTGCACCTTCCGTTCAAGTATCTTGACTGGCTTCTCTTCATATGTCACATCCTTGTTCAGCACCAACTTCTCATGGCGAATGATGTGCGTAGAATCGTGCACATATTCCTCAGCATAGAGACATGGAACACATTGTGTACACATGGCAAATCCGGTGGCAACGCTAGTCGATACGCAACCTCACCTGTCATGCCCCGACGTGGAATATCGGAGCGCGAAGGCAGTTGCAAGAAAAGGGTATAGAGTGAGTACTAGACATCAAACCATTGCACCTTGAATAACACTAAAGTAAATCTTTCTCATTAATAACTTTTCAAATGTCTAGTTACAACCACTAATATCAGAGCCATTCTATAGGGCCCAATTACATTACAATAAAAGGAAATAACTAACTACAACTCTAAGACAACATAATGACTTGAGGGTACTCCTGGCTTCACTCTTGGTCATTCCCTTCCTCGTGAGTGTATGTGTCATCCTCAGTCTCACCTGAGAACACAACATCAAATAACGTAGGGTGAGCGATAACGCCCAGTAGGACTTAAATCTCAGCTCAAGCAGGCTTTAAATAATTAACGCATTTGATGGCAGAGTATCTAGAAATAGCAGGTACAAGAGAGTCAAAATATAGTAAGATATAGCACACAGGCAACAGGATAGCACAATAGCACGAGATCGAGTATAGTTTCAAAAAATAGCACAAGTGTCGAATAGCAGGATGGCCATAGCACAACTAGCACAAGTATAACAATAGCACGACGAGTATAGCACTTGTTTGTCATTCTAGACATCGAGAGAGTATAGCACGTTTTGTGTTTTGATTGTCATATAGATAGTCGAGATAGATAGCACTTGAGTGTAATGCCAAACACTCTGATCATTTAACTCCCATGGGCACTAGCACTTTCGGGCGCACATCCCAGGACCAGATCGGGCCCTTTATATATTGCCAGGCATTGGTTATATTGTATCTTTAGACAATGAGTCAATGGCCAATACAGAGTACCAAGAATAGTTAAGAGCACTAGATGAATAGACGAGATAGTAGAGAGAACATGAATAGACGAGCGAGTAGAGTACAGATAAGAGCTAATGGACATTGCACGTAATGCGTCGAGTAAACAGGCGATAGTAACAGTTGCACAACACGCGCACTTGGTGTTGGCAGTCAGGTGGAACTCACGATCTTCCCACTGGCCATGTTATGCACAAGTCCAGAGATCCGACATGATTCAAGGTAAGAGCGAACTTCTAATAGCCGTTTGGATCATATCGATCCCTAAAGGTGTAATGGGTGTTAGGGTACAACCGGCTCGTCGACCATGTGGGAATCCATGATCAGAGGAGACTTGCGGAGGCCTTGTGCAAGGGTTTACTAGTCCGGCGAAAGGAATATCTGACGGAGAGTTCACCACAAGCCAAGTAAAGTGTGTATATAAAACAGGTGCTCGACGTTCTAGAGGAATTCTAGAACAGTGGAGCGTCGATATCGGTATATAAACCACGCAAGAAACGAATACAAGTCCTTTAAAATAGGGCAATTAATATACTTAATTGCAATAAATTACCAGATACACTATGAGTTATTTTATGCCATATTTCAGCCATATATGGATGGTTCATGTGTGTGCATGTGTAAGAGAAATCATAGATAGAAAAGAAGTCGTGAATATGTATTTTAAATCATTCAATGTAGCTCCATTTTTAAGACAAGTTTTTACTGGGGGTATAACTATAAAAAGACGTAAGAATTATTTAGAAAGCGACAGAAATAATTTTTATGGGTTTTCATCAAAAACCTGTGAACGCAACATAGGCCAATGAGGGTCGCGACAGGTACTAGGTAGATCGCGACAGGAGCATGTAAGGATCGCGACAGGGCTTGCGAATCAGATACTGGAAACGCGACGGCTTACCTGTCGCCTTCTTGGTCGCAACAGGTAGGCTGTCGCAATCGAACCCCAAAAGGCGACATATCGGGCAGTCGCGATCTGGTGGTCTGCGCCTGACTCAGATAGGAGTCAGACCAGACATTGGATTGCGGACCAGAACATTCAAATTTTGATACAGGGTCGTTTAGAAAATCATAACTAATTATATACATGATGAAAAATCACGAAATTAGTGGCAAATGGAACTAGACATGCGAGAGTACTTCCAATAAATAGGAATTAGAGAGAGAGCATGGATTGAACATAGTTTGATCATGAACAATAACGAGTAACACAGAACACGATACAGAGAGCAAGATTGATTTAATTCGAGCAACATGCTCAACAAAAATTAGGGCTTTTAGGGTCAAAAGATCCCTAACAAGATCAAGTATTTACAATAAAAATTTCATAGCATGGGATCAAGTGTACAAGGAGATAAGAATTAAACATGATGTCTCGGGGTTATCATGTTTGCAGAACTTCAAAAATCAAGAACAAAATATTGGCTCGAGGAAAAATCATGAAACAAGAGGGCTATTGTTCCTGGTGATTGGAACTACCTATAGATGGATTTGATTTGGTTTTGCTTGTGAGAATGCCTACATTTGACTCGATTTATCTTCTAGGGCTTAGAACTCCAAGAACGAGGAAGAAGCTCCAAGAACTCCTTCTTCCCACGAGATCTTCTCCTCCTTGACCTCTTCTCCACGTCCAACAACCTTTGGCAACGAGCTAGGGTCGGCCAAGAGGGTTTATGAGATGTATTTATATAAATACAGTTCCTATTCCTACTACTACTCAAATTCCTCTTAATTACGAGATTTCATAACTCCACCTTCCCTCTCTTGCTTTCCAATCTCTAATTGGGTTAGGATAGTATCTAAATTCGTGCTAGACTATATGGGATAGGTTTAGGAATCCAATTTCAACTCTAATTGCCACTTTTTTTTGCTTTAATAACCCCTTTCCAATTATGAGATAATTAAACTCCGAATTTAGGGTATTTTCTTATTATTCTCCCTTTGTAAATTCATATTTTGACCCATAAATTCTAGAGGGTCCATTAAGGAAAGCCCATTATTCTTTTCCATTTAATGGGTTTTATTTAATACTCTATTCATTTAAATATCCATTTAGCTAGGTTTTAATTTTTTATTTAAATTTTTGTTTTTCTTAAAAATTCAGGTTGCTACATCACCAATCCTTTCGAGCACTTCAAAAGGACCGATGAATCTAGGATTGAGCTTTCCTTTTACACCAAATCTTTGGATGCCACGGGTAGGTGATACCTTTAGGAATACATGGTCACCAACTTGAAATTCCAGCTCTCTCCTTCTCTTGTCAGCATAGCTCTTCTGTCTGGAATGTGTAGTCTTGAGTTGATCTCAAATCACTTGTATATCCCTGGTGGTATTTTGTATCATGTCCGGACCTAGCCATTGTTGTTCTCTAACCTCATTCCAGCATGCAGGAGATCTACAGTTTCTACCATAAAGTGCTTCGAATGGTGCCATTTTAATACTCGCCTGATAACTGTTGTTATAGTCGAACTCGATCAAAGATAAATGCTCATTCCAGTAGGCTCCAAAATCTATGGTGCACGCTCTTAACATATCTTCTACTATCTGGTTGGTTCTCTCAGTCTGTCCATCAGTTTGCGGGTGAAATGCAGTACTAAAATTGAGCTTAGTACCCAGTGCAGTCTGCAGTCCCTTCCAGAAATGAGACGTGAACCTCGGATCTCAATCCGAGACAATGGATGATGGAACTCCATGAAGTCTCACGATCTCTTTGACATATAATGCGGCTAGTACCTCTACATACCACTTACTCTTTATAGGTAGGAAGTGTGCGGACTTGGTTAATCGGTCGACAATGACCCATATGGCGTCGAGTCCACCACGAGTCTTGGGTAAGCCCATGATAAAGTCCATGCCAATGCTTTCCCATTTCCATTCCAGAATATCTAATGATCTGAGTACGCCAACAGGGCGCATGTGTTCGGCCTTTATCTGTTGGCAAGTAAGGCAATGAGCAGCATGCTCGGCTACCTCTCTTTTCATATTCGGCCACCAAAACATTCTTTTCATGTCTTGATACATTTTGGTACCTCCAGGATGAATAGTATACTTCGTCATGTAAGCTTCATCCATTAGCTTCCTCTTCAGTTCTTCATTGTCGAAAACACATGTTCTTCCTTAGAATACAAGCCTTCCATCCTTAGTCATGGCAAAGTCAGGTCTTTCGGGTAAGGTTCCTTGATGCGAACCAGGAATGGATCGCTATCTTGTTGAGCTTTGATCTCTTCTAGCATGTCAGATTGAATCTTGATATTGGCAACCAAGACTCGATCATCCCTATGTTCAATATTCAAGTCTAACCTTGCGAATTGTTCTAGTAGTTGCATCTCGCCAAGAACTAAACTTGATAGCGATGCCATTGGCTTTCTACTAAGAGCTTCAGCCACAGCATTTCCCTTTCTTGGATGGTACTGGATGTTGAAATCAAAATCTTTTAGGTATTCAAGTCATCTTCTCTGCCACATGTTAAGTTCCTTCTGAGAAAATAGATACTTTAATCTCTTATGGTCTGAGTAGACAGTGAATTGCTCACCATACAAATAGTGTCTCCAGATTTTCAAGGCGAAGACCGCGGCAGCCAACTCTAGATCATGCATAGGGTAGTTGACTTCATGCGTCTTCAATTGTCTTGAAGACTAGGCAATGACTTTCTCTTTCTGCATCAATACGCAGCCTAGCCCAATTCTTGAGGCATCGGTGTAGACAGAGAAGCCTTCTCCCTCTATTGGAAGAGCGAGAACAGGTGCTGAGGTAAGATAGACTTTTAGAGTTTAAAAACTCTTCTCACACTCTTTACTCTAGGAGTAGGGATTCTCCTTTCGTGTAAGGCGCGTGAGAGGAACGGCGATCTTGGAGAAGTCCTTTATGAACCGCCTGTAGTAGCCAGCCAATCCTAAGAAGCTTCTATTTTCTGTGACGTTGGTTGGTCTCTCCCAATTGAGTACAGCTTCAACTTTGGAGAAATCAATGGAGATGTCGTCCTTGGAGATGACATGGCCCAAGAAGGACACTTCTTTGAGCTAGAATTTGCACTTGCTCAGCTTTGCGTACAGTTGTTGTCTCGCAATACTTGCAGTGCTATCTTCATATGTTCTTCATGTTCTTCTTTGGTCTTCAAATATATGAGGATGTCATCGATGAAGACGACCACAAACTTGTCAAGGTACGGCCGGTATATGTTGTTCATGAGTTGCATAAAGGCTGCAGGAGCATTGGTTAGACCAAAAGGCATAACGACGAATTCATAGTGTCCATACCTGCTCCTGAAAGCCATTTTAAAAATATCATCGTCCTTGATCCTCATTTGATGATAGCCAGATCGAAGGTCTATCTTGGAGAAATATTGAGCTCCAAATATTTGGTCGAAAAATTCATCGACCCGGGGCAATGGGTACTTATTCTTGATGGTTAGCTGATTGAGTTGTCGATAGTCTATGCATAGCCTCATGGATCCATCCTTCTTCTTAACGAATAGCACAGGTGCTCCCCATGGGCAAGTACTTGGTCTGATGAACCCCTTCTCTAGCAGCTCCATCAGTTGCGCCTTCAATTCCTTTAACTCGGTGGGTGACATCCGGTACGGTTGACACGATATCGGGGCAGCTCCAGGAATCAACTCAATAGCGAAGTTGACATCACGTTCCGGGGAATCCCTGGCAGATCTTCGGGTGTAGTACCTAGGTTTTTATTGAATTAAATAATGCAATTGTGTAAGTTTTCTGTATTTAGTTGTATGTTGTTCGGTGTTGAACTTGGCATCAACATCTACTGACGTTGACTACTGTTAGCGACATGATCGTTTGCCATTTACTGTTTGTTAACGATAGCTTATTATGTCGTTTATTATTTTCTGGAATATTTGGTTTTTCGGGCAAGTTAGTGAATGACCGGATCGATGGACGTCTACATCATGATCGACGGCAATAGGGGTTGACGTTAACCTGACTTGCCTGTTTTTGTTGTTACCATTCCGAGCGAGAGATTGTCGGCCGTTTCCATGCATTTAAGAAGGGGATTTGGTGCGTTTCTGATCCAATGGCTAGGATTAGGTTTGCGCTAGGCATAGGGATCTTTATAAGACCTAGTTTTGGCCTTTGGGGAGATTTTCACACTGGTTTGGAAGAGAGAAAAGGCAGGTCGAGAGAAGGGTTCCAAAGCTTGTTCGGGCAATCTGAAGCGTGCTGGACCAAGGAGGATCATCAAGCGTCGAGGTTAGAAGCTTCTCCAAGTGGGGGGCTGAGCTAGAATCTGGTTTTGAGTGATTGAAGTCGGAGAGGAGGACTGCCTTATTGCGAAGGCAGACATCTTTGAATCCCTAATCTTCACTCCAGCAGGAGGGTTAGAGGCAAGTGACATGGGGATCGTTTAGGATAGTTTAATCTTTAGATTTATTATTTTAACAGATTTTAAACCATCGAAATAACATGTGGGAAGGGTTATAAGTTCCATTATTTTATGTGCAAGTTCCGTGTTTTCTGGACGAATGAACTTAACGTCCATATCGACTGCCATTTAGTTTATGTAAACGACAGCATCGATCGCCATTGATTTCTTGTAAAAGACATTGTTTTGGACGTCTACTATATGTTAACGGTGCTATGTGCCACCGTCTACTGATATTGATGATAGGATATGTGGCCGTTGACCTTGTGTAAAGGCCACATATCTGGCCGTTAAGTGTATCAGTACTGCTGTATTTTTCTGCAATTTGATTATATTTGCGCAACTGTGATGCATGCACATATGAAGTTTCGGCCAAGTTATATATATGTGATTCAGTGCTATTATACTATGGACAGGTCATTGCAATGATGTATGGGCTATATGTGATTGTTCCTTTTGGATTTTATTTGAATCAGTAAAAGAGAAATGAAAAGAATGCAAGTATGATTTGTGGTAATGTTGTAGTTAGGAACTGTAATGCCATTAGATAAAACTATAGACCTACTGTATGAAAGTTTTACATGATAACTACATGATTCTATCACTGTTATACCATGTTAAGTAGTTCAGATTTACGAAGATTAATCATGAAAAATATTTACAAAGCTCATAAAATCATGAAATTTTTCATGTGCATGGTATGATCTGAGTCAGATTTACTGTCAAAATTTCAGGATTTTTAGATCACTGTGCATATTTTTATGATTTTTTGAATGGTAAAATGCATATAGAATTCAATAAACATGACATTGTATATACATGATGGATTTTGATAAAAGTAGTACCATGATAAGTTTCTGTTATACAGTAGAGTTTAATTTCAGAACTGAGAAAGGCATGATATGTGATATTTCATTATCATCTTGATAAATTATGCATGAATGTATGAAAGAGCATGATAGAATTGTATGAAAATGTAAATTGCATGATTGTATACACTAATGCATCTGAAATGAATTGGCCAATAAGATATTGCTATGATAGAGATAACTATAAGGAACTACACCATGGAATGCCCCTATGGTAATGGTTCACCTACATGAAATGACTACATGAATCCGTGGGCAACGGATTGAAATCCTAGAGGTAGACATGTTCTACTGGTTAAGGTGGGAAGGACTTTCCCCGGTATTGCGCAATAACCTAGACTTCATCACTGCTTTGCCTAGGTGATAAGTGAATGACTACATGCTACATGATCTCTATTAATTGTATGGGCTATGTCTTGGCAACTACATGAATTAAATGACTACATAAACTACATGTCTAGATGATAAATGACTACATGATACATGATCTACATGTTACATGCCACCTGAACTACATGTCATTTGTTTTACATGCCACATGTTAAATTGACTTCTTGCTACATGATGAATTATTACATGTTACATGACATTAGATATATACCATTGAAATGATTACATGCCATGCCATATGAACATATTTTAGATCGATTGCTATAATGTGAGATGTAAGTTATATATTACATGAATTGTTCTATTTCCATAATAATAATCATGCAATGTAAAGAGTGATAGCTAAATGATTTAGAACATGTTGATAGGAAGAACTATATGATATCAAGAATGTGAAAGAAATATATTACCATGATTTAAACCTAATATATATATTATATCTTGCATTGTCTTTCATGTGACTTGCTGGGTCTTTTAGACTCACAATTGATTAACATTCCAGGAGAGACAGAAGATACCCAGGAGTTAGTGCACTCTGACTCAGAGCGTGAGGACGTGGAGGCTTAGTGCTTTGCTTGAGAGTGTTAGAGTGATCATATATGTGAGGAAAATATGTACCTTTTATTTTATGCATTTGGACTTATGGATTGTAATAATTTGGACTATTGCTATCTTTCCTTTATGCTTTAGACTTAGTATTTGAATATGATGTTGATTGAAAATTTTGGTTCCATGTTTCGTTGCATCTTATTGGAATTAAATTGTCATTTATGTTTGTCTCAATCTGTACCGCCTATTGTTGGATATGTTCCACTGTAATACCTCTATTAGATCCAATGTGAGTTGGAATAACTGTACTGGGTCTAAGAGGGGCGTTACAGAGATTGGTATCAGAGAGTTCCAGGTTGAGCATGTACATAAATGGAATATCAACATTGTGTTCATATTATTAAGTCTACATAAAGAGTTAGTCCAAGATTTATGTAGAATAATATGTTATTATAATAGATGCTTGTTTTGCAGACTATGGCTACCCGTGGACGTAGAGGAGCAGGCTCGACCCAGGGTGATGAGTCAGCGGGAGGTTCGCAGGCTCCAGCTCAGTAAGCACAGGACCAGACACGTACCTTTGCCACCCCCACCACCACCTGTGGAATATGGAGCATTAATGCAAGGACTGGTGCACACGATGCAGACTCAGGCACAGACGGCTGCTGCTTTGCAAGCGCAAGTGCAGGCTCAGGTTAGTAGATAGGAAGTGTTATCCAGGTGTTGAATGGAAGAATTCATCTAAGAACTTGACTTGGATATAGGCGCAGGCACCTACTCACGAGGCAGGCATTGGGGTTTTGTCGATGATGGAGCGGTTCAGGAGGATGGCCCCACCTTTCTTTAAGGGGGAGAGTGATCCTATCATAGCGGAGAGTTTTGCTTCAGGAGACGGAAGATCTTTCGTGCTATCCGATGTGCGGAAGAGGAAAGAGTGACCTTAGCCACATATATGCTGCAGGTAGAGAATAGTTTTTAGAAGGGTTATGTATGTTGTTTATAGTGCACCCTTAGATGTATCTACCTTCTTTTGCAGGAGCATGCCAATGTGTGGTGGTCATCAGTACTACGCACACAGTTCGGAGATGGAGCTATGGAGGTTGCTTGGGCTGAGTTTGTCCAACTGTTCAGGGCGAAGTACATTCTGGAGCATGTGCAGGATCGCATGGAGCAGGAGTTTCTGACATTGACCCAAGGATCAATGAGTGTGCTTAAGTATGAGGCTAGATTTGCGGAGCTATCCAAGTATGCGCCCCACATTGTGGCAGATGAGCAGAGAAAAGTGAAGAAGTTCATCATGGGGTTGAAGCCGTCCCTGAGGACTAGACTGGTAGCTTTTGGGCATCGATCTATGGAGGAGGCTTTGTCAACGGCATGCATGCAGGAGGCCGATATGGAAGTGTACGAGAAGAGGGCTTCTTTGAAGAGGCCTGGTTCAGCATTCCAGCGGCAAGATAAGAAGAAGAAGGCCCAGTGTTTCAGCCTAGGGCAGTGGTACCAGTGAGAGTGGCTGCACCGACACTGGGTGAAGGCACAGTTGCAGAAAAGCCCTTGTGTACTCAGTGTGGGAAGCGACATGGTGGAGAGGTCTGTTGGGTTACTTCTGGTAGATGCTTGAGGTGTGGTGACAAGAGCCACAAGATCTGAGATTGTCCAAAGTTGGTGCAGCAGACTACAATGGCAGCAGCACTAGCAGCAGCTAGACCAGCACAGAGAGCAGCAGGGAGACCGAGGGCTCAAGCTCGAGTGTTCGCTTTGGCGAGAGACGAGGCAGAGTTGGCAGAGCACGTCACAGAAGGTACGGTTTTAATTATGGGAATGCATGCTCAAGTTTTGTTTGATACTGGTGCTATGCATAGCTTTATTTCCGAGAAGTTTGCAAAGGTTTTGATGAAGGAGGGTAGTTTGGTTCCGGAAGTGTTGGAGGTTCCCTTGTCTGTTCATACTCCAGCCGGGACTATGATGATTGGACAGTGTTTTTCTTCTCTTCATGTGAATATTGAGGAGCGGGTTTTGCCTGGTAGCTTCTATCTGTTGAAGATGAAGGATTACGATGCTATTTTGGGCTTAGACTGGCTCGAGGAGCATTATTCCCTTATGGATTGCAGGAGGAAGATTATCATTTTCTGGATTCCTGGTGAGGAGGATTTGTTCATCACTTACCCAGAATATGTCGGGTAATTTCGTGATTTCAGCCCTAAAGGCAACTCGGATGTTGAGCAAGGGTTGTGATGGCTTTCTTGCTTGTGTGGTGGTATCCGAAGATTCGAAGAAGGTCTTGTCCGTGGACGATATTGATATTGTCTGGGATTTCAGTGATGTCTTTCCCGAGGATTTATCTGGTTTGCCCCTTGCAAGGGAGATCGAGTTTGGTATTGAGTTGGTACCTGGCACAGCACCTATTTCTATTGCTCCTTATTGTATGGCACCAGCGGAATTGGCAGAATTGCGGAAGCAACTGCAGGAATTGCTTGATAAGGGTTTTATTCGGCCGAGTGTATCACCTTGGGGAGCACCTGTACTCTTTGTGAAGAAGAAGGACGGGTCGATGAGGCTGTGTATTGACTATTGCAAGCTCAATCAGGTGGCTATTAAGAACAAGTATCCTTTACCTCGTATTGATGACTTGTTTTACCAGTTGCGTGGAGCTTCGGTGTTTTCTAAGATCGATCTTTGTTCTGGCTATCAACAACTCCGAATCAAGCCGGAGGATGCTTCTAAAATGGCTTTTAGGATGAGATATGGTCATTATGAGTTCCTAGTCTTGCCATTTGGTTTGACAAATGCTCCAGCGGTTTTCATGGACTTGATGAACAGGGTCTTTTGGCAGTATCTTGATTCTTTTGTTGTGGCCTTCATTGATGATGTGCTGATCTACTCACCTGATGAGGAGACTCATAGAGAGCATTTGAGGATTGTGCTAGAAGTCTTGAGGGAGCACAAGTTGTATGCCAAATTCAGTAAGTGCAACTTCTGGATGAAGAAGGTCCATTTCTTGGGGCATGTCATCTCTGGAAATGGAGTGTCTATAGATCTGGCTAAGTGGAAGTTGCCCTTGACTGGGAGACACCGAGATCATCTGCTGACATCAGGAGTTTCCTTGGTTTGGCTGGCTATTATAGAAGATTCATTGAGGGTTTCTCTTCTATTGTGGCTACCTTGACAAGGCTGACTAGGAAGGGAGTTAAGTTCGAATGGTCAGAGGCTTGTGAAAGGAGTTTCCAGGAGTTGAAGACTCGATTGACCTCAGTGCCAGTGCTTGTGTTACCCAATGGTGTGGATTCCTTCCCTATCTACACAGATGCTTTGAAGATTGGGCTTGGCTGTGTTCTTATGCAGGGAGGTAGAGTTGTGGCATATGCTTCTAGGTCACTCAAGAAGCATGAGCGTAATTACCCAACTCATGATTTGGAACTGGCGGCAGTGATTTTTGCTTTAAAGATCTGGAGGCACTATTTGTATGGAGTCAGATTTGAGCTTTTCTTAGACCACAAGAGTCTCAAATATTTGTTCTCCCAAAAGGGGTTGAACTTGAGGCAGCGGAGGTGGATTGAATTTCTAAAGGATTATGACTGTGAGCTTTTATACCACCCGGGAAAGCCAATGTGGTGGCGGATGCATTGAGCAGGAAGAGGCAAATGATGCGACAAGACTGGAAGATGTTGGAAGATGCTTCAAGATCATTAGATGTTCTAGAACCGCAGTTGTGCAGCATGTTCATAGCTCAGTTGACCCTTAGATCTTCTGTTCATGATAGGGTTATTGCTTTGCAAAAAGATGTCCCACTATTGCAGGAGTTGGTTGGAAAGGCCGCATTATTAGAGATGAAGATGGTGTGATTCGTTTGAATCATCGGTATGTGTCCCTAATGATGTAGATCTACATAAGGAGATTTTGGAGGAAGTGCATAGATCGCAGTTCTCTATTCACCCAGGTAGTGGAAAGATGTATAAGGATCTGAAGCATTCATTCTGGTGGTCTGGCATGAAGCGGATGTTGCAGATGTTGTGGCAAAATGTTTGATATGTCAACAGGTAAGGCAGAACGTCAGTGACCTTCAGGTTTGATGCAGAAGTTAGATATTCCTCAGTGGAAGTGGGAGCAAGTGACTATGGATTTTGTGACTGGATTGCCTAGATCGGCCAGAGGGAATGATTCTATATGGGTGATTGTTGATAGATTCTCAAAGAGTGCTCATTTTCTTGCTATGAAGAAGAAGCAATCCATAGAGAGCTTGGCTAAATTGTATATTGATGGCATTGTGAAGCTGCATGGGATTCCGAAGTCGATTATCTCAGATCATGATCCGAGATTTACTTCTAGATTTTGGCAGAGTTTGCAGCAAGCTTTTGGCAGCCAAGTGAAGTTGAGTTCTGCATTTCATCCACAAACGGATGGACAGTCTGAGAGGACTATTCAGACGTTGGAGGATATGCTTAGGGCTTGTGTTCTGGACTGGAGAGGAGATTGGGAACGCCACCTAGCTCTTGTGGAATTTGCATACAACAATAGTTTCCATTCGAGTATAGGTATGGCGCCATTTGAGGCTTTATATGGGAGACCTTGTAGATCCCCGTTGTGTTGGGAGAAGCAAGAGATTGCATCTGGTTGGACCAGAAGTGGTGCAGGAAACCTCAGTGAAGATCTAGTTGATTGTGCAAAGATTGAAGGCAGCTCAAGATCGTCAAAAGAGTTATGCGGATACGAGAAGTAAAGACTTAGCTTTTGAGGTAGGAGATCATGTTTTTCTCAAGGTATCGCCAACCAGGGGGTGGTGAGATTTGGGAGAGAGGCAAGTTGAATCCGAGGTTCATTGGTCCCTTTGAGATATTGAAGAAGATGGGTAATGTGGCATACCAGTTAGCTTTGCCACCATCCTTGGCAGCAGTGCACCCAGTTTTCCATGTATCCATGTTGAGAAGGTTTGTTCGAGATCTGGCTCATGTGATTAGTTATGAGCCATTGAAGTTTCAGCCAGATTTATCCTATGCAGAGCAGCCTGTAGAGATTCTGGATCGGAAGGTGCAAGAGTTGAGATCGAAGTCCATGCCTTTAGTAAAAGTCTTATGGAGGAATTTCTCAAGCGAAGAAGCAACTTGGGAGCTTGAAGAAAGGATGAAGAAGCAATTTCATCTTTGTTTGGTGAGTATTCTAACTCAATCTTCGAGGACGAAGATTATTTTAAGGGGGAGAGGGTGTAGTACCCTAGGTTTTTATTGAATTAAATAATGCAATTGTGTAAGTTTTCTGTATTAGTTGTATGTTGTTCGGTGTTGAACTTGGTGCCAACATCTACTGACATTGACTACTGTTAGTGGCATGATCGTTTGTCGTTTACTGTTTATTAACAACAGCTTATTGTGTCATTTATTATTTTCTGGAATATTGGTTTTTCGGCAAGTTAGTGAACGACCGGATCGATGGACGTCTACATCATGATCGACGGCAACATGGGTTGACGTTAACCTGACTTGCCTGTTTTGTTCTTACCGTTCTGGGCGAGAGATTGTCGGCCGTTTCCATGCATTTAAGAGGGGGATTTGGTGCGTTTCTGATCCAATGGCTAGGATTAGGTTTGGGCTAGGCGTAGGGATCTTTATAAGACCCAGTTTTGGCCTTTGGGGGAGATTTTCGCACTGGTTTGGAAAGAAAAGGCAGGTCGAGAGAAGGGTTCCAGAGCTTGTTTGGGCAATCTGAAGCGTGCTAGACCAAGGAGGATCATCAAGAGTCGAGGTTAGAAGCTTCTCCAAGCGAGGGAGCTAAGCTAGAAGCTAGTTTTGAGTGATTGAAGTCAGAGAGGAGGACTGCCTTGTTGCCAAGGCGGGCATCTTTGAATCCCTAATCGTCACTCCAGCAGGAGGGTTAGAGGCAAGTGACAGGGGGATCGGTTTAGGGTAGTTTAATCTTTAGATTTATTTTTTTTAAGATTTTTAAACCATCGATATAGCATGTGGGAAGGGTTGTAAGTTCCGTTATTTTATGTGCATGTTCTGTGTTTTCTGGACGAATGAACTTAATGTCCATATCGACTGCCATTTAGTTTATGTAAACACAGCATCGACTGCCGTTGATTTCTTGTAAACGACATGTTTTGGACATCTACTATATGTTAACAGCGCTATGTGCCGTCGTCTACTGATATTAACACAAGATATGTGGTCGTTGACCTTGTGTAAACGCCACATATCTGGCCGTTAAGTGTATCAGTGCTGTATTTTTTCTGTAATTTGATTATATTTGCTCAACTGTGATGCATGCACGTATGAAGTTTCGGCCAAGTTATCTATATGTGATTCAATGTTGTTATACTATGGACAGGTCATTGCAATGATGTATGGGCTATATGTGATTGTTCCTTTTGGATTTTATTTGAATCAGTAAAAGAGAAATGAAAAGAATGCAAGTATGATTTGTGGTAATGTTGTAGTTAGGAATTGTAATGCTATTAGATAAAACTACAGACCTACTGTATGAAAGTTTTACATGATAACTGCATGATTCTATCACTGTTATACCGTTAAGAAGTTAGATTTACGAAGATTAATCATGAAAAATATTTACAGAGTCAGAAAATCATGAAATTTTTCATGTGCTGGTATGATCTGAGTCAGATTTACTGTCAAAGTTTCGAGATTTTAGATCACTGTGCATATTGTTATGATTTTCTGAATGGTAAAATGCATATAGATTTCAATAAACATGACATTGTATATACATGATGGATTTTTGATAAAATAGAACCATGATAGTTTTCTATTATACAGTAGAGTTTAATTTCAAAACTAAGAAAGGCATGGTATGTGATATTTCATTATCATCTTGATAAATTATGCATGAATGTATGAAAGAGCATGATAGAATTGTATGAAAATGTAAATTGCATGATTGTATACACTACATCTGAAATGAATTGGACAATAAGACATTGCTATGATAGAGATAACTATAAGGAACTACACCATAGAATGCCCCTATGGTAATGGTTCACCTACATGAAATGACTACATGAATCCATGGGCAACGGATTGAATCCTGGAGGTAGACAGTTTTCTACTAGTTAAGGTGGGAAGGACTTTCCCCGGTACTGCGCAATAACCTTGACTTCATCTCTACTTTGCCTAGTTGATAAGTGAATGACTACATGCTACATGCTCTCTATTAATAGTATGGGCTATGTCTTGGCAACTACATGAATTAAATGACTACATGATACATGATCTACATGTTACATGCACCTGAACTACATGTCATTTGTTTTACATGCTACATGTTAAATTGACTTCTTGCTACATGATGATTTATTACATGTTACATGACATTAGATATATTGTAACGACCCTCCTCATACCGTACGATTAACCAATCCCCATCGGTAAAAAGGGCGTCATCACAGTGGGATAGTAACCAACACTAAACGATAAGGTGATATGTCCATGAATATTAAAAGAGTGCAGCAGAATTAAAGAAATAATAACTTCATTCCATCATCATCACGCATTCCACAGTCTATATAGTGAAAGAAAGTGATAGAGTCCACATTATTACAACTTGAAAGGAACTACAGAGTCCATTAAATTGTCCATAGAATAACATTATTCAACTATGAATAAAGTAACTGTGACGACCCTCATTATACCGGTACGGTTATACCAACCCCCGGCATAGAGAACGATGTCACAGTGGGACATTTACCCACACTTTACATAGATTGAGATATACACAAATATAATAACAGAGTAAGTAAAAGAACCATGTCTTTCATTCATCTCATCATCCACATTAAACATACATGATTCATGTAACAATTTAAAGATCTAAAGTCCACATAATCCACATAAAAGAAGTGCTAAAATAAAATACATAGTTTGTCCATGATTACATGATAATTCTAATACACTGCCTTACAATACATACTATGAAATCACAAAATGTCACAAGTGAACTCCAAAGAGCTAGTCTCCACGCTCGGAGTCGCTCTCCACTGCCTCCTCTAACGGTGTAGTGTCACCAACTAAACCTGTACGCCGAAGCAAGTAATGAGTCTAAAAGACTCAGCAAATAACACCACACATATCATACATGCATATATCATAGCAGATTTTCATCCCAAGTCACAAGACAAAACATGTAGCATGCTTGACATCAATAAGAGACAACCTATCATGGTAATTCTACCAAATTAAACACATGGTTCATGATTTCAGATTTTCCAAAATAAAACGTCCTATCACATGCTTTCTACTTATTCCATCACATAAAGGTTTTACCTCCAATAAGCAAAACATGAGAGCAACCAAACATGGTGTGCTTACATACATGAAAGGAGACCTTCCTATCATGATTTCTACACATTCTTGCACATGCACATTGTCGTTTTATACACTTTAGCTTGCTGTTTTGACATGAATTAGAAACTCACAACCAATCACATGAGAGCTACAATCTCAATTAACTATGTCATGGTGGCGCTTAAACATGGAAACGTTTACACATAAGCAAGAAATGCTACTAGCATGGGTTCTACGCATTTGTACACATGTAAAACATTTTCATGACTACAATTAGGTTTGCTGTTATGACACGAGTTTAACATTAACATATCATGGATCACCATTTCATCATCTAACACATTAGTTTCACATGTTTGCACAATTTCCTCATTCACATAGTTCACTTTTTACACATTGCACATTTACACATGTTCACATTACACGACTTACACATGTACACATTCAATTTTTTTCACACTTTAGTGCCGTGATACATAGTCCAAACCACCATTAGAAGGACACACACATACACATAGACGCCACCTAGGCAATACAGTGACGACTCTTGGACTGCGCAGACCGGGAGAACAAGTCTCCACCCTAACCAGTGGTACTTGTCCACCTCCAGGATTTCATCCTAATGCCCTTAGGATCTTAACACATTGAACCTTCCCATGGGGACTTTTCCATGGTACGGTTCCACGGCCCTCTATGGAAGCAGTATCACACTTGGCACAGTCTTACACATTACACATACCGATTTTAGTACACATTTACACAAGACATCCTCATACCTTTCATTCTCTCTCACACAACAGCTCTGTTTTTCCTAGCATGATGCTACTGATAACAGGGATTAACATTCACTAACTTGCATTAATCAGGTTGGAAAAACACATCATTAAGTCATATTCATGATAACATGCATTTATCACATTTTTCACATGAAATTTTCATAACACACTTTGCAGTCATCAGAATAGCATGAAAATTTAACCACATACTCATTTCAGGTTTATAATTTACATGAAATTTTCCAGATTTTTCAGAGTTAACATATATTTTCAGAAATTGAAACATTCAGCCTCATATTATCCATAATTCAATTCCACACCGAACACAACATGAATAGCAGATTCAACAGACCTCAACCCTGAACCCAACATATACCTTATCACAGGAATTTCCCCGGATTTATTACACAACACACAATTTACTGGAAATTTCACAAACCTACATATGTTTTCTATTTTCAGAACAGAAATTTACAGTAAATCATACGAGCATGGAGAAATTTCAGAAATTGCAGGGCACAGACTGACCCTACACACATGGTTCATAAATTTAGGGCACCCAAATTCCTCACGAGTTGCACAAACAGAAACTAACATGATCTAGGATTTTTATCATACATGCATTTTTCATAAATGACACCCTTCATACCAATTTCAGAAATTGTAAGGACCTCACCACACATACCACCATTCATAATACATATCATAGTACAGTTACCATATATCCTCATGCAAGAACCTCGAAAAAATTATCATATAGAAAGAGAGAACAGCTCACTGTTCTGTCCTGACGATTTTAATGGCATAGTCTGGCCGTTAATGGAGCTTAACGGCAACATCGTTGGTCGTTAATGCAGATCTTGACGGCAATGGATCATGCCGTCAAGTTCAGGTCTGTGCAGAAATACAGACCCGAGCTCCAAATACAAGAAGAATGGGGGATCCAGGACTCGATCTAAAATCTGTAAAAATAACAAAACCCTACTAGACATCTACATGGACGAAATGTGAGGGTTACTTGCCTTTAAACAAGTCTCCAAAGGGATTAAGATGGGGGTGAAGCTCTCCTTGGGCAGTCCCAAGAAGCCTCCACAAATGCTCTCCTCCGGGTTCTAGGTTGGTGTAGAAGCTAAACCGCGGTTGGGGAAGTCTTCCCCGATGTTCCAGCTACCCTCCTGATGCAGTAGGTCGCCGGATGAAGCCTTGAATCGCCGGATTGAAGCCTCCAAAGTTCAGTCTTTATGCAGTTCCGAGCTAGGGTTTTCTCTATCTCTTGAAAGAGGTCAAGAGGGGTTGTCTGGTGTAGAAGGGGGTGTGGTTTATAGCAGAGGGTTTGGGGAACCCCGGAGAGGTGATGTGAAAGCCTGCTAGCCGTTGGGGACATCTCCCCAATGGCTGGGCTTGCTTGCCCCCGGAGTTTTGGGGTCTGCAACGCATGCAGGTCAGAGATCTTAACATCCACATCCATGGACGTTGGCTTAAGTATTAGCGTCCATCGAGGTGGACGCTGACTCAGCATAGACGTCCATCCATGTGGACGCCAATTGGGTCCTTCGTCTAGAACTCAAAACATGCAGAAACCATGCTTAACTTATACCTATGTACATGCCATACATATGTATTATTATGTACACACTACCACCGTGCAATTCATACATTATTTACAACTAATTATACACATGCACACATAAGTATAACTAGTTAATACATACGTAGATATGTACATCTATGCATACACACAAACATGAATTATTTACACGAAATAAAATAATGCAGCAAAATTCGAGGGCCTTACAGTAACTGCAAAAGGAAATCTCCACAAGTAACTACTCTTGAATGCGGTGTCAATCTTCACTATCTTCTCCTCAGCTACGAGATAACCTATCACACCTGTATGCCGAAGCAAGTATGAGTCTTACAAGACTCAGAAAGTAATCTAAAACATCAAACTTACACATATCACATACACACTAAGCTACCAACAATAATAAGAACACATGCTATCATTCTAACCCCAAAATTCACACGGCACATGGTTTTTATGGTTATCCACATATAATTCACCCAAACATATTTCGAATTAACACATGCTCATATTAGTCATGGAAGATAACATACACTTACACAAGTTCTCTACACATGATATATCCTATGATACATGGTTCAAATCTTTATCATATCATTGCACAATTTTTACCAATTTAAAACATAAGGTTATGTACAAGATAATGAACACTCCTAGCATGGTATCTAGCCAATTTCTCATGCAATAATATCATTTCATCACACATTTAACTTGCTATTTTAATGTAAAATTTATCATACTCTCTTGACACTTGCACATGTTTTTTTTATAAACTACATAACATGATACTAAACATTCTATTATATTTAAGCTTAATCATATTAATACACACATGACATAACATATGCACTCTTAAACACCTATCATGTAACATGATTTATTAATCTAAACATTATCCATATCATGGAGCAATTCTACCAATTCTACCAATTAGAACATGGAATTGAGCTTAAAGTAGATAACACCTAGCATGATCTCTATTCATGTTTCACATGCACTTTTTCTCATTTATTTACACATTTCATTTGCTGTTTTAATATGAATAAATCACAATGATATCACCTTTATTAACATAGATTGAAGATCTAAAACATATTCAAATCGATTGGCAATTATATACAAATTAAGCATGGAACTATATACTAAATGAGTAGTAAATCTATCATGGAACTTAAACATTATTTCCTGTATTTATCATAATCAAAATCTCATTTTGCTTGCTGTTTTGACATGAATTAAACATAATTACATGGATTTACACTTGTTCATATGCCATCTTATTCATTTGACATTTTACATGCTCATTTTTCCACATGCATTACTTTACATATTTACATACACATATTCATATACACTACCATATGGAGATTTTTAAACTATATCACATAATATTAAACATGATATTACATTTATGATGTTAACACATGAATGACATAAATATATATACATTATTACATTGGTTTTCTCATGAAATTGTACTCTCATTATCATTTACTCTCCCTTACATATCAATTTACACTCCTTCCATTTCATTTACTCTTGCACTCACATTTATCACATATCACAACAATTACACTTACCACGTGCCTCATTCATTATCACTTTGCACTTTATTCACATTTAATCTCTTAAGTCGCCGTGACAAATAGTCCTAACTACCAAGTAGAGGAAAACAACTCTTTTAGCACTTAGTGCTTATCACCTAGCACTTAGCACTTCACTTGCTCATATTTGTCACCTGGGCAAGCTAGTGACAAACCTTGGATATTGCGCAGACCGGGAGAAGCCCTCTCCACCCTAACCAGTGGTACTTGTCCACCTCCAGAATTTCATCCTAATGCCCTTAGGATATATTTCACAACGTTGAGTCTTCCATAGGGACTTTTCTATGGTACAGCTCTCAAACCCCTATGGTAGCAGTGTCAATCTCGGCCATATTTTACATTAATCACATTATCACATTTGTCACATTTTACTCATGCTTATATTCACACTTTAATCCCTTTTTACATACACTTTGCATGGCATTTCATTTCAGTTTACAGAATTTACTCCTACTGTTTAATAATGATAAACAACTTAAAATAAATATTAACATGCTGTTAACCCTTGATTTTACACATAATTAGCCTAGCATGCTCAACACGGCCATTTTCTCATTAAAATCATAACAATACTTAATGTCATCAAAACAACATGAAATAATTATAACAAATTAAAACAGTAATCATATCATATACTAAACTTTACAGATTTTTCTGAATAGGAATACTTTTATAACAATTAAAACTAATTACAGGTGCATTTCTCATTAATTTCTCCTAAGTATGAATTACAGTAAAAATAGTCAAATCTAACAGTGCCAATGCATAAATATAGTCATCACATGATTTCAAAAAATTCATGAAACTCTAACTCACAACCACCCTATTCATACAGATTAAACAGAGTCGTAATATGCTCGCAGTTCAATTGTCAGAATTTTAATAAATAACACAAAACATGAAAATTCAATAAAACCTCATGACATGACCTACTAATCACCCTTGACCCCTCATAAAATTTACATCATGCACTCATACCCGGAAATCAATCAATATATTAAACAAGATCAAACAGCAGTTTTCAGAACACTGAGGAACTTGACTACACAGTGCTGGCCACCTATTGGGTCAACTGCAGCATCCCTTGCCGCCAACACATGAGTTTGGCAGCACAGGATGTTGCCGCCAACCTCCAGACACAGGCTGCACATATAGCACTCACATGCACGGGGAATTGGAGGGTCCAGGACACGAGGCAAAATCCAGAAAAATGCTGGGACCTAGGGGCCATGTATAGGATTGATGTACATAGGTTACTTGCCTCCAATAAAATCCAAGAAGATCAAATCTTGCTGTTGAAGCCCTCCTCGGCCAAGCCAAGAGGGTGCTCAAAAACTCCTTAAATCCGATCCTTCAGTCGTTGTAGATCTCCAAGAAATTCCTCCAGTCGCCGGATCCAAGAAATCCTCCAAGAAATTTCTCCAACACCAAAAAGACTTGGCGCGGCCAGAAGATGTGTTTTATAGAGTTGGACGGGTTGGGTACACTTTAGGGTAGGTTCCCTACGACTTAGGATGGGTTTCCTAAACTAGAACCGGCCATAACGCAGGCGTTACCAAATCTGAAACTATTACGCAGGAAGGATATTGACATCCACATCCATTGTAGTCAACTGGGAATTGGCGTCCAGACATGTGGCCGCCAACCCTGTGCTTGGCATCCATCGATCTGGACGCCAATCACAGGCTTCCAGTCAGCAGCCCAGTGTTGGCCGCCAACTGTCCCACTTGACCAAAACACAATTATGCATCCAATTAACATACAATTATGCTCCAACAACGTAGTGTGTGCAAATAAATATATTTGCATTCACTATTTAAACTACATGCATTACATATTATTTTTTAAGTATAACTTGTACTAATCTCAATTAAAGATAATATGCTCAATAACATGCATATAATACATATATACACACACTACATAATTACATGAATCATGCTTGAATATATAAATGTAACATGCACATCCTTAGTTAGATACTACATGCACACCTAAACACACAGAAATAAACTTATATATATCCATAGGATGTATAGCAATAATCTTCCTATTATATGCACCACATTCCTTAGATTCAATATATGTAGGATTTAAATAAACTTTATGATGTACATTTTAGCTAAGCACTTATATCCACAGAAGATATATTTATATATATATACATACATATACACGTGAGGAATTATAAATTATACATGCACAAGGTTAAACATATACATCTATACGTGTACAAAGCATAATTACATACAACATGCATGGATTTACATAATTATAGCATGCTTATAATATTTTGATATATTGCATATGCACCATATTATTTAAGTACTATATACACTATAAACAATTTAACATGCCTAGGTTAGACAATATCATTTGCACAAGATAAACATATACATATTTACATTTATGCTTCATAGTTACGTAAGATATGTATGGAATATATAAATACTATATGCATGTACAATATAAATACAATATGCATCTCAACCATTAGATAATACATACACATTTAAATATAATACCTGTACAGAAGTAGACTCACATATGCTTGCAAGATGCATGGTAGTACTTCATACTTTATGTGCAGCATTGCTTAAATACAACATGTACAGTATTTAAATAAGTACATCATATACAAAATTAGCTAATTACTTATGTTCACGAAAATAATTTATATACACGCATAAGCACATTAACAATTTAATAATTATAGTATGCAAAGTTTAATACATGCACTATATTTACAACAAATGAATATCGCATGCACAATATAAAATGACAGAAAATTTGGGGTCTCACATATATACCATTGAAATTGATTACATGCCATGCCATATGAACATATTTTAGATCGATTGCTATAATGTGAGATGTAAGTTATATATTACATGAATTGTTCTATTTCCATGATAAATGGCCATGTTATGTAAAGAGTGATTGCTAAATGATTAGAACATGTTGATAGGAAGAACTATATGATATCAAGAATGTGAAAGAAATATATTACCATGATTTAAACCTAATATATATATTATATCTTGAACTGTCTTTCATGTGACTTGTTGGGTCTTTTAGACTCACACTTGATTAACATCCAGGAGAGACAGAAGATACCCAGGAGTTAGTGCACTCTGACTCGGAGTGTGAGGATGTGGAGGCTTAGTGCTTTGCTTGAGAGTGTTAGAGTGATCATGTATGTGAGGAAAATATGTACCTTTTTTTTATGCGTTTGGACTTATGGATTGTAATAAATTTGGACTATTTGCTATCTTTCCTTTATGTTTTAGACTTAGTATTTGAATATGATGTTGATTGAAAATTTTGGTTCCATGATCCGTTGCATCTTATTGGAATTAAATTGTCATTTATGTATATCTCAATCTGTACCGTCTATTGTTGGATATGTTCCACTGTAATACCTCTATTGGATCCAATGTGAGTTGGAATAACTGTACTGGGTCTAAGAGGGGTGTTACATCGGGGAACACATCTGGGTAATCCTAGACTATGTGTATGTCTTCTATCTTAGAACCCTTCTTTTCAACTATTACGGCTGCAAGGAAGCGATGCAACCTTTCCTTATCATGTTATGGGCCTTTATGGCGGAGACTAGAGACATATGTCTCTTGTGTCTAATCCCCGAGAATGACAGCTTAGGGAAATCACTAAAAGTAACTTTCCCTTTCTTACAGTCGACACTTGCCCCATAAGTGGACAACCATTCGGCTCCCAAAATCACATCATAGCCTTCCATGGGCAAACACACCAGGTCGGCTTTGAGGTTATGTTCTCCGATCATTACATTGGCAGATGGAAAATATTTGTTCAGTTTCTCCTTTTCTCCCAGTGGTGTTGTGACAAAGAATTCACACCCCATAGATATAGGTTTAACATTCAAAGTATCAGCAAAGTTTTGAGATATAAATGAGTGGGTCGCTTCAGTATCAAATAAAATAAATGCTGATAGAGAGAAAACTTGTAGGGTACCTTTCACAACTCCACCCTCCTCGGTGGTCTCCACTTCCTGGATAGGTTGCAGTCGGCCAGGCTTCTTTTGCCCATTCGGGCGTGTCTCTTTCTCCTGCTCCTTCAGCACAGGGCACTCAAAAATGTGATGATTGCAATTTCCGTAGTGTAGGCAAGTGCCTGCTTTCCTCCAGCATTTAGCAGCAGTATGACCAGGTTTGTCACAATGCTCGCAATTGGTCTTGTTGGTGTTTGGGGGAGTAGGTATCTTGGGCTTCCTTTCTTGATTCGGCCCTCCAGTGATGTTGAACGTCTGCTTCTTGTCATTTGTGGGCTTGCTTGAGGAACCCGATGCTGGTTCCTTCTTGACCAGTCTACCCTTAATGCGATCGGTAAGGTCGGTCGCATCCTCCAGCAGTTGTGCCTTCTTTACCATCTCAGCATAAGTCTGGATGTCGAGTGGTGCAAGTTGTGTAATATCTGAAGGCTTAAGCCCATTAAGAAATCACCTCGCCTTCATCTTCTCTGTGCTAACAAGATGATTGGCATAGCGTGCCAATCAGAAAAATTGTGCTTCATACTCAGCGACAGTAAGGTGCCTCTGCTTCAATGCAGTAAATTCAGAGGCCTTCCTCTCTTGGATTCTTTCAGAAAAGTATTTGGAGTTATAGTGCTCCTTGAATTCTGCCCAGGTGAACTGTGTATCGGCCCTGGTGGCCTCCACGGACTCCCACCATGCACGGGCGTCTCTTTCTAATTGAAAAGTTGTCAGTAATAACTTATCACCATCCGCACATTGCATGACGCAGAAGATGCGTTCTATCTCCTTCAGCCAGTTTTCTGCCTCGTCGGGATCAGTAGTTCAACTGAAACGAGGCGGGTTCAAGTTGCGGAAATTCCTATGCAGATCTCCAGCTCCTTGGTTTCCACGAGCTCCAGCAGCCTGAAGTAGTGCTTGAGTGAGCTGTTGGATAGTTTGTTGCATGTCGCGGAGTTGTACACGCTCCGCTGCCATTGCTATGGTTTAAGTTCCTTAAAAAGAGAATTTTAATGTAAGATATCGTGATTGCAATAAATTTGTGCGTGTGTGAGTTTATTTTAACTTATTACCCAAGGTTCTACCCATCTCTCACATAGGTACGGAATGAAATTCTAAGTCGAGGCAGGTCAAACCTAGATCATTCTATACTTAAGAATAACCTAAGCTCTGATACCACAAAACTGTCACGCCCCGACACGAAATATCGAAACGTGAGGCAGTTGCAAGTAAACGAGTACAGAGCGAGTACTAGACATCAAACTATTGGACAAGAATAAATACTAAAGCAAATGCGTCTCATTTATAATCTTTCAATGTCTAGTTACAACACTAATATCAAAGCCATTCTATAGGGCCTGAATTACATCAAATAAAAGCAAAAGACTAACTCATACTCTAACATAGTGCTACGACACTAGGGTACTCATGACTTCACTCTTGGTCATTCCCGTCCTCTTGAGTGTAAGTGTCATCCTCGGTCTCACCTGAGAACACATAACAAATAACACAGGGTGAGCGATAACGCCCAGTAGGACTTAAATCTCATGTAAACAAGCATGCTTAAAGTGATTAATGTCTTATCAAATAGAACAACTAGAAAGAATGGCAAGAACAATATAGAGAATAATGTCACACGATAACGAGGAACAATAGCACAATTGCACAAGAGTATAACACCACAAGTATGATAACGGATTGACCATATAACGCGATAACAAGTAAAGTTGCACAATAGTGCACTAGTCACGATAGCAAGTGTTGGTCGATATTCTTTCAACCACGAGTTCAACTAACAATAATTGACTGATTGATTTTCATAGATTAAATCTTGCGAGTTCATGCGTTAGGTTCATGCAAAACACCCTGATCATTAAACCCCCGCGAGTTATAGCCTTTCAGGTGCTCATCCCAGGACCAGATCGGGCCCTTATAATGTTGCCTAGCATAATCATGTTTTATCTTAGACAATAAATTGAATGGTCAAATAGAGTACCAAGAATAGATGAGAGTAATTGAAGAATATACGAGAGTACAGAGAGAACGTGAATAGACGAGTAAGTAGAGTATAGATGCGAACTAAGGGTCATTGCACATGAAACATCGAGTAAACAGGCGATAGTAACAGTTGCACAACATGTGCAATTGGTGCTGGCAGTCAAGTGGGATTCACTACCTTCCCACTAGCCATGTTATGCACAGGTCCAGAGGTCCGGCGTGATTCAAGATAAGAACGAGATCTTTCTAAGGCCGATTGGATCTTACCGATCCCTAGAAGGGTATCATAGGCGTTAGGGCACAACCAGCTCGTCGACTATGTGGGAACCCATGGACAGAGGAGACTTACGAAGTCCTTAAGCAAGGATTCACTAGTCTAGCAAAAGGAATATCTGACAGAGAGTTCATCCAAGTCAAGAGAAAGTGTGTATATAGAAACAAGTGCCCGACGTTCTAGAGGAATTCTAGAACAGTGGAGCGTCAGTAACGGTATTCCCAAAATATCACGAGAAAACGAAGACAAGTCCACTTAAGATAGGGCAATATAATTGAAATAAATTACCAGATGTATTATGAGGTATATTCATGCCAAGTTAAGCCATATTGGATGGTTCAAGTGTGTGCATGTGATAAGAGAATCATGGAGATGAAATAATCAAGTGAATGACTTTTAATTAACTAATTACATATCCAAGATTTACAACTTTATTTACTGTGGTTAAGACAGTTAATAAGGTGAGAGGTTACTGTAGAAAATCAAGATGAACAGAGATATAGGGTTTTCATGCAAACTCCAGAACGCGACGTACCCTTGTAAGGGTCGCGACGGGGTACAGTCAGAACGCGACAGAACCAATCAAAGGTCGTGACGCTGCCAGAACTCGACGGTGTGGCCTGTCACGTTCAGAATGCGACAGGTACTGTGTCACGATGGGCCTTGAGAACGCGGCCTATCGGGCCGTCACGTTCTCAGTTCATGCACCTGAGTCCGAGCGGGAAAGGTACCATGCATTGGATTGCGGTCCAGGTTTCCATGTTTTGACACAGGGTTGTTCAAAAATCAAGAACTAAATGTACAGACGTTGAAAATTCATTAAACTAGTTTTAAACAGATCTAAACATACAAGAGTACTTCCAGTAAATGGAAATTTGAAAGTGGACATGGTCTCGGCATGCTTCATACAAGTTTATTCACAAAGAACATGGTACAGTATGCAGTAGAGATAAAAGAATTAATTCGGGACGTAGGATGGATGAAATTAGGGTTTTTAGGGGCAAAAGATTTATGACATCAATCAGTATCTCTAGTAAACTTTTTGTAGCATGGTGTCAAGTATACATAGAGATATAGGTTAAACATGATGGTTCAGGGTCATGGTGAATGCAGAACTTCAAAAATATAGAACAAATATTGGGTTGACGAAAAATCATGAGACAAGAGGGGTTTTGTTCCTGATGCATGGAACAATCTACAGACGAAATTAATTAGGTTTTGCTCGTGAGAATACCTACCTTTGACTCGTTTGTTCTTCTAGGGTTTAGAACTTGAAGAACGAAGTTTGGGGTTTGGTCAAGCCTTCTTCCCTCAAGTTCTCCTCCTCCTTGGCCTCCTCTCCATGTCCAGCAAGCCCCAGCAACGAGTTAGGGCCGGCCATGGGGTGTTTGGAGAGTATTTAAGCTCCTAGGGTTTTCCTTTCCTCTTAAATTCCGAGATTTCCTAATTTCCCTCCTCCTTCCAAGCTTTCCACCTCCTATTTGGGTTAGGTTGGGATGCAATTTCATGTCCAACCAATTAGGGTAGGGTTAGGAATCCAATTCCAACCCAAATCACTTATTTTAATACTTTAATATCCCTTTTCTATTCAGATAATATTTAAGATACGAATTTAGGATATTTTTCTATTATTCCTCTTTTAAAAATCCCTATTTTGGCCCAATAAATTCTAGAGGGTCCATTTAACAAAGCCCATTACTTTTCGTTTAATGGATTTTAATTAAATTCTTTCTTTTTCTTTGATTTTCCAATTGACTTAAATTTTTATTTTTTCGAAAAATTCAGGTTGCTATACATTAAGATGTATCAAGATGTGAAAAGAACTTATTGGTGGTCAAACATGAAAAGAGAGGTAGCTAAGTTCGTGGCATGATCCTTGACTTGTCAGTAAGTTAAGGCAGAACATCTTCGACCAGCAGGTGGGTTACAACCCTTGGACATACCTAAGTAGAAGTGGTAAAGTATAGGAATGGACTTCATTATGTGATTACCCAAGACTAGAGGAGGACTAGATGCAATATGGTAATTGTGGACCGATTGACAAAGTTGGCTCACTTTTTGCCTATAAAGAGTAAGTGGTCTGTGGATGTGCTAGCCGCTTCATATATTAAAGTGGTTGTCAGACCGCATGGAGTTCCCTCATCCATAGTGTATGACCGAGATCCACGATTTACTTCACACTTTTGGAAAGGGTTACAATCTGCATTAGAAACTAAGTTAAACTTCAGTACTACTTTCCATCAACAGACTGATAGACAGACTGAAAGGACAAACCAAATTGTGGAATATTTGCTTCGAGCTTACACAATTGATTTTGAAGAGTATTGGAGTGATCAACTATCCTTAGTTGAGTTTGCATACAACAATAGCTACCAAGCAAGTATCAAGATGGCACTGTTTGAGGCATTATATGGTCGGAGTTGCAAATCGCCTGTGTGTTGGGAAGAAGTAGGAGAGAGGCAATGGTTGGGACCTGAATTAATACCAGACACCACTCAGAAGATCCAAATTATTCATGAATGCCTCAAGATAGCACAGTCAAGGTAGAAAATCTATGCAGACAAAAGGCGAAGGGAATTAGAATTCCAAGTTGGTGACCATGTGTTTTTAAGGTGTCACCATCACGTGGAATCCAAAGGTTTGGGGTTAAAGGAAAGCTGAGCCCCAGATTTATTGGTCTATTCGAAATTCTTTACAAGAATTGGAGAAGTAGCTTATAAAGTAGCACTACCTCCATCACTAGCAAGTGTACATAATGTCTTTCACATCTCTATGTTGAGGAGGTATGTATATGATCTAGGGCATATGATTCAATATGAAGATCTGGAACTAAGGAAGGATTTGTCTTATGTTGAGAAACCAGTCAAAATCTTGGATCAAAAATTACAACAATTGAGAAACCAAACCATACCTATGGTAAATGTCCAATGGAGCCGGCGAGGAGTAGAAGAAGCTATATGGGAATCTCAAGAAAGAATGAAGAATAGTCACCCAGAACTATTTCCAGGTATTATGAAACTATTACTTGATTGATTATGAATTTGGGCACCAAATTCTTTTAAGTGGGGAGGATGTAACAACCTAGATTTTTAAATCCTAAATAAATAGGAAATATAATAAATATAATAAATAAGTGATATGTTTGATTAAAGGCATACCAATCGATATGGCAATGGATAAATATTCAACAATCAATAAGGGCTGGTCAGCAATCGATATGAAACTAGGTTTACAACATCAATCGGTATAAATATAACTGCAATCAATGTTCGCTTAAGGGCAATCGATATTATAAAGACAATCGATGTGTATAACAACAATTGATGTTCGCTTAAGGGCAATCGATGTTATAAAGACAATCGATGTGTAAGACAATCGATGTGCATAACAGTAATCGATGTTCGCTTAAGGGCAATCGATATTATAGAGGCAATCGATGTGTAAGGACCAATCGATATTGGTCAAGGACCAATCGATATTGGTCAGCAATCGATGTTTAAGGACCAATCGATGTGGGTCAGCAATCGATATGGATTATAAAGGCAATCGATGTGTAAGGCAATCGTTATGTCAATTCGACTGGCCAAGATACAATGTCATCATTCGAAGTGGAATTTCGTATATGATGAAGTAAGCTTCATATAGAACAGGAAATAACGTTGTCATTCGAAATGGGACTTCGGATATGACGAAGTTAGCTTCGACTAATCATGACCAAATCATGCATGACTTTGTGGAACTTCATATATGATGAAGTGGGCTTCGTATATGACGAAGTTAGACTTCAGATATGACGGAGTCAGCTTCGACTAATCATGACCAAATCGTGCATGACGAAGTGGAACTTTGTATATGACGAAGTTAGGCTTCGGATATGATGAAGTTAGATTCGACTGATCATGACCAAATCATGCATGACGAAGTTATCGATCAGTGCAAAATTAGGGGGGGAAGAACGATAGTGCAAGAATATTCTTAATTATTGTTAAATAGATATAAGATAAACATGAGTTTGGTTATCATTAAAATAAAGGAATAAATTTTAGGAGTGGTTAAACATAAATGATAGATCCAATAGGGTTATTGGACCAATAGGGGGTAAATATAAGGAAATTTGTGTTAAATCTATACCCAATAATAAAAAGGGTTACTAAGTCTAAACATGGGAAGCATGGGCCATAAATCATGTCTAAACCTAAGTCTAACATGGAAACATGGATTTGGTTCCTAAAATTAGGGATGAATTGATAAGGAAACAACTCCTATGGAAATTCTAGACATGGTAGGACTCCTACCAGGAGTTTAGGAAACTACAAACTCAGAAATTGCACCATCGCAGTGCTATAAAATCATCGTAAGACCCCCATAGCCAACCCTAGATCATTCGCTTCATTGCTAGATGAATTTTTGGGAGCAAGGGAGCGAGCTGGCAGCAGGGATTCAAGGGTTCTGCATCTCTTAGCATCTGCTTCAACTTGAAGGAACCCTGGTGTTAGAAGCAATCAAAGGTAGGTAATCTCAGGCACCAACTTAACATAGAGTATATCATCTCTTTAAGTTTGTTCTTATGTGTCCCTATTCTTCCTGATTTCATCATTCGTGTAAAGAGTATCAAATGTTTTTCCAAAACTTCGCACAAGATATGGATTTTTCCTCGTTCTTCTCGAGTTTCATGCAACCGAGACCAACTGGGTCAAACCAAAGCCATAGATCTGTTTACTTTTCATTTCCAGCAACCCCTTTCGTTTATAGTTTCGTCCCAGGAATCCTAGATTTGGAGTTATGGATCAAGCAAGTGAGTCTACGTCATTTTCTTGGTCTTGCCAGCATGTTGATTAGTCTATGCCTGTACTTTAAAAGCCATCAACCACATGTTAAAAATATTAATTGCATGAATATGATTCTAACGTTCTATATGGAGGTTATTGATCATACTCTCCATTGATTATGCCTCTTCGTCCTTATGTTCCAACTCAAAGTTAAAAACGGCGTGATATAATTTGTGTCATAACATGTTGGTGAGAATACATACTAGGTTTCTACGTAAGTCTACTTTGTTTTCTTTCCATGATCCTTACTATGTTATGATTTTCCTTATTGGATATGCTTTCCGATTATTGCATGTACTGTCGTTCCTTGCATGCATAGTAAGAAAAGTCTTCGTACTGTATAGATTTTCTCATAGAGACCTAACCTCTTGTACCTTGAAGTTCCTTAGAGTTAGAGGAGTCTTTATTCCGCGTGCATCCTATTCTATTTTGGTCAAAGTCATTAAAGTTTATGGAACTTAAAAATGAGTCATATGCTGTCCGGATTAATCTCTCGAGCTATTGCCATATCCTTGAACTCTGTGGATGATCATATTCTTGTTACTATGAGCTTGTCCTTAGAAATCCGTGGCCATAATATGTATATTTGTTTGATTGGCACAACGTAGGACTTTGGTCCATTTGACTAATGCATGTGCAAGTAAGGGCCCTGTCTAGTCCTGGGGAGGAGCACCCCAACATACATATTAACCACGGGAGTATAGACTTATGGTGCATGGCATGGCACCGACATGTGTGCAAGATTTGTGTGAATGTGCCTTTGTTTGATATGATACGTTTGATCATGTGAATATGTGTTATTTGGGTGAATATGGCTAGTTCTTTTTCATTCGATAAGTACTCGTTCTTGAATTCCTTGTTCAATGCTTATGAAAGTCTATCTGATTCGTTATGAAATTCTATTGAGTATTCTACTCTAATCCGTAAATTGGTCTTGTTAGTAATATCATGTATGCTTTTGTCTTTTGCCTTATCAGAATTCTGCTTCTTAAAAATGTTAATTACTTATATTATTGTCTGCACCATGAGATGTAAATCCTACTGGGTGTTAGCGCGCTCACCATGCTTTTCCTAAATGTTTTTAGGTAGTGATAATGAACCTATGGATATTGAAGGGGAGGGGCAAGAGTGAAGAGCATCCCCGACATCGTGCAGTAGTGGCATCGTACCTTTAGAGTTGATATAGAGTCTGTAGTAGTTTATCCTATTCGAGTCTGTCACGTCTTTGAACAAAGGGCCCTATGGTTGGCTCTGAAGTTTTAAGGATGTAATAAGGAGTTGATATTTGAATTAATTTTGGCTTATGGTTTAGTGATGTCATCTAATTCTATATATTTGCTCTATTTATGATCTGAATACAACTGCGTGCTCCGATTTTCCGCGTCGGAGCGTGACATGATCTCTCCATAGTTTTGATGATAATAAAGCACATTCTTATTGAGTCAATCCTTATTGCATTTGGGCTTGCGAGTTTGTGGTGTATGCTTAAGTAGGTGGACTGTGTGCAGTGTGATGAAATCCTATTTTCGTGAAATATTTGGGAGCTTATTAATGATATTTAAAGGGTGATGTGTGAAGGTTTTTGTAGCCTTTATTTTAATCTTTCCAGCATGTGAAATCTTGCTAACAAAGAATGTTTGGTTGAAAAGTTATCAAGGTTGCAAACGCACAAGTTTTCTATTCTGGGCAGGCAGAGTGTCACCCCTCTGCTCTACCTCCTGTTGGCAGATTTTCAGGTTTTTGTTTGTTTTCTTGTTTTGCAGGATTCTTGTCACCCCACATAGCAAGGCTGCAAGTTTATGTTTAGGTAAGAGATGATCCATAGAGAGGCTTGGGGAGAGAGGCTTGGGGAGCTCAGAGAGAGAGAGAGAGAGAGAGAGAGACCTTGTGGAGGAAGGCTTCTACTCCTTTGTGATGTTGACACTCAATTCATCCCCCTCTTGGGTGCGATCCATAGCATTGAACTTTCATTCATTTTAACTTGGCTTGGCTAATATCACTCGTGAACTTTTGTAAGTTGAACATATGTGCCACGAATGACCCTACAAATTCTTCTGTTGACAATTTCTTTAAGTCATTTACTTCTTCTTTCGCCATTACTTTCGAAGTCCAATTGCTTGGAAGGAACCTGACATTTTTTCTTATATGTCATATGATGTTAGCTCCTTGCCTAGGCCTATTAGACCGTTCGGATGTTTGTGAGCTTCCCATACATCGTCCAAATGGTTTCTCTTGGGCTTATCTTAAATTATTCATACTGGGCCACTAACATATCAACCCTGATCTCCTTGACTTTGTTACTTCATATATCAGCTCCAACATGTTCCACATCAATGTAATAGTCGGCACCCTGAGTTGGTTGGTTCATCACCCCGAACATGAGCATGTCTATTATAGTAATAGTTGCTGAAATGCATCAAGTGTGAGGACATTTGCAAACACTCCTGGTACTCCACATCCCCCATTTGACACAAATCAAACAGGTTCCCCAATTTGCCTCAACTCAAGTAGAAGCATGCTTGCAAGCAACCTATTCAAAACACAATCATGAGGTCACAAGAGTATAACAAGATGATTGGTGCAAGCTTCAAGAACATTGCAAAAAGTATGTTAAAAGCCTTCTCTCCCACATCTGTCTAACAAGGTCGCAAGCTAGAACACAATTGAAGTTTTAGATACTATTAATAATCCGGCGTACAACCCAGCGATCATATAGCCAACAGACCAAACAGATGTATAATCTCTTTTGGACGGAGGCAAGAAAGAAAATATGCTCAGATCTATAAACAGATGTGGTCTTACAAAAGCTTCTTGGTCCAATAAGTTATCTTCATTCCAAGCCGAATAACATCTAAGAAACATTAAGCACGCAGCATATTCTGAATTCTGCAATGGCAGCTTTGCACACAGTTCACATATTTATTGAGGAGAAAGGAGGCGGATAGGAGATGATATCACAGATGCCACTCTGATTCATCCAGTTCAGCCAAAATGGAAATGACCATGATTTCCTGGAAAACATCAGCTATCAGTTGGCACAGCTTCCTTCTCTTCAGCAGGTCTGTCCTTTATTTGCAGACTGTTTATCTTCCGACCTACCTCATTCACCCCAACCTTGACCTTGCCAGTGGGTCCATTCGATGGAAATGTCTCAGTATCATCTGCTGCAGTGGTCTGCCAGATTCGGATGGTCCCATCTTCAGATCCGGACGCATAAGATTCACCCCCAGGAGAAAACCGTACACAATGTACTGGTCCATGGTGACCTTTGTTACATGCTGCATCAATAAACAAAAGATGTGATTAAGGAACTGAAACTGAAAAGTTCAAAGTTACTCGTCATCCAAATGAGAATAGCTCGTGCATAAGTATACTATTAAAATCTTAATACAATGGGATAGTTGAACAGTAGCTTCTCCACCTTGGAGTATGCCGTGCATATATAGCCATCATCAAGTGGAAAATCCAGTAGTCAATTTTCCAACTGACTCATGTGTTATTGAATGCAGAAGCATCCACAATGTGTATTCATCATTCCGACAATAAATAAACAAATTAAAAGGGTCTTTCAGTTTTTACTGCCTATGAACTGCATTTGGGAAAATTTCCTGGTGACTTGTAGGTCCATCCATTTGAAAATGACATATATTTAAGTATTATTGATGTCAAAATAAATGGAAAAGAATAAAACGAAAATACCCATGTGTAAAATGAAAAGGTAGATAGAGGACAGGGGGAGTGTGTGGAGAGAGGATCATATATCGGATGAGACCTATGACAAGCGATGAAAATGGAGAGAATTCCCTCTCTCCCCCCAGGGGTAAAATAGATCTTTCCCTTATAGGATGACCTATGACCATAGTTAACCTATAGTTAAGTACTCAGAGGTAGGCAGCATCACAGTGAGGATTAAAAATTCAAAAACTCGGTTTCTTCAGTAATCTACATGAGAATTCTTTTTCTAAATCTAGGGACTAAAAAACGAAAAGAATCCATTAAAAAGAGCCTAGTCCCATGGTAAAAACCAATAAACACATTAAAAAGCACCTAGTTCCATGGTCCACTTTTGCTGGTCAAAAAGCCTGAATTTTAACCTGCACACCCTGCCATCTGAAATCTTTCAGCAGAATAATACCGGTAAACAGTGGACTGAACCTTTAGACGAGTGGAACCTAACCATACATGTCCTCCAATTATATCTTCTAAATCGTCCACACTAACTTAAAATACAGTCCACATTCCCGACACAAGTTTAAGCTGAGAGATTCATATGGTTGATGATGGCAGAATTGTTCTACTCTGAAACAGACCCTTGACCAGCATGATTAACCAAATTGGTCCCCATTAGAATACAGACCTCATATAGACTCGAGCTAAGATACTGGTATGGTTGAAAATATTAACGGACAGAAATTTCACATCCCAACTAAAGCTCTGAAACAGAAGCATCAAGACAGGGAAGAGAACATACCAATCTCTTCACCAGAATGGAAATCGAACACATGGACCCACATATCTTCTCCTCCGGCAATAAACTTGTTGCCAAGTTTTGGTTCTAACGAGGCAGATTCTACAGTGCATGGCATATCATAGCTCTTCACAAGACCAAAACTGCAAGAAGCAGGCAATGACTTTAGGAAAAATGGGGGAAAGTGACCACCTACCAATCATCATAATGTCCAAGACACTTAACTGATTTGCATCCCAAAACTTGACAGTTGACCCATCAGCTGTTGTAATATAACGACCATCTTGGCTTACTTCAGCACTGGTAACAGGAGATTTGGTCTCCAGTGTTCGGATGATCTTTCCAGTTCTGACATCCCACAACCTGCACTTCCATTAATACAGAACAGAAACAAAAGTATTTCAGACTCTGCACATAGCTCAAATCAACCCCAAAGATAAGAAACTGCAGTTGTTAACATGGATATGTGATTTTTGACAGAGGTTCAGCTCAACATTTTGTCTTTGTCTGTGGTATGTTACACTCATCTCTTCCACAAATCCATCCCTATGTTAGATGCATATCTCCAACCACAGATTAACATTTAAATGAGAATGGGGAATTTGCCAAGGGATGAGTTATGCAAATCATTAATCCTGGTCAAGATGCCAAACGAGAATTAAGAGGTAATAAAATCAAGAGTCAGTGTAACCCAGGTATGATAGTGTCTTATCCAACAAATTGGTCTTACGTGTCGATCCTATATTACTGTGAGGTCTGAGATTCTAGAATAGGGTAGTTTTTTATACTATCATTTAAAATAGTTCAAATTAATTATAAATCACTGTCAGAGGAGGGACTTCTTTCCTGGTCCCTGTCAGAAAAAGGTGCGCCAAATAATCCCTCCTTTTGGTGGACTTTATCAATCAATCCCTGAAAAGACAGTTTCTGTCTTCTATTTTTTTCCCCATTTTACCCTTCCATCTGCTTTTGTGTCGTCAGATATGTATGATCATTGTATTCATACTTTGACAACACTTAAAGTCTAAGGTCTAAGATGTTAAAGTAAGAGTTTGAAGTTGTTAAAATATGTGTGACAGTGAGTTAAAACATGTGAAATTTAAAGTAATTGTTAATATGATTTAAAGTGTAACTGTTGACATGACTTAAAGTCTAAATTCTAAGACGTTAAAGTAAGAGTTTGAAGTTGTTAAAGTATGTGTGACAGTGAGTAAAAACATGTTGGATTTAAAGTAACTGTTGATATGTGATTTAAAATATAACAGTTGGCATGACTTAAAGTCTAAGTTTGAAGGTGTTAAGTAAGAGTTCGAAGATTTAAAATATGTATGACGGTTAGTTAAAATGTGTGAGACTTGAAGTCACTGTTAACATAACTTAAAATATATATTCTAAGGAGATAAAGTAAGAGTTTGGAGTTGTTAAAGTATCTGTAATAATTGAGTTAAAGTGTGTGGGACTTAAAATAACTGTTGACACAATTAAAGTCCAAGTTTGAAGACGTTAAAATAAGTGTTCGAATGTGTTAAAATAAGAGTTCAAAGTCGTTAAAGTATATATGATAGTGAGTTAAAATGTGTGAGATTTTAAAATCATTGTTAGTATGACTTAAAATCTAAATTTGAAGGTTTTAAAATAAGAGGAAACTAGTTAAAATAGAAGAGCAAACCAGTTAAAGTAGAAGAGCAAGCATGTTAAAGAAGAGAAAATCTATTAAAAAAGAAGAGAAAATCAGTTAAAGTATCTAGTCTGTTAAAGTAGTAGTTACAATATGTTAAAGCAGTAGTTATAATCAATTAAAGTCGTAGTTGTTATCTATTAAAATAGTAGTTGTAGTGTGTTAAAGTAGGCTAAAGCATGGTTTGATGGATCATCGAATCGGACTAAATCAAGTTTGTCTGATTCGATCGGATTCGATTTGATTCGCATGTATATATATATTATATTATTTAATCTAATATATTTAATCTAATATATATATATATAATGAATATATATTACATATATATGTATATGTAAGACATATACGCATGCATATATGTAACATATGTATGTCATATATGATAATGGGCTTAGAGATTCACATGGGATTACATGGAACTCATCCTATTTATATTTTATATCATTTAAGTAAACGTTCATTTACTTAAGATATTATATGTAAATAAAGAAGTACATCCCATTTGAATCCAATAAAAATATAAAAAATTATATCTCTTATCAATAAAAAGTCAACTCTCATATCTAAGAAGAAATTCACAATTTTGGTGATTCTATCAAAATAGCAACTTTTTAATCCCTCATAATTGGGTCTATTTAAAAACTTCATAATTCAAATAAACATAATAAAACACTAAAAATCTAAAGTCCGGTGAAAAAAGCCAAACGTGTATATGACTTCTTGAAGGGAGTGACTCCTACTGATTGGGACTTAGTTATGGTCAGTAGGAGAGTGACTCTCTTGGAGAAGTCATATGCACGTTTGACTTTTTTCACCAAACTTTGAATTTTTTGTGTTTTATTGAGTTTATTTGAATTATAAAATTTTTAAATAGACCAAATTATGAGGGATTAGAAAGACGTTATTTTGATAGAATCATCAAAATCGCAATTTTCTTCTTAGATGGGAGAGTTGAATTTTTATTGGTAAGAGAGATGATTTTTTTATATTTTTATTGGATTCAAATGAGGGGTACTTCCTTATTTACATATAATATCGATGTAAATAAAGTACGAGTTCCGTAGAGTTTCTTAAACATGTCGCGGCTGAATCAAACACACAATTGGCCGAATCAAGTGAATCACAGATCGACTTTTCCGTGATTCGCACCGATTCGGCCGAATCAAGCCGATTTGCCCCGATTCGGCAAACCATGGGCTAAAGTAGTAGTTGTAATGTGTTAAAGTAGGAGAGGAAACCAATTAAAGTAGAGAAGAAACATGTTAAAGAAGAAGAGGAAATCAGTTAAGATATGTGGGTAGCCTTGTCAATGGATCAACAAGATCCGAAACCCGATCCAGATCCGAATAAAAATAGGATTCAGATCAAATATTTGAACCCAAAATCGCAGCGCATCGGGGCGAGACTTTCTGATCCGAAATCTCTTATTTCGATTTCCCACTTCGGGGAGCCGAAACCCGAAGAGAAAAGGGACTCCTTCCCAAATCCCCCATCTCCCTTCGTTCTAGGGTTTCTCCATCTCACATCGGCCATCTCCCATCTCCACCTCCGCAGGGCCGCAACGGCGATCCCTCCCCTCTGTGGGATTCATCTTCACCACCAGCACCTCCACCTACACCAGCTTCCTGCTGCAACCCCGTCGTCGACGTCAACAGGGACGGGGGGACGAAGATCAACGCCAAGTTCATCATCGCCGGTGGGGTGCAGTTCGTGGGCGGCCTGGTCGACATCGAGGACCAGCTGGCCGTCACGATCTACGACCGGGCTGCAGGGAGATCTCTGCTCTCCCACTACTCTTCGTGCGGGCGGCCATACACTGGGCGAGGCGGCGGAGGAGGAACCGAATACCTGCTCCCCAAGGTCTGATTTCTACCCTCTTTCGCCATCCACATTTCAGCAGGAAGTAGAATATCCTCAAGATTTTCTTCTCCCACTTTGGCCGGCGCACAGGATTGCAATATGCTGCTTCCTGCGCATGTTAGGGTTCGCCCGTCATGTCGGCTGCGAAGCTTGGGATGTGCCGGGGGTTCGGGCTGGGTTGCGCATGACAGCTGTTGCCCTGGAGCAGAGATGCTGCAGCTGCCTTGTGATGCTGTTGGTGTGTAAACTGAGCTGTTTTTGAACGGTCTCAGAGGTGGACCTTGGGGGTGCATTGGGGATTCCTACTGGGAGTTGGATTCGAGCTGCTTTGTCGTGAGGTTTGTGTGGATTTGAGGGATATGGGTGATGTCTGTGGGCTGGAATCCTTTTTTCTAGCGGATGTTTCTGGTTGTTTATTTATCTATTTTTTGTCAAACCATCAAAAGTTTGAACTTTTTCTTTACTTTTTGCTTTTTGAAAGTTGTTTCTGTCTCGTATGCTTCTGCAAGTTCCTGTACGTTTTGATGATTTGGAAAGAAGAACTGCTGCAAAGTGGGGTTCCTCTTAGAAGTGGCACATCTCTGTTCTCTGTTCTCATTGCTTCTGGTTTCCAATTTTTAAGTTTTTGGTTGCGCATCTGCTAGTACAAAATTGATGTCTTTTTCAGGCATTTCTCCCCTCGAGGCTCTAATTTCAGAATGAGATGTCAAGAAAATTGATATATCCTTCTTTATGGTTTGAGCTTCAGATCCTGTCCTCTTTTTCTGCACAATACTGATGTAAATATCACCATGCTATCATATCACCATGCTTACTCTAACAGATCCTTATTCCTCCTCAAATCATGTCTTATTGCCTAAATGCTCATTTCACTGCTGCAATTTTCTATTTTCTAGTTTTTTTTTTCTCTCTTACTCTGATTTTGATGTTATCTCACTTTCATGATAAAACTCCAACTTCTAAGTATTTTGAAGGATGTTGAGTAATTTCTTTTTTAAATTCTATCTTCTTCAGCACTAAGGAGTTAGCAAAGTTGGATGGGAAGCTTAAGCTAAACTAATCTCTCCTTCAAAACAAGGTATGTAGTCTTTAAGAGCATACAACTCATCTTTTTTGCTTGTCATTCATAACTTTCTTAACATGCATACTGGTGCACTCATCCGCATTTAATCAGTATCCACCTTGACTAACTGGGTTAATTATAATTCTTAGTAAGCAGCCATCTATATTTAATCAATATCTACCGAGATTAATTTGGATATAATTCTGAATCACCCTTCCCTCATTTACTTGCCAATGAAATGAATTTTGCTTGGTACAAGATATGCCCATTTTAATATGTAGACTATTCTACACATGTTTTTCTGACCTTCTGCAGAAGCTATTTGATGTTTTTCCATTGAAATTATTGGAGTCACTTTGAAGAGGATGGCCGTGTTGCGTTAATTTTATCATAGAATGTGATGTCGTTGCTTTCAGTTGGTCCCTAAAATGTAGAAACAAGAATACCGTTATATCTTGTTCTTATCTGCCAATTTTTCAACCTATTTAGAAAATGGAAGATGCTTTTTTTGGTAAGTCAATTTTTTAAAATATTGATTCATCTCCTACAGGCACATCAGGAGATGGAATAGCTAGTACCTAGTGAAAGCCACCAAAGAGAACCTGTAGAAGAACAGAGCCATTTTTTGCAGGATGATCACCATTACTTGTCTCATTTTGTATCCAGAATTGGTGCAAATCGACACAAATTTTCTTATGGCAATAGCTTTGTATTATTACATGGTTGAGTTTAATGTATACATTTGATTTTATCATTGGAATGGATGTCGGGCTAGTTGCTATGTATGTTTAACCAGATTTGGGTGATTTTTATTTTTCCAGATTTTATGAATGTTCTTGCTATAACTCAGCACAGATTTAGGTGATTTATTTATTTTTTTCAGATTTTTTATGTATGTTTAACTAGATTTTGTGATGCTCTTGCAAGTTGCTATAACCCAGCATAGATTTGGATGATTTTGTATTTTTTTCAGATTTTTTTAGATTTTTTGTGTATTTAACTAGATTTTATGAATGTTCTTACTGTGATCAACATAGATTTGGTTTTTTTTTTAGATTTTTCAACATTTTTATGTATGTTTAATCAGAATTTCTTTTGTATGTTCTTGCTAATAACCAGTGGTCCAGCGCAGTTTGAGTACTTTTTTATTTTTCCAGATTTTATGAATGTTCTTGCTATAACTCAGCATAGATTTAGGTGATTTATTTATTTTTCAGATTTTTTATGTATGTTTAACTAGATTTGTGATTTTCTTGCAAGTTGTTAAAACCCAGCAGAGATTTGGGTGATTTTGTATTTTTTCAGATTTTTTAGATTTTTTATGTATTTAACTAGATTTTATGAATGTTCTTACTGTGATCAGCACAGATTTGGTTTTTTTCATATTTTTCAACATTTTTATGTATGTTTAATCAGAATTTTTTTTTGTATGTTCTTGCTAATAACCAGTGGTCCAGCGCAGTTTGAGTATTTTTTTTATTTTTCAGATTTTTACGATATTTTAAACAAGTATAAAGTATGCAATATTTTAAAGAAATTTTTAGGACTTTTTATTATATTTTTTTGAATTTTCAGATCCAGATCCAGATTGGGATCCAAAATTAGGGTCTAGAGCCAGATCCGAATTCAAAAAATTGTGTTGAATGTACCTGCATTTTTTAAAGAATTTTTTATTGTATTTTTAGATTTTTAACACAAATAGGATCCGGATCCAGATCTGGATCCGAAAATGTAATTTCGGATCCTGATCCAAATAAGATCCGAAATGTTGATTAGATCCGGATCGGGGTCGGATCCGAATCTGCTGGTTTCGGATCCGAATTCGGATCACAGTGGATCCGACCCGGATCCAGTGCTTTGACAGCCCTATATGTGGGATTTAAAATAACTGTTGATATAAGTAAAAGTTAAAAAGTTTTAAAATAATAATTGTTCACAATCAAAAGACAGAAACATTAGTTAGAGACTGTTTGCATAGATCCCCATAAAATAGGGACTAGAAATTAACATCCCTAAAAGTTGCTGGACTTTTTTGTGTAAGTATTTCTGACATGGACCTACAGTTAAGGTCTCCCTTCTGACAGAGACCTATAATTAATTTGCCCTTTAAAATAAAACTTGTAACTTGCAATTTTGAAAATCGGAAATGCAATTTTAAAAATCGGAAAATTTTTGTTCTGTTTTTCACATGACAGACCTTGCATTACTAACTGACAAATACTATCTCCCAATGACAATCACTGTTATAGAAATAATTAGAAAGAAGACCAGAGAAGAAGCATTGACCCGGATCTTGATGTTTTACTTATTTTCTTGCTTAGAAGAGAGAGAAAGCTGAAGAAAACTTGCGCAGCAGAAAGCATAACCTCATATTTCCTTTAGTTTTACTGGTCAAAGGCTTCCCATGTGCTTGTTACCATTGATAGAAACAATATGAAGAAGAACAGAGTTCCTACATGCGAAGTAAAACAAACAAGAAGTGAACAAACCTTACGCCTCCAATATCAGTGCAAGAACTTAATATTGTCTGGTCACTATGAAGCCAAGCTACAGTTCTCACAGAACCAGGGGATTTATCAACTTCTCTTGGAGGAGCATCTGGATGATTCAAGTCAAAAATGCGCAGAACTTTTTCCAGTCCTCCAGTAAGCAATAGATGAGTATCCTGCATGAAGTTTGAAACAATTGTCAAGAAAGTCTGCTAAACCACGTAAAAGTTTCCCCAACACCAGTACTCCACAGAGAGACAATGTTTCATGACCAAAATCAGATGTTTTGTATCCATTTTTTGCACAAGAAGATATTGTAGTCAGAGAACCTTCTATGATATTATGAAATGCAAAGTCAGCTATCGTCAACAACTCAACATTACAAATCACACTGCAACAGTTGTAACAGCACCTACTTATCTTTTGAGCAATAATGACAAAGAACAATCAAGAAAAACAAATTTCACCATGCATGTAACATCAGGTGTACATCAAGTAATGTGTACAACATATCTCAAAAAGCACAAGAGTACCAACTTACTCAGTAGGGAAAGAGAGACTTCAAATGCCAAGTTGCAAACCCAACAAAATGACATAGCATTAGAATTTGATCATTCATCTAAGGATAACCCAAATTAGACCATAATTGAAAAAAATGAAAAAGAAAGAAAAAAAGACATTGAGCCAGCAGACGATGACCTGTTATACTGGTTTTTAAGCTTTCAGCAACTTACCTTTAAATATTCTAATTTCTGTACGGCTTTTAATGAGGTCAAAAAGGCAAAAGAGGGAGGAGCACCTCCATAGAAGCTCCAAGACCATAGGAGTTTTGAAACAGGATGGTACATGATCCATACTTGTTTAAAAGAAATAGATTTTTTTCCCAGTTTGTCATTCTCACAAGGGTCGGTGACACCCTACAATACATCCCAAAACCCATAATCTCTTCTTTGGCCTCCTAGTTACCACAGGCAGCCAGCAGCATCCACTTTGTGGGTTCTATTAGGGCCTCGTCAAAGTGTTTAATTCTATAAGGCGCATGCTACAGTATCTCACTTATTTTAGTATCCTTTTCCCACACTCTTTTCCTGCTGTCCAACTTTGAAAGTGAACGTGAGTTCGATGCTCGAAAGTTTGGAAATACTGAACTTTAGTTCCTCATCTCGACCATCATCAAACCTCATGATTGAACAGCTGAGATAAGAGTGCAAAGAGGGTGGTGAAAAGTGTTGACATGTTGCATTCCTAATTCAATAATAAAAATATAGTCAACTCATGATTTTGAATAGATTGCAAGTCTGATTTGAAAGACACATGCTCCTTTAGTAACTAATGTTCACCAAATATTATCACCACAAGCTGTGCAGATCCATGGAAATACATCTTGCAATATGATAGAAGTACACAGCAAACTGAATAACGCTAGTATCACCATCCAGATGCAAGACAATTGCTGCATAATTAGTTCGATGTATTTCAATTAACTGAAATAACTATTTCCCCATCTACCCCCATGGAACATGAAAACTAATCCCTCAAACCCACTTTACCATCTTAAATGTTACACGAGCATTCTATAGTATGTTTTCTCTTCTTTTAGTGATGAAAGAGTAATCACTCTATTTCACCAAACAATCATCTACCCCCATGGAACATAAAAACTAATCCCCCAAACCCATTTTACCATCTTAAATGTTACATAGGCATTCTCTAGTATGTTTTCTCTTCTTTTAGAGATGAAAGAGTAATTACTCTATTTCACCAAACGAACACTTTCATAAAAGAGTATATCCACACTTTATGTGGATATTCTAGAAAGAGCACACCAAATTGAAGTTTAGGATGCATTTTCACTCTCTTTAAGTGAGAGGGCAATCAAAGTGGGGTGGAGGGAGAAAGCCTTTCTGTCAACTAGGCTGCAAACAGGTTAGAAGGAACCATCTCTCAGTCTAATTTTTGAAGCTGCAAGCCTACAGGCATGGTTTTATGTATTTGGTTCTAATTAGACATTGATATTTCATTGTAAAAGTTAGAACTATACAAAAAAAGTTTTGAAAAGACGAAAGTGTCTTATCAGTTCTATCACAAATTTATATATACTATACATTATATTTTATACAAACAAAAGAGCTCTAAAACAAAATGGATACTAAATATTGGTTTCCACATACAGCCACAATCTTCAACGTTCCCAGATGGGAAGAAGTGATGGAAAAAGAAAATCACTCTGTTATAGTTGATCTGATGTATGCAAGAACACGGTTTTGTTCTGTGCTATATATAAGCATTTCTTGAGAACCTTGTTTTGAAAATACAGTATTTTATAATCATGCAGATCCTTGAATAAAAAGCAACAAAAACTAAAGATAAGGGCACACATTCATGAGCCTTCTCTTTCTGTTAATTCTGAGAGGAATAAGCAAAGAACCAAAACATGCCCACCATATATATCATTAAAAAATAGCCATCTACAAGCTCATGTCAGCAATCTTCCAAAGAGCACGAGTTATTTTGGTATTGATACATATAAAAGTGAAGTGATCCACAACTTCAAATAATTATTGAGCAAATGCATGAATCAACAAAATCAACAGACATTAGGGTTTGGTGATTCTCACTGATGATCGACATAATAACAAATTGGCTCATTTTAAACGTCAAGTTTTGTTTACTCTTGGCCACCTTTAAACAAATAAACACACACTAGGGAAAAAGTTTGAAACATGCTTTTGGGACAAGTCCATGAACCAGGAATCTAGCATTTGCAGAAAGCAAGGATCTTGTAAAGAAACTAGGATCCCAGATTTGAACACTTCTTCATTTGTAACAAGACTGGGGAATTGGCTAAACTTTTATGTAATATCAATTCTTCCTCTTCATTTTCTGCCTTCTTGGGACAAATTTGAGTGGCACCATCTACATGCCCTCATGTTTAGGGATGTTTTGTCGCACACGTTTTTCCAGTACATGTGCATCATTCTCTTTTCTCCACTTTAATATGAATTCTTATGCTATCCACTTCCAACCATGAGGGGGGGGGGGGAAGCATTTGCTTTCTTTCTTCAAAAATGAAACACAAAGCAAAGCATCATGACAAACAAATTCCAAGAAATTTTCAAAAAAGTGCAAGACAGTATTCATGAATTGACCCTAGTTACCTCAGAAAAGGCACAAGCACGGACAATGTGCTTGTGTTCAAAGGAGTGTAGTTCATCTCCAGTTAATGCGTCCCATATCTTTCTGCAAATCCACAAGAGAAGAGAATATAATTATTAAACACCGTCAGGTAATTATACCATTGAGTACAGGCTCACCCAAAGAAAATTTTTAGAAATTATTGACATAGATAAAGCACATAAGTAGTTTGGTAATGAAAATATCACTACTCTTTCGTTCTATATTATACAAAATCACAGACATAGAATGAAATTAGCATTTTTTGTAGTTAATTAAGACTTGTGGCTATAACTTTGTGGGTATAGTAGCAAAGTTACAAGCCTCAAGAAGATGTAGTATAAAAGGAATTTATAAATACTGTGAAGGATCTAACAGCAGAGAGTTTCCACTGTTCAAAACCTAGGAGTGAAAAAACAATGAAGGCATACCTTCACTCATATTCTTTTCTGTTTTACCTATACCCACACATTTTCTACCGTGCTGTGTCAACAACCCATGAGACATACAGTATAACAAACTATGTTGTTGTCTCTCCTTCAACATTGATATTTCAATCCATGAATTTCTGAATCATATAGTGAAATAACCAGTAGGGGTGTTCATTATTTGGTCCAAACCGAAAAAACCGAACCGAACCGACCGGTTGGTTCGGTTCGGTTCGGTTTCATGAGCCTCACGGTTCGGTTCGGTTTGGAGCTGGAAACCGAAATAAACCGAATATAGATATATAGTATATAAATAATGAAAATAAACAAAAAAAGGGGTGGCGCAGTGGAGGGCGCGCGTCTGCGCCCTCCACTGCGCCGGGTGGTCGCGAGTTCGAAACTCGCGACCACCCAAAACCTGGCATTTTTGCCAATTTACCTAAAACAAGTCAAAAAAATGTCAAAAAAACTTAAAAAATATCAGAAAACCCTTAAAATATTAGAACAGTAGGGATTTCGGTTTGAACCGAACCGAACCGGTTCGGTTCGGTTCAATAATGGAATTCGGTTCGGTTCGGTTTCCTCCAAAATGGAGGAAACCGAACCGAACCGAACCGTGTACACCCCTAATAACCAGACAAAAACCAAGATACGACAGGATTCTATATGCAATGCTTTACAAAATAAACACACCATAAATCCTTCTCTATCCAACACTCTACATGTCCCTCAAATTTTAAGAAAAAAGTAACTCGTCGAGGTAGGAAAAAAGAGTTCTTTTCAATAGATCCACATGGTGAACAAATACAAACCCCTTGTGGAGACAACACGTGTCCTGCTTATGGGTGCATGCATATCTCAAGGGATTCTGTTCTTTCTCTACAACTGCCTGTTATTTGAATGTGGGAATATTACAGATCCACATGATTCCCACATAATCTGTTCTACTAGATGGTTGTAGTTGCCTTGTTATATATGAACATGGGACATTATGCAATGATGCAGGCTTTTTTTTTAGGTTCATAGTTGCAGGTTTTTAATCAATGTATAGTCTATATGACAAGATTGCAAGGGACAGTAAGCAGTGAATTCAAAATTTTGATTAACTTAATATGAGAACACTTTGTGTTTACTCTTTAAAAAGCAAAAGACTATTCCAATTAGTTGGCCTTCCAAAGTTATAGTGTTTATCAATAGTGCACGAACACTCAGGTTGTCCAGTAAAGGATTCCAAACAGAAGAACATGACCTTTCTACATGTGGAGTTAGTTTCCCATTGCTTAGCCTCCTCACCAGGGATGTCAATGGGTATGCTAACCCAAGTAGCCCAGCTCACCCAACACTTCTTAAGTGGTTAGTGTATTAAAATTGAGCCCATTTCATTTTTAGGATGGGCAGGTGGCCACAACCGTAAGCTCAATCCTTTTAGGCCTTGTTTGACAACCAAGTAAGTCCTGGTAAGATAAGGTAGATTAACAGGGGTTGGCAACATTTTTACTTTGGAACAAAAATAAGATAACCCCTGATAACCCAGATAAGTCCAAATAAAGTTAACATACCCTTCAAGCCCTGGTAAGTTAACAGGCCTTGGTTAACAACCCCTGGGCCCAATTACCAGGGGGGTACAAGGATGTTGGTGCCGATTTCGGTTCCAGTTTAGGCCAGGCCCGAAACCAAAACCATTTCGGTATCGGTTTTGGCGGTTTCGGTGAGCTCAAGTGGTTTTGGCTTCAAGGGATCCTGTTTAGGCTGGTATCGGGCGACTCGATTTCGGTATCAGCTAGGACCGAAACCGATACGCCCGAAACCAAAACCATTTCGGTATCGGTTTTGGTGGTATCGGGCGGTTTCGGTGGGCTCAAGTGGTTTTGGCTTCAAGGGATCCTGTTTAGGCTGGTATCGGACGACTCGATTTCGGTATCGGCTAGGACCGAAACTGATACGTTTCGGCCGAAACGTATCGGTTTCAGCAGAAACTAACAACTATGGGCAGGTAAGGTATGGGGCTATCAAACTGCTTTTGGGTTTAACAGGCTGATAAATGCCCTTTACCAAGACTTACCTGGTTACCAAACAGGACCTTAATGTGCTGGGCCCTAAAGCCTAAAAATCATATAAGGAACAAAATAGGGTTTACATATGTATAACATTTAGATCAACAGTATTATTTATTAATCCAAATATACTGGGCACATTTATCTATCATAAGCATGCTTATTGCTTGCCAAAGAATTTCGATGTGAAGACTACCCAATAGAGGATGGTGATGGTCTTGTTGATAAAAAGCATTGTGTTATAAAAGGCAAGTAAGGCCCTCATCATCTAGGCAACAAGCCTAGCCTTGCCATCTATGGCCTAGGCAATCACAAGTATTATCAAGGCACAAACCCCCAGCTTGGCTCACACACCTGTTTGGCCCAGGCCCACCAAATGGCTCATTAAGCCAACTGACTAAGGCACTCCCTATATTTTTTTATATCAAACATATACTTATACATATATAACTTCATATATTTTTAATAAATTATCACCTCAAGCGCCTACGCCATCACCTAGGTGTTTGGGACTAATGTGACCCCGTGAACACCTTAGAAGTTTCTTGCCTCTGACTACACAGAATGAGTATAATGTCCCCATCTAATTCTGACTCCCAAACATCTTGATGAGAGGCTTTTGCCTAGGTATATATGTCTAGTAGAGTTAAACCATAATTGAACAAATAATGTGGTTGAATAACCCGTTAGTATTTTTATTTGCATTGATGACTAACAAATTCTTATTGTTTCTAACTCAAGCTAAGATCATTTGTGTTTTCTTGAGTTTTAGCCACTTATGAAAGTAACTTGTTGCATTTTAAATTTGCCAATTGAAGATATAGATATTTTTATGTATTCTTTTTAACAATATTAATATCATTTATGTATGTTTAACTATTTTATAGTTGTATGAAAGAAGAAGACACAGGCACCAATATTGGTTATGAAATGTTTCTTATACATAAGCCCGAAGCCCACATCAAATTTCAATTTATTTTGAGCTTGGGCATCATCTTTCTCGATGGGCTTGGGCTTAGGCTTTAGCCCAATCTGAGCTTGGCCCACTAAGACCCCTAATCCTAGCCCCATAATGAAGTAACTTCGCACTTTGTGCCTTTTAGTGGGAATTTTTTGTATGTCATTCTCTGGGCATCTATAAATGTTAAGTCAGTTTCCCACTGCTTGCTTTGTTGGCTCTTCATGCAGTAATTTCCCAGTTTCATCGTTCATTTAGTGACAATTATACTTATCACCTTTCAAAGCAAACTTGCCAACACAATTCAATATACAATTAGGGATTTCTTCTACTAGAGTCCTGATGATAATGTGATGCTCGAGTACACAATTTTAACCTGTGCCTGTTACTTTTGACAGAGATTAAGGGGAAAAGAAGGGAAAGATCAGGACATACGCTGAAAAATCTGCCGAGCCAGAAGCAGCACGTAAAGCGTTCATATCCAGACAACAACTCCACACTGCACCTTTATGCCCTTCAAATGTTCCAATCCAATCACCTGTTTCTCCATTCCTCAACATAGGACTGGAATCTGTGAACGTATCCCAAATAGATTTTTAATACAACTTAATAGTATAACACAGGGATCAAACACACAAAAAGTAATATATTGCAACGTCTAAAAAGTTCCCCAAGTAAAAATCTGGCACTCTGGTAGTATTATTTACAAGATTTTCCACGAATGATTACGTTGAGAAGGTCAATTGAAATGACTAGACTACCTAAACGGAAAGAGGCCAAATCGACAAAGCTACGCCTTACAAGCCAAACTACGCTGGAAACTTGTACGGGGACTACAGGCTAGTAAGATTCACGAACAAAATGGAGTGACAAAACTTTTTGACGGTTCATAGTTTACAAAACGCGTCCCAACCATCGAAAAATAATCAACAGATACCATCTGACGACATAAAAGTGCAGTGGAAGGAACAAGATCAGATTTATGTCTAAATCCAATTGTTCCGTCTTATATAAAGTAGGAAACTTTCCTATTCGTTCTTCAATACATATCTGTCCAGCAAAATCCAAAGAACTCACATTTCCCGGGGTAAGACATACCTTTGCTCGCACTGATCAGAAAGAACCCGTCAGGAGTGACGGGGCTGTAAAATACGTCCACCACTGGACGAGAATGCCCATGACACACGAGAGGAACCGCCACCTTCTTCTTATCCATTTATCCACCACTCCCCTTGACCCTTCGGCCGCCGTGGAATGTCAACAGCAAACGCAAACCCAACCCTTCAGATCTCTCAGGTCAAACACAGCACAACCTAGAAAGCACAAACACGCAAGCACTCCAACTCTGACATGCAGAAACCAACAAAGGAAAACTGGATCCAAGTGGGTGAAAAACCCTAACCCAGCCCACACCAAAGAGAACGATCACTACGGCACCCGCTTGAGAAATTATTACAAAGAAATGGCGAAGAGTAGACTGCGGAAGGAAGGAATTAAGCACTGGATCTCTCTGTTTACAAGAGGAAAAATGCGGATCACAGACGAGCAGCGACGGGGATAGCAGAGATTTGGAGGAAAACTTGTATCTGTGTGTAGTATTCTACTATGCTAAGAACACCAGAAAAGAAAAAAAAAATAAGGAAAAAAACGGGAAAAAAAAAGTGGAAAGGTGCGAGGAGAGGGCGAGTTCGCAGGAGGACATTATATAGGAGAGGGCGGGAGAGCCTGTGTTAGTCTCGCACACGGGAAGGAGTTTTCTGTATGTGCTCTTGGAAAACACTGACCGTCCGATGGGAAGTTTGAACGGTCCGACCCGATCGAATGACCTGGAAGAAGAAGATCTTTCAGTTTTTGATTTGCTGCTGTCTGAACCGTCTGATCGGTAAGGCTTATTGCTGTCCCTTAAATCGTAATGGCTAGTGTTATTTGCCTTAATTTTCTAGGGAAAATTACTTGAAGGGCTCAAACTTGCAAAATATTTAATGAGGATATTTAAACTTAAAGCATCTGAAAATTACAGCGTAACTTATTCAGATATACTACAGAAAATGCCACCCAATACAATGGATTTACAAGTTTTCCTAATGTTAATATACAACATGTAATTTTAGTATATTGAAATAGAAGTAAAAAAATTGAAACTGATAATTTCATTGCCTAGGATCAAAAGACAAAATTAAAATTACTTAGTTGATCATATAAACGGCAATATATCTGTGGTGGTCGATTCCTACCACATGGGCTCCTTTGTTGGGCCCATATAGCCCATCACAGAATGAGCGGGCTCCTCCTTCCCCTAGGGCACCATGCGCCCTCGGACGGCCGTTTCCAACATCCCCAGGGATACCTGCTCTGCGCGAGGCCGTCCCCGGACGCCCCTTGGTCTGTTCAAATCCCACTCCGAGCAGACCCCCTCGAGGAGCAGGCTTTAGCCCCAAAGCGGCCTGCGTGGGTTCCGGACTGCAGGACCAGTCACACCGAGCACCCACTGCGGTTACTAAACAACAGGTCTGGCTCCCTATACAGGTAATCTGCTCAGGATCTCTGGCCAAGGGCGTCCAAGTGGGTCGTTTCACGTCTTACGACGGTTATAACGGCTGCAGGCCACGCGCCCCACGATCAAGAGGAGCAATAACTACCGAGCGTCCCAACGGGTGCTCCGGTGCGTAACTCCCCAGGCGACGCGCCAACCGGCGCGACCTTTCAGGCACGATCCTGGGATGTTTCATCCCTTCTCCCCAATGCACATGCCTATAAAAGGCTCAGGTACAACGCCATACAACAGTACGCGTAATCACGCAATCTTACTCACACCAGCCACGGCATCACATACGAGAACTCCCTCCTCTCAAGTCGCTTATGACTTAGGCATCAGAGGGTTCTCCCCGGTTCTTCAATCGGGCCCCCTGATCCTATTCTGATTTTGCAGGCTTCCGTCCGCATCGGCGACCGTCTTCCCTTTCCTCTGAGTGTAGGTCCATTCGGTTCGGCCCGAACAGGAAACAGCCTACACAATATCTAAATGAGAAGACGTGCTATTTCATTCTGGTGGCCTTCGTTGCAAAGGACTGCATGACCTTTGTTCGAAGGTGCCGGAATGCCAGAAGTTTGGGCAGCTCATTAAGCAGCCTGCTGAACAGCTTCATAGCCTGTTTGAAACTCGTCCTTTCGCCAGATGGGGTATCGACATCCTAGGCCCCTTTCCGGAGGCCCAAGGTCGGAAAAAGTTCATGTTTGTGGCTATCGACTACTTCACCAAGTGGATCAAAGCAGAACCCGTTGCCACGATTACCGAGCAGGCTGCGTGGAAGTTCGTCTGGAAAAACATCCTCTGCCGGTTTGGAGTTCCAAGGGTTATCACTTCCGACAACGGAAAACAGTTCGATAGCACCTTTTTCAAGCAAAGGTGTGCCGAGCTCGGCATCTACAACCACTTCACCTCCGTTGCACATCCTCAGGCAAACGGTTTGGTCAAAAACACCAACTGGACACTGCTGCACAGGATCCGCACAAGAGTTGAGGCCGCAGGAGGATCGTGGATTGATGAGCTCCCCAATGTGCTCTGGTGCCACCGAACAACAGCACGAGTGGCAACGGGAGAAACACCTTTTCACTTGGCATACGGCTCGGAAGCTGTGGTGCCTCTGGAGGCGGCTCTCCCCACTCTCCGAACAACCCACTTCGACGAAGCTTCCAACAACTGCGCTCTTCGGGAAAATCTCGACATGCTCGGCAAACGACAGAACGACGCCAGCATTCGCCTCGTTTCCTACCAACAACGACTCACGCAATACTATAATGCTCGAGTTCAGAAAAGGCACTTCTACGTGGGCGACTTGGTTTTGCGACACTGCTCGGCTTCGGATCCCCGAAGGGCTATCTGCAAGCTCGCCCCCAAATGGGAAGGACCTTATCAGGTCATCCAGGTCCTCGGAAAAGGCTCTTATAAGCTTGCTACTCTTAGCGGTGAAGTCATACCCAGGACTTGGCATGTGTCAAACTTGAAGGCTTATTATCTATAAAAGCCTCCGCTCACCATCCTACTTCTCTTCTCCCCGTTCCTATGGTACGCCTGGAGTGGTGTCTGAAATTATCCACACTTCAAAACATGATCCATTGTCCCAATACGATAATGGGTCATCATAATTAATTTGGATGTCTCTCCAACATTTTATTTAATTTATTGTTCGTATTTCCATGTTAACGATTTTCCGACTTGTTTCCTATTTGTTATATTCGGTCACCGTGTGACGTACACTTGGTCAATCGATTTTTCACGAATTTCTTTGTGGAACACTTAGGAATAATGTGTGGGTTTGATTTATAATTTTTACAAAATTTCCGATGTGTTCTTGACACACAATTGGTACGTATGTTTTTAATACTTCGATATTATAAAAATTATTTATTTCCATTTATTTGAATTTTTATGTAATTAAATTTTCCGGGTGCTACAGTAAGCACCTTCCCATGCCTTCCAACAGTCCTCAGACCTGTGACTAGTCTTGTCACAGTGTTTAACTGGCTCTTTTTTGATGGGGGCTTGTTGATAACCTTCATCCCTGTACTTCTTCACTGGTTGACTTCCCACTTGGCCCATCAGCCTCTTTGTTCGACCACAGTGGTGGCCTTTTGGATACTGTTCCCTGATCCCTCTTACCATACTGTTCTTGATATTCTCTTGCTATAGCCACAAGTCCCTCCAGCAGTAAGTGCCTTCCTTACCATCATCCGTGTAAGTCTACAGATCCATCGGTCCCGTTGTGTGATGTACGGGGCCGCAGACCGCTCATGAACCTCTTGGCCTTCAACCGCTCGTTTGGACCAAGTCGGGGCATACGAGCCAGTTTAGAGAACTGGCCCTCGTATTCAGCTACGGACAGACTATGTTGCTTCAGATTGGCGAACTACGCCACCTTCCTCTCTGTACTCTGTCAGAAAAGTACTTGTTGTTGAAGTACTCTTGGAACTATGCCCAAGTGGCCTGGGCATCACCTAGTGTAGCTCAATTGACTCCCACCAGGTACGAGCTTCCCTCTCTCTTGCTGGTTAGTAGCTAGAGTCACCTTATTCTAATCCGTGCATCCCATCACACGGAACGCACGCTCCATGTGACGACCTAACCAACAAACTGCCAACAACCATAATAGTTGGTAGACTTCCTAAGAAGGTACCCATCCTGGGACTACTCCCTGTTGAACCACTTTGGTTGTCCTTATATTTTGGTGATAACAAAACTTATGATAATTCATATATATCTTTTTTGTTAAATACTATTGAATATTTTTTGTTTCATCGAGTCACATCAATCTCATAGCAAAATGCTGAGTCTCACATTGATGCAATTGGCGCACTAAAATGATAAAATCGATGTTTAATCAATATACATCGATTTCAGTTCAAGTGCCAAAAATTAATAAGCGCTATAACGATTGGTTTTAATTGATTTTAAAGCGCTACAACGACTTCGCTAGTGGCCATAACGATTTGTTAGAAATCGATCTCAGAACGATTCCATTTATAGCCACAACGATTTGCCCACATATCGATTTCATTCTCGTAATGATTTGATAAGTTTCACATCGATTTGGGTCTCGTAACGATTTCATAAGTGATCACATCGATTTTCTTCAGGTGATCACAACGTTTGCTTGCATAACGATTTCAAATAAGTGATCACATCGATTCTTCAGGTGATCCAACGATTTGCTTGCATAACGATTTCATAAGTGATCACATCGATTGTTCATAATCTTGCAACGATTTTCTTATAAATAAACATTTTTTATAAGTCATATTCACATCAATTCTCTTGTATGTTCAAGTGTTTTTGGCGCCTAAATGAAAAGTCAAATATCTTCTGACAAAAAGCTGCATGCGTAATTTCTCAGTCCTGTCAGAAAAAGATATGACTTATTAGTTTTAACATGTTAAGAAACACAGTAGCATGCATAGCTT